>JAZKJV010002242.1:0-347528 GCA_037367405.1 Ottelia alismoides | reverse complement strand
TCCCCCTTCCAATCAATCCCCGCGCTACCTTCACATGTTTCGCAACATCTGCCTCGACCCACCTGTGTAACGTCCGCCAACTCCCCGCAACCCCCGCTCTCTATCCTTCCCACTCCTACTGGACACTATCCCATCGCCAACCTCTCCTATAAGTACACCATTGACGACCTCAAGCGAGACATCTGCCATATCCAACAAGAGGGCGAGAGCTCGAAGGAAGGGTGGTGACAACCCCTCCCTTCTTGAGCGACGATCGACTCAAGGCACAATCACCAGGAGCTTCGTCATGATCCGCCGCATGACTTGAAGTGAAAAGTAGGAGGACACCTCCGTCCTCAACCCCAGGCATCTCCTCATTTTTCTTCCTTTTTCCTACCCAGTTTTTACCCAAATCCCATGTTTCTTCCTTTGCCATCCTCTGTTTCCACTTCGCCATCTCCGTCCACATCATCTCGCATCAACCAGTTGCCTTAAGTCGCTTCGCCCACGGTATGAGAATGCGCCAAAGCCCGTGTGCTTGCCATCGACATCTAGATTGCTATCATCCGCATATTCTTCGGCTCCATCTTGCGTCGACACCACAACCTCTCACCACATCCAGTAAGTCACCTCGAGTTTCTTCACCGACCAGTAGTCGTGCGACCCCCAAAGCCTCGTGCCTGCCAGCAGACCGGTCTTGCACAAACTCCACATCCGTTCTGCCTGTGTCTACTCTCCATAAGTCATGCGCCTTCACGCTCCATAGACATGCAACACTGCTCCGCCCCACCAAGGATGCATCATCTCTGCTCACGAGCACCTGCAGTCGTTCGCCTCCCATGCCACCACCTCACGCCACTATGCCGCCTCTGACTTCCGCTTCCACTCCGCGAGCCGCCTCACCATGTAGCCTTCGCTAGGCAGTTCATCCGAGGCCTAGCACGTGAAGGACCATCTCCCTCTGGGGGACTTTTACAATCCAGATCCACATGAGCTCCAGATCACCAAAAGACCCCCTCACGTGCCCCGCATGCGTGAGGAAGGATATTTTGCGAAGTGCCCCTAACCTCAAGCCTTATCACGGAGAAGCCTCACCACCAGATGGCACGTGCCCCTTTGGAAATTTTGCAGGCAGCCCCTCAGAGGACTCGATAATTACACTTTAGCCCATTCACTGCATTGTCTTTATTTAGTTCATTTTCTAATTTTGCAAATAGTCCCCTCTATTTATCTGTAATTTTAAACCTCTTTTTGCATGTATTTTTATTATTTAAAAATAACATGATGTTCTTTAATTAATTCTCAACATGTTGGCATGCTTGTGACATTTTTATTCTCTATGGTTAAATAATAATATTTACTCTTGTGAAAATTTGCATATTTTACCTAGCCAACACTTAGGCATTCATAAATAATTAATCATAGCCCCAAAAATTGCAAAAAAAATCATGAAAAGCGGATTTAATTGTTCATTACATTGTGCCCAAAAGTAATTGCATTCGCTTGTATATTTTGCTCTATAAAAATCATTTTGTGCATTTCACTAATTAATTTTTAATATCTATAAAATTCAACCTTTTTATGGTTTAGAATTGTTCTTAATATATTACTTAGTGATATATCTTAGATAATTTTACTTCCTGAAAATAAGTAGATTTAATATTTATTATAATTGATTATTGAAAATCTCATTGTTTGCATTCATTTAATATAGAATATCCAACTTGCATCCAAAAATTCCAAAAGAAACAAAGTCTATTCATTTAATCATATTTCACATTCCGATCAAGTTTCATAATTTTCGGACCATGTTTGATCATTGTTCACATTTAGTCCTAAAAATTGGCCAAAGTTGCATATCACCCATTTATTATGTTTTAAAAAAATAAAAAATCTCTTTGAAAACCTAATCTCGAGATTGACTAAAAATTAACCTAAGGAGACGGTTGCCTCCTTGAGTTCGACCTTGGACTTACCAAGTAAAAAAAAAGTAGACCGTTCGCTTTAATTGATATACTAATTAAAATATTTATTTTTTATTAACCCTTAATTATCCGACCTACAACAGATTTGAATGTTAATTTCAACACTATTAAATTGGTAATTTCATGGTTCTTCACCTACCCTACTTAATTGTGGGAAAAGGCTTTGTTGTTGTTGTAAATTAAGAAAAATGTCAGAATAATTGAAGGACTATTTACAAGTCAGAATTTGTTTTTTATACTTTTATGATTTTATTGGATTTTGAATGTTATGTACTTATCCAAATCACGAGATAAAATAAAGAAATAACAAATAAATAAATAAATATGGAGTCAGATATATACATGAAATAATAAGTAAAAAATCAATAAATATGTACAATATACATTTAGGTCCCAAATTTCACAAATAAACTCTAATTTCTTTTGAATTTAGTCTTGATTTTATAGATGGCTGAACATGCATTAATTCAAAAGTGAGTATAGTGAAATTGTATGTGAGAGATGTCATCATTTAGGTCCTTTTGTCTTGAAATTAGGATTTGGATTTATCAAATATATACAAGTTAATATTTTTTGGATTTTTTATTGATTATTATGAGTGTTTTGTAAAACATAGAGTTGGTTTTACATTAGAAGTTAGTGTGAATTAACTAAAAATGGATGAAGTTATGTGAATTTACAAATGAATATGAATGCATAATGTAATGTTAGTTTATGAAAATTGTTTATAAGTGGATGGACGTTAACTATGAGATATAAACATGTAAATGCATCTAATTTCGAGTGACAGAACTCTATTTTTATATTATTAAATTGATGAATCACAGACTCATAATTGTGTGCACAATGCAGTTTCATGTGTCACCTTGGGTAGAGGAGTAGATGCTGCCAATGGATGGGCTAGCACTTGGGATGAAAACAGTCGGATACGGATACGAATATATGTATAATGATATCCTTATACATTTTAAAATACGAATGCGGATACGAATATTGATGAATGTGAAAAATGTGCTACCATATCCTTAAAAAAGAATAAGAATGTAAAACAAATACGAATCAGATGCGAATAATAACAAAAATTTTTAATTGTTTAACTGAAATATACATGTTTATGATGGTTTACACATAAAATAAATATACCAGATATAATAATTTTATAACAATTATATCAATAATGGTGAATGCAATCATAAAATATTGTTACACATAGTTATAAATAAATCTATTACTATACTTATGTACAGAAATGAATATACGAATACGAATGCAAATATTAACGATTTCAAAGTGATATCCATATCCGCATCCATTTTAAAACGAATACGAATATGAATGTCAAAATATGTATAAAACTAATAAGATCGCGGATCGGATATGAATATATTCACATTCGTTTTCATCCCTAGCTAGCACCCTTGGGCCCCTGGTAGAAGAATAGATGTTTGCGACCCCAGTTTCATGGATTGTTTGACATGTAGTTCACGCCGCCGCCCTGAGATTCTTTTCATGTTTTCTTGAGACATCGTCTTTTGGGATACATGCTCGGCAGTTTGGTATTCGCTTTGCATCATAGGATTAACATGAATGGCTAAAAAGGCCGATCACTTGAATTGGTTACTCGTCATGGTTCTATGAGGAGAGTTCGGGGATGTGGTTAGTGAAGGAGGCATTATTAACAGTTTGCCCAATACTTGGAGAAAAATGGAATGTGGTCGTAGTCCAACTACAGTCGAATTGAAAATCGCATCTTATAATCCCATATCTCACTTGAGTTATACCTACCGTTGAGGACTCTTGCCGACACGTAGTGGTTGCCAATTGAGTTTTCTCATTCATTCTCACTATACCAATGTTAGATTTCTTGAAAGAGAATCTTCTTGGACATTATATCAATCCAGTTAAAATGTGATCAATTATGAAAGACAAGAGAACATCTAACGAGAGTGATAATCTAGACAGAAAGTGGGAAGGTTAATCAAGGAAAATGTTGGGAACTTAGTTAGGATGCATATTCTTCATGCATGCCTACGGAGGATCCCCGATTCTTAGATACTATGTGCCTTTGAGTCATAGTGTTAGACCCTCAATGTCAAGACCACATACTATTTTCATTACCAAAAGTTGTGTTGGAAAGACTTAAAGAAACGATCGATTTAAGCACTAATAGTAATCTAAGGGTAAGATTCCACTTGTTACCTTTACTTACAAGAGTGACACTCACGTTCACAAGTACTTGTTTTAGTTCAGTAGCTACAATGCCCGTTACTTTTATCAAGTTACATGTTATTTTACATGTCATTTAACTATATCTGTACTAGGCAACTTTGCTCATAACATATCATTTTGCGTGTGATCCTACAGGTTCACAGGACCAATCGCATCAGTAGGGTGCAATTCATTTGTTTCGGAGCTTTACAAGTTCAACTGCACTTCTAGGGTGCATACTTGGTGGCCGATTTGTGGTAGTTTTTGTCACATGCTTTGTATATGCGAGAGTTTTTGTACTTATTATGTTGATGGACCTATTGCTTACGATGCTAATTTGGTCTATGTTTGTGTTTATGTATATCATGTTGTGAATGAAATGAATTATGCTCATGCATTCCCTTCTTTACTTGCTTATTTTTCTGCAATAGATACATTTGTTAAAATGTGTGTTATGGGTGTGAATGTTGTACTCACGGGACAATTGCTGAGTATCATGATCCGTGAGATGTGACACCGAAGGGTTACGTGACTTGGTAAATAAATATAAGACAAAATAACTCTAATAATATGAATAGCCACCAATACAGACTTGATGAACATCAATATACGACCCTCAATAAACACAAACATTACCCCCATCCAATTTTTTACTGATTTCACAACCAACGATCATAATTGTGATAATGAGATAGTGAGCGAGAGACCCAACAAGTAATACAGAGGTCACCTTGAAGGGATATAAGGACAAAATCACAATCCGCAATATCCTCGAAAAGGATAAAAGAGACAAAGGCCAGTTTGTTGTCGAGAAGGTCAAAAAGATCACCAGATACATCCATCACCACTAACATCTTGCTAGCCCCCCCCCCCCCCCAAACGATGAAAATGATACTGCCATATGTGTAACCAAAATTGAAACCACCATGCACAACACACCAAGCCAATACAACTAATGTCTCAGCCATTATAACAAAAACTAGAGCAAGGAAGCAAACCTAACGGACCCCTTTAAGAGGTTGGAAGAATCTACCTCCGGGCTTGTTATCACCATGACATAGAAAGATACAGTTGTGCATAATTCATCAAAGTAATTCACAAAAATGAAAAACCTACTTCTTGAACATGTGCCTAATGAAGTGGAATCATCACTATTGCCATTTTACGTAGGATCGATTAAACCGATTCTTGTTTAAATCCATGTTGAAAGATTTTTTACATTGGCTTTCCAGCACTATCATATGCATTGGAAAAATCAATCTTGTTCCGTTGATGATGGTTGAGATTTTTTATGCATGTGTGTATATCTGATTGATTCTCCGCTCTCCATCTTGATCTACCTTTGTTGTTGAAGGCTGACATGAGATTTTTTTAGTTTCAAGGTTCCATTATTGGTAATGTTGAGCTTAATCCATATCTCTCATGCAGTCTTGCATGGCGAGACGTGGTTGAACTCTTTATAGCAATGGCATAAAAGATGGTATTCATTGCCTTTGAATTATATGCTACTTTCTTCTTGTCAAAGGCTAACAGAACAACTCCAGCAACTGATCTTTCATATTTGCTCTCTATGATGTTCCAAACATTAATATCAATTAACTCGAGAAAGGTTTGCATGCATACCTTTCGGTTGTTGTAATTTGTTCCATTGAAGTGAGGTCGTTTGGCAGTGGACTCGCTCTCAAAGCTTTTACTTGTTGATGCTACCATATGTACTTTTGATATCGTACTTTGAAGTATCCATCCAATCTTTGATACCAAATTTAAGTTTAGGGATCTCGACAACTATGGGAGGGTGAAAGTGGTATGAGGCAGTTTAAATATCTTTTACGCATAGAACACTGATAAGAATAAAGCCAATCAACGCACTACACAATATTTTATCATGGAAAACCTCTTGGGTAAAACTATGACAGGGGTTTCTTGACTCGGTATTTTCCAGTTAGCCAAAACAATCAACTCTATCGTTATAAAGCTTGGAATATTTACATGGATATATGTACTGTTTACAAAGCTTCCAGCTTCACAATCTTGGATCAGACACCAAGATCAATACCACAAAGATATTATACAATGTAGTCCTGGTAGAAGAACATGGAAGCTTAGAGTCTCTTCTAAATTTTACTTGATCAGCAAAACCTGTAGATCCAAGTACTTTCTAAAAACTTGAGGATCAAATGCAAACAAGCTCCTGCAGAAGATGTAATATTCAGAAATAGGTATATTTGGCAATAATATTTTTTTAGAGTAACAATCATTTTGACAGTTATCAAGAATAATTCTAAATTTAAAGAACAATGATAATTAAGGCACTTGACATAATATAATTACACATGTATTCACAAATATAAGCACAAGATTACATCACAAATAACATCAGTGAATAAGTAAGATAATTCATATAATAAATACCACCTAGCTTGAGAAGGCTACTTAAAGAGTTCTGACAGCTATCCAAAAATTTGAGCACTAGCGAGTGATCGAACTCTATTGAATCTGATAGCATTGTTGTCGGCTATCTTCTTGTGAAATTCTCCTCAAAATTATAAAATGAATCGAGGAACATATGAGAGAATACTCGAGAAATAAAACGAATACTTTAATTGTGTGTCTTTGAATAATGGGCACGGGGTCCCTTATATTTGGGTTCACAAAATACGGTCGTTAGAAACAAATTTAGCAACAAATCGGTGAAGATTTGAGTCAATGATCGAGTAATCAAAAGGCAATGATCGATCAGGTTAACAAGTGCGAGCGATCATTTGCATGACCATTTGTACATAATTCAAAATATGAACGATCAATTGAGAAACTATGGTCAATCAAGGATAATCGATCACACAAAATAACATGGTCGATCATTGTTGGCCAACCAGTAAACAAAAGTAGCCGATCAGAGTTGAACAATTCGATGCTTCGATTCAAGAACCTTCTAAAATTTGCTTCTTGAGATTACAACTTCATAAAATGCAAGTAATTGTGTAGCATCTTTTTGGATCAAGTTAAACAAGTTTCTAATCTTTGTGCAACTTTGATGCATATGTCACTTCCAATACAACAAATCTAACTTTTACCGACATTGCGACTAAAAAGACATCTAGCTAGGCTCGATTTAAATAGACGTTAATACATAACGTCGACATCTTTATTCTCCACCGATATTTCAACTTAAACGTCGATATATTCATCAACTATCTACGCGGAATTACACTTGTGGTGTTGCAATCACAATACACAAGCGATCGACTAGGTGTATATGTGTGTGTCATCTTTAAAACATCAACGAAAGAAAGAACAAACAAAAAGGGAATACCCCATCCCTCGAGGAAATAGTAGCTAGATGAGGGATCCATGGGAGTGTAGATGCTGGCGTGTTTGGTTTTTTACCTCCTTAAGAAGGAAGAGCTGACACCCTTCCCACAAGTACAAATTGACTTCGAGGTTGTAGAGTTTGTGTATGAAGAAATGGATATGAGCTGGTTGTCGAGACTAAAATCATAATCATAATTGAGTTCCTACACATTGTTAATCTAAATGCTTGAATAAGCTTTATTCTTAATCTTTTACAATGAATTGATTTAGGAAAATAAATTTATTATAAATTCTATCTTTCTTAATCTTTGAATAAGTATTTTTCTAATGGAGTCGCATAACTTAAATATATGAGGGTGATGAATATGGTATTCATCTGCCTTATTCTTCTATTTTATGTAAAATACCTATAAAATACATGTAAATGTTGAATAATACATCACTTTTATAATATATGATTCATTAATAAAAACATGAAATAAACACTAAAAATATGCTAAAAGAATAAAAAGAGAGAAAAGGAAAGAAAATCAATTAAAGGTTGCAAATATGTGTGTGTATAAACAGACTTGAAACCTAACCTAGAGGCCAAGTGGATACTTAATTGGTCGACTAACCATTAATTGGAGAGAGGGATACAAAAAATTTAAGAAAACAACCAAAATAACTAAATTTATATGTAAGACGACAATTTCTTCGTTGTTTATATAGTATACAAACTTCACATATTTATTCTAGTCACCTATGTAAAGCATTTTTCAAACATTATTCACCTGAATTTATATAAAAATTACTAGTATTTATAAAAATTATACCAAAAATAACTCGTTAAAAACAGTAAAGAGAACCATCATTCAAAAAGTCGTCAAAGATTTCTTCCATGATTCGTAACTATCTATAGAAATTTTGAATGGATCAGGCTTACTTTTGAACTTCTAGTTTAATATATAGCATTCATTAAAAATGCTAAAAATACCATAGAGTTATTTTTGTGAGTTTCGATTTTCAAGCTTGGTTATAATATTGTATAATATGTATACAAAAATACCCAATTTTATATGCATTCACCGCTGGCTTCAGCTCATCTAATTATTTTTGTACATTTGTACATAAATCAGAAGGAAATGAAATATAGTTTTGAAAAAATTATGTGTAAATACCAATTGCCTCAAAACCAAAAGATTGTAGACCTGAACATCTCAACTCATATATCAGTAACAAACTCCAAAGTCTACAAACTCACTTTTAAAGTTTAGGTAACAAAATTTTATGCCAAATGAAAATGGTCTCACCAAAAATGGAGCCAGTATGAAAAAATTCAGTTTTGGGACTGACGAGTCGCTGAATACGATGATTAATTCGTGTTCGTTGTAATAAGTGTACTTAGCGATTCAGTCAGAACCGAGAGAAGATCTCCGTGAAGAGTGTCTCAGCTTAATTTATATCCCGGGCAAGTCCGGGGTCGAACTCAGGGAGGCAAAGGAACAACTTGGGTTTAATTTAAGAATAAAGATTTTAGATTTCCAATGCGGTATTTTTTATATTTTTTAATGGAAAAAGAAATATCAATGCAAGATGCGGTTGAATTAAGACACTAAGAAAGCATACAACAAGGCCAAATTAATTTTAATGTCAAATTAATCCAATTCATCCAAATTACATTTTTCCTAAAGTCCTAATCTAGTGGGGAACATAAAATACATTTTTTGTATTTTTTTAGGTTTAAAATGCAAAAATGAAAAAAGCACACTTTTTATGGGTTTTTTCGCAATTTATCACACAAACAGTAAGCAAAAATTATGAAAAAATTACTGGAACTAAAACATGATACAAGGAGACTACAGTAATTTTTTGGATTTTTCTGACAAATTATGAATTTTTTTATGAATTTTTTAGTGAAAACAGAGTGGAAATGAGTAATTAATTCCTATTAAATCCACGTTATCAAATTAGTTCGAGAGCAAATTATCTCAAAAAGCTATTTAGTTAAGCAATCCAGAAGAGTTGAAATTTTGCAAAAATGATTTATGTGGATTTAATTAAAAATCAAATACTAGAAACACTCTACAATTTATTTTGGGCACAAGACATATCCATTTTAAATGAAATTTGGATAGTAAGTTTATCACATTTCAAGGCATCATATATAATTTTTTTGGAATTTTTAGAGCAACCGTATGTGAGATATAATTTTAAGAGCACAGAATGGGTAAAATATACAATATTTCAGTTTGATAATTTTAATTAATTACCCAACTAGCATAAAAAAATAAGTAAATAATCACATGATAGAGGATAAGTTGCTCAACATAATGACATTTTTCATTGAACAAAAAGGTGCATAAACAGAGTCCAAATTAAAGTGCTAACACAGGGGTCTTCGTGCAAAGATGAATTAAGTTAAACATAACAAAATAATTACAGGGACTGATTTGTAATAACAATAACTTGGTAGAAAATAAGTGCAATTTTTACATAATAAATAAAATAGAAAAAAAGGGAAAGAGACCTTCTTCTTCGTTGCAGGTGGAAGTGGAACCCAAATGAGGGTTTGGTGTCGGCGGCGGCCTGAGGCAGAGGAGGGGCGGTTCACGCGCGGCCTCGCAACCGAGGGATGGCGGCGAGGTAGGCGCGCGATGGCGGGAGGTTGGCGGCGCTCTGGCGGTCGCGGGTGACCCGTGGCGAGGTGTGGGCGAACGCGGAGAGAAGCTGGGGGGGCGGCGCCGCGCGTACGGCTGCGACGGGGACGGTTGGCGGTTGTCGGAGAGGACGAGGCGGACGGCGAGGGGCCACGCGGCGGAGGCCTGGTGGCTGATCGGCGTAGGAGGGCCACCTGCGGCTGTGGCCTGGAGGCTGCGGCCGGCGCGCCGCTAGTGGGTGGCGGGCGGCGGTGGGTTCTCCCCACCGCTGTCGTTGTTTTTTTTTGTTTTTTTTTGTTTAATTTTTTACTAATTCTTTTTAAAAGTTGCTGTACCTTTTTTAGATTTTAATTAATTTTTTTAATTTTTTTTTAAAACAGGAAACAAAATATATACAAAATGGGAAGGAGACAACTTGATGGTGGTGATGATATGAAAATAAAACAAATGGATGATTTTTTAGGTGGTGATATGATGTGCTAAAAAAATTGTAAAAAATAACAAGATGAAAAAAATGAGAAGGCAAATTACGTACGATGGAGACGATCGCCTATGGTGTGCTCACAAGAGCACGGTCTTCGCTCGAATTGTCGGCGCGCAATGAGCTTAAGCAGCACGAGATTGCGGCTGCGATGTTGGCCAAAGAACCAACGGATCTCACCGGAGAGAGGGCTGTCGTCGCTCGACCGCGGTTGCGTCGCTGTCACCGATTCAACTCTGGGAACTAGGCTCTCCTCACATAAAGATGGATCAAAGGCAAATTGAGGAGGATGGAATGTATATAAAGAGATGGAAAAAAATGGAAGTTAGAATTAAGATGGAGTGGGATGGAGGTTAATAAAATGGTGGAGTTGAATTAGAAGTTAGAAAAATGGTGGGGTTGAATGGAGGTTGGTGGTAGAATGAGTTGAATGGTGGTTATTGTAGAGAATGTATAATAAATAAATAAATGAAATAAAGTTGGCTACTTTAATTACAATAGAATAAAAAAAGAAGAAAATAAATAGTGGAGAATTTACAAGGGAAGACAAACAACATGTACATATATTTTTTTACTTTTCTAATATGTATTTTTTTGTCTTTTTAACAAGAGATATTTACAACAGAAAAATACTATAAAATAATATAATTAAAATACAAAACAATCATGATATTTTGTATTTTTAGTAATTATGAAAGATACAATAAAAATTAAAGAAAGAATGAATGTATACAAGGTATACAATGTACATCTAGATCCCAAAATCCAACTTTTGCAAATGAGCTCCGATTTTAATGAAACCACTTCCGTTGGATAGATAATTTTCTAACTTGAACTTTTAAAGTGAGTTTGGTGAATTTGGAGTTCATACGGAGCGGGAATTTAGCTTGGAAGTTGGTCTTTACGGCTTTTTCCCATTGGGATCTAGGAGTATTTATTTGAGGTAAAATTTGTTTTGTATTTTTGTATTTTTATATACATTGATATGAACATGTTGGAGAAAGAATTAGCCAAAAAGGAGTTGATATGAAATTACTAAAAATACATAAAGTTAAGGGCTATTTACATGTATAAAACTCCTTTGATTTTGCGGCTTTTTATTGTTAATTTATTTTGTACAATCTAATATACAATAATTCATGTATTTTATTTACAAGAGTCATTTGTTAATTTATTGATTTTATATACATTTATTAGAGAATTTACTCGTGGATTTTGCTAAGATCAAGATATTGAGATGATGAATCGTGGATTCATCACCCCCCTATACTTAAACTTTGCTAGTCCTCGAGCAAATAAAGAATGAATAAGTTAGGTTAACCCCTGACTGTGCATGTGAATACAAGACTTGATCCGTTCAAGAACTCTCGGTTTAGAGATCCTAAAATTCTAAGCTGAACCAAGCTCTAGTCAAAAGGTATCCAATTTCCCTAATCATCAGACTCTCTTTGTATACATATATAGTAGGGATATGACTTTAAGTGTTGACCGCAGTTACAAGAGTAGAGTCACAACGTCACACAAGGTTCCAGTCCAAGAGACTCTCCTAAGGACCCGATCCTCAACACTAGGGAATAAACCATTTCTTGCATCCAATCCACCGTCTCTTTAGTTGTCAGACTTGAAAGTGTAGATGGAAGGCCAGTTGATGAAGGGCATAGGATTGTGTCATTTCTTCTCTCCCTCTCATTGGAACAAGGATCCTCTCAAGTGCCTTATTACGCAACGCATTTTTTTGGTGTTGATCAATGCGTCCGTCAAGAGAAGTTGGAGCCGTCTGCACTTGTTTTCCTGGGAGTACACCGGGGTGTGTCTTTTTTGAGTATCTATTATACCTTCTACACCCAGACTTGTAGCATTTACGATGCAGAGTCCTTTTTTGGTGCAAGCCCGACTCCTGGTCCTAATAGCGGTAGTCCAAGTGGACACTTTTGAAATGGTTGGGAGCGCTCGCCTTTGGTGGAAGCTCTTTGATATTTGACTTTGTATGGAATGAGAGCTTTTCTTTGACATTTCATTGATTTGTAGTATTTTTGGCTAGCTCCACTGCTTTTACCAAGAGTTGGCGCACACTGATCAACATTTTTTTATTTTATCACACCCTGGCACATAGGTAAATGTCAAGAGATAGTACAAGAACCATGTTCTCATACTGGCTAAAGATGCTGACACTCAGGTTTCATGAAGCCTTCATTGATTTTATCCCATCCTCGAGCATCATTAAATCAAATCCAAACTCAAATCCCCCATCCCAGCTCCTCAGGTGAAATTTCAACTCATCTCAACATAACTGCAGTCGTGTATGTGAGGTGCTGATCATATTCTTAAGGTAGAGACTAAGCATGCAATATAGCACACAAATCTTTCAAACTAGGGAAATGTGAATAATTAAGTCCAAGACCCTAATGACTAAGGCGGATTAACTCAAAATCTCAAGACCTCATAAACCAAGTGTTCTTGAACATCACTAGTCTTGTGTGAAAGTGAATGTGTCAGGGGTTAAACCAACTTATTAGTTAGTTTTTTTTATGATTTTTTTTAAGTTTTACAAAAAGTGTTTTTTTTTCAAAAAGTTTTTTTAACAAACAAAGGCAACGAAGTTTTTTTGTTAGAAAAGTTTTGTTCTTTCTTTTTTTTCAAGAGTTTTTTTTGAAAGATAGGTATATAAGAAAGGACTTTTTTTTAAAGAGGATTTTTTTTGAAAAGTTTTTTTGAAAAGGTTTTTTTATCTTTTTTTTTGAAAAGATTTTTTTAGAGCAAATAAGAAAAGAGAACAACAAAAAAAACATTTTTTTTGCAAAGTTTTTTTAAGAGATTTTTTTTTGAAAAAGTTTTTTTACCCACCCCATAATTATTGTATAATATATACAAAAATACGTGAAAGTACGAGCTATGGGTAAAGTATATATGTAATATATACACGCCCCCCTATACTTAGCATGTGCTATGTCCTCATGGCACAAGAAGTGAGAAAAAGATATAGCTCGTGCTAAGCGTAGGATGGCTAAAATAATAAATAGTATAGAAGTCGATCCGCCCCCCCTATACTTAGGCTCTGAATAGTCTAAGTGTAGAAGAAGAGCAAAAATGGGGCGGATGAGGTCAAGAGGAGAAATGGATGAGTATGTACACATGGCGGGCATCGGCTCCCCCTATACTTAGGCTCTTGGTATGCCTAAGTATAGGACAAGAGTAAGTGTAAGAACCGATGTGATCTGGAGAATATACAAAGAAGGGCGAATGTACAAGAGGAATGAATCTTCTAAGATGTTGAATCTTGATGCTGCATCTTCATGATGAGTAATGTGATGTATCTGCTCTGTACTTGCTCTGCATGAAGTTGATGACCTCGACTTGGACTAACTGCTCTTTTGAATCCACAAAATGCTTCAACAGTTGTCCATTTACCAAATGAGACTGTGCACCATTTGTGAGATCAGCTATCTCTACACTTCCATTCTCGTGCACTTTCTTAACAACAAAGGGACCCGTCCATTTAGATTTGAGCTTCCCATGGAACATCTTCAACCTGGCATTGAACAACCATACCTTTTGTCCAGGCACAAAGTCTTTGCACCTAATGTGTTGATCATGCCATCTCTTTACTTTGTCCTTATAAATCAAACTATTGTCAAATGCCCTGTTTCGGATTTCCACGAGCTCGTTCAAGTTCAAGTCTCGACAAAGCTTCCCTAGGTGACAACTCCAGTTAATCTTCTTAATTGCCCATTCGGATTTATGAATCAATTCTGCGGGCAAATGGCATGGCTTGCCATAGATCATTCTAAATGGTGAAGTACCCAATGGTGTCTTGTAGGTTGTCCTATAGGCCCACAGAACTTGGTCCAAAAGCTGAGACCAGTTCTTCCTATCGGGACGAACCAATTTCTGCAAAATACTCTTCACCTCTCTGTTCGAAACCTCTGCCATGCCGTTGGACTGTGGGTGGTAAGGACTAGTAACTCTATGCTCAAATCCATAGTCCTTAGCTAAAGATCTCATATCTCGGTTCACAAAATGGCTACCCCCATCAGATATCAAAACTTTTGGCACCCCGAACCTAGCAATAATATGATCTCTCACAAACTTACAGACAGTCTTGCTGTCTGCGGTTCGGGTTGGGATAGCCTCCACCCACCTGGATAAATAGTCAACCGCCAACAATATGTACTCATGTCCTTGGCTGTTGGGAAAGGGACCCATAAAATCTATGCCCCATGCATCAAAAACATCACAAATAATCATCGGTTGCATAGGCATCTCATCTCTCTGTCCAACTGTCCCTCCCATCCTTTGACAGATCGGGCACGACCGTACAAAATCAATGGCATCTCTAAACAAGGTCGGCCAATACAATCCACATTGAAGTACTTTGTGAGCGGTTCTCTTTCCCCAATGGTGTCCTCCAGCCTCAAGTGAATGACAATATGTGAGGACACACCTTCTCCAAACACAAGGAATACACCTTCTCCAAACACAATCCGGTCCTTCGAAGAAAAGGAAAGGATCGTCCCAGTGGTATCTCCTCGAATTCGACTTCAGTCGGTCAATACTGCTCCTAGTCCAACCATGGGGAACCTGCTTGGAGACAAGATAGTTCACCATGTTGGCATACCACGGGAGTGAGTCAATAACACAAATTGACTCATCTGGGAAGGTCTCTCTAATCCGCTCAAAATCAGGAGAATCCTTAAGTTCAATCCGAGAAAGGAGATCAGCCACAACATTCTTCACTCCAGGTTTATCCTTTATCTCCAAATCAAATTTCTGGAGGAGTAAAATCCACCTAAGAAGACGCGCCTTCGCGTCCTTCTTTTCCATTAAATATCGAATGGCTGTGTGATCTGTATAAATTGTCACCTTAGAGCCCAAAATATATGATCTGAACTTCTCGAGGGCCCATACTACTGCGAGCATTTCCTTTTCAGTCACTGTGTAATTCTTCTGTGTAGGATCTAAAACTTTGCTCGCATAATGAATCGCAAACGGAATCCCCTCTCGCCGTTGTCCTAACACAGCTCCTATAGCAAAATCTGAAGCATCAGTCATGATCTCAAAGGGGAGAGACTAGTCAGGAGCTTGTAGGATAGGCAAGGTATAAATCTTCCTCTTCAAGAGCTCAAAGGCCTCCAGACACCTGTGATCTACAACGAACTCTATGTCCTTCCCTAAGAGCTCAGTCAGTGGGCGGGCGATCTTTGAAAAATCCTGAATGAATCTTCTATAGAATCCAACATGCCCTAAGAATGACCGCACTGACTTCACGTTGGTAGGTGGATCGAGTTTCTTGATCACCTCCACCTTGGCAGGGTCAACCTCCATTCCCCTTTTGGAGATGACATGCCCCAACACGATACCCTCCGTCACCATAAAGTGACTCTTCTCCCAGGAGAGTACCAGATTCACCTCTCTACACCTCGTGAGGACTCGGTCCAAGTGCGCTAAACATGTATCAAAAGAATCACCATGGATCGAGAACCATGAACACTTCCAGGAAATCTCCCACCATCTCGGCAAATATGGCTATCATGCACCGCTGAAATGTGCCCGGGGCATTGCAGAGCCCGAATGGCATGCGCCTGAAAGCATAAGTACCGAATGGACAAGTAAATGTGGTCTTTTCCTGGTCCTCAGGGGCAATGGCCACCTGGTTGTAGCCTGAGTACCCATCAAGAAAACAGAAGAACTCTTTCCATGCTAGTCTCTCCAAGATCTGATCAATAAAAGGCAAGGGAAAGTGATCTTTCTTGGTCACAGCATTCAGGCGCCTGTAGTCAACACAGACACGCCACGACGTAGTACCTCGTGTCGCGATCTCTACCCCCTCCTCGTTGGTGAATTCCCGACTCTTCGGGACAACATGAAGTGGGGCCATCCACTTGGAGTCAGAAATCGGGTATATAAACCCTGCTTTGCACCATTTCTCAATTTCTTTCTTCACTACTTCCCGTATATTGGGGTTAAGTCTCCTTTGGAACTCACGGAAAGGTCTCACATTATCCTCAGTAAAAATGTGGTGCGAGCAGAGAGCGGGGTTGATGCCCACGAGATCCGACACTGTCCAGCCTATTGCTTTGCGGTTCCTCTCTAAGACTTCTAACAACCTAGACTCCTGTTCTAAAGTCAAGTCTGAGCTAATGATGATAGGATATCTCTCTTTGGGTCCCACAAGAAAGGCGTACTTGAGTGTAGGAGGTAGTGATTTCAGTTCTGGCAATGTGGTATCATCAAGCAGATCTGGCTGAACTGAATCTGAATCTGGTTCCGTGCTGCATGAAGGTGGGCTAAGCTGAGTAGTACTCGCCACCAAATCAGAAGTATCGGGAGTCGGATCGTCAAAAGTATCCAAACAATCGGCAAAAGCCACGTCCGACTCATCATCTATGTCCCATGATTGTTCCGAAGAGGATGGAACTGACAGATCCGGATGGATCTCTATGTCATCATGAGAATAGGTTGATGCATCTCTAGCAAGATCAGACAACACATGGCAAACTGCATCATGCACCATATCCTCTCCAGATGAAAGGGTCTCGCTCTGTCCTGAAGGAATCTGTCCCCAAATCCCAACTGTGCTAATCAAACTGCAATCTGCCTCTGAAGATGAGTACTCTGTGCTACTCTCTGAATCAGGTCGCTGACACTTGGTTTGCTTCATCTCAAGGTTCACTTCTCCACCTGGAGAACGGAACTTCATCATTCTCGTACCATAATCGAAAGCTGCGCCTGCGGTCCTAAGGAAGGGTCGCCCGAGAATGATCTGAGATTCTCTCCAATGATTAGGGGTCTGCATGTCCAAGACTGTGAAGTCCACCTGATAGTTCTGCCCCTCAATCGAGATAACGACGTTCTTCACTTCTCCCTTAGGTCTCTTCACTGATCGATCAGGGAATTGGAGTAAGGCTCTAGATTTGTGAAGTGGTCCCAACTCCAATTTCTGATATAATGCTAAGGGAAGTAAGTTGATTGAAGAACCGTTATCTAAGAGTGTGCGTGCAAACGCAATGTCGTCAATACGACTCTCCACATAGTGAGCACCCATGTCTCTCTTTTTCCTTGGCAAAGTCTGACTCTTGAGACAATAGGTTGTGGCTACCGATAAGACATGTGTCTTTATATTTCGGTTATCTTTCTTCCTGCTAACCCTTCTAGGTCTGCATCTCACCTTAAGGTATTTGTGGAAGGCAGGATGGTTAGCCACATATTAATCAAATGGCACCTTAACTGTGATATTTTCTTTACAAAATCGTGCCATATCGGGGTCATCTTTCTGAATCTTTTTGATGCGCTTTCCTGCCGTAAGCGCACGGGGGAAAGGGATTGAAGCTAGGGAAACAGAGGATGAAGAATCTGAATCATGAACTGAAAGATCATTCTTTGCATTAACGGAAACAGAGTTCTTCATACAAGAATCTTTTTGATGCAACATGGACTCAAAATCTAAACTATCTACTACAGGTTGTGGAATAGAAGCTGGAGTGGTATCCGCCACAACCGGAGATGCAAGGTCCTCCATAGACTCAGAAGAGTATCCATGCTGACGATGTTGCATACGTGCTCTCCCCCTCCTCTCGGCTCCCTGAGTAGAAATCCTCGAATGATGCTGATGGGACTCCGAAATATGATGCCTCTCCTCCTCGTCCTCTGAAGACTCCTCAGGTAGAGCTCCAGAGATGCCCCTCCTCGTATCCCTCGCCCGGTCAGGTACGGTCACGGTCCTTCCGCTCCTGAGTGACATGTGGTTAGCCTCGTCACACGAAAGAATCTCATGTTCAGATCTAGGAGATACTAAATAGTATACCTGACCAAAGTGCTGCTGAGAACTAGATCTGTTCAGGCTATTGGGGTTAGCCTGAACTTGGGCTGGGATAGAGGTAGAGGGTGCAGTCTGCTCGTCTCGCCATCTGGACAGGCGGTTGACATCCACCTGTAAGTCTTGAATCTCGTTCCTATAGGAACGTAGCTCATCGAGTATCTGCTGCTGAATATCCACGGGACTAGACGAAGAAGGAAGTGGATAAGACTGGGAAGAAGAACGGGAAGACTGGCCCTGCTGGCCAGAGTACTGCCTCTGCTGCTGCTGCTGCTGGGGTTGCGGACCCTGCTGGCCCGCCTAGTAATGGCCCTGTCGGCCATGCTGCTGGTACTGCTGCCTCTGCTGCTAGGGTGGTTGGAATCCAGGGCTCTGCTATGAAGGAGGTGGTGCGGAGGTGAATGCGGTGTTATGAAAGGTCGGGGGACGCTGATAAGACTGTCGGTCTCCCGTACTTCCCTGCCTGGCAGGGTCCTGAGTATACCATACTCCATTCACCTCCCAAACCGGTGGAGGCTCCTCCTGGACTGTCTCTACTACTGGAGGTGGCTGCTGGAAAGAGTGGGTGTAGGATTGGTCCTGCTCCCACGGCTGGGGTTGCCCTGACACCAACTGCTCCTGAACATGGTGAACTCGGTATACGGGAGCAGAGGATGCAGTCACGGCAGGTATCTTTATCTTAGATACCTTCTCAGTCAACTCCTCCATCTGTTTTGGAAGTTTGGAGACACTCCGATCTAACTCATCAATCCTCCTGTCGATCCTCTCGACTACAGTAAGCTTGTCAGCAAGAAGTCCCATGCTAGGGATCACGTCCTGAGAGAGATCAACTACAGCTGATTTTCCCCCTCCAAATGAGAGTGAACTGGGGGATGGTGTATAGGCCCTGCTGGCCATCTGTGAGCGGCTAGTTTCAGCCATCTGCTCGAATACCCTCCAGACGGTATCCGCTCCTCGTGATGTATAGCTGCCTCCACAGGCAGCGCTCACTAAACCCTGCATCTCAGGGTTGAGACCAGTGAAGAAGGATTGGACCAAGATATTGTCATCTAATCCATGACAAGGACACTTCTGCAGGATGTCCTTGAATCTTTCCCAAGCATCACAGAAGGCTTCATGGGGTAACTGGGAAAAACTCGTAATTCGCGTCCTCATCATGTTAGTTCTACTCAACGGGTAGAACTTCTTTAGGAATAGGTCCTTGAACTGGGCATAAGTGGTGATGATGATTCCAAGATTCTTCACCCAGTAATCGGCTTTTCCACCCAAGGCAAATGGAAGGGCTTTGAGCCGGATATAATCCTGGCTAACATTATTTTGTTTGAGGTTAGCACAGATGAGCTCAAAGTCCCTTAGGAATGCATATGGCTCCTCAGAAGCATTCCCATCAAAATGTGGCAGCAGGTTCAGAAAGTGCGGCTTCAACTCAAAGTCAACCTCGGGTTCGGCCGGATTCAAGTAGTTATGAATTTGATATTGTCCGGGGTTGTATGCTGCATCCATTGGTAGTTGGACCCCAACATTTAACTGTCCTAACTGAGCTCTCAGTAATACTTGTTGCTGCTCAGATGCAGCTAATCTGGCAAGTATCATTTTCATTGGGTCTTCATTGTTCTCTTCTTCCTCTTCTTTCTTCTTTGGAGGCATTTTACTTGTGTGTTCTATATGACCTGAATCAGCAATGTGTTCTTGATTAGAAGAGGATTTATGAATCAAGATATTCTCATCGAGGCGAAGGTCTTCCTCGGTGAGGTGGGAAGAGAAAAATGGAATGGTTTCAGAGTAACCATCCCGAGAGTGGGCGATCCTGGGCTCAAGAGGGTCATGAGTCCAGGTTGGTCCACGTTGCGCATGGACCTGTGAAGACATACTTCTTGGAGGGTTCAACGGGAAATTCGCAAGGTCCGAATAATTATCCCCCCAATCAGTCATCTTTGATGTCAAAAGAACCGATTAGAACACGGTATTTCAATGAGGTGCTAGTTCTACGGTGCACGTAAATGTGCGGAGTAAACTCACACAATACAAACGCAATTCAAACCCTCAATTTCACCAACTCAACACGTGAAGGCCGTAAGAGTTCGGACGAATTATCTTGTCAATCTTAGTTGGTGAGAATACAATCTTGGAAAGATTAACGAGCTGTTAGGTGCTCGTATTTTCCTACAGACTGACCCGATTCTTACGACTAGTTTGGCCTACTTTCAGCCAGTATAGGAGTAAGTACAAGCCGAAGCCCGTTCCTTGAGGACTAAAGCGCCCTCTAAACCTCCCACTCTGCTAAGGAAGTCCGGACCGTATAAATACGGCTACCCGTATTCCTCACTGAAAAGTAGCTAATCGCCTGAAAATAAAGAACCGGTAGTAAGTAAGAAATCCATACTTGGCTCTATCCTAGGGTCGTCTCTCTCTCACTTGCAAGTAAAACAAACAATGAGGGCTTTATGCACCCGAGAATAAGGGTTCTTTTTATTCCAATTATTTTAAATCGACCTGCTCAATTCAGTCCCAATTTTAGAGTTAGGTTATCACTTGAAATTTATGTGAACACACAAGCACGTCTACCGTTCAGTCCCAATTTCCTTTTGACCTTAAGTTGTAAAACAAGAGGGGAATCGGAAATCAGAATGCAAACGAGAAACTATGATGCATGCTCAGAAGAAGGTATACTTACAGTGAATCCCAGCACTCTTCATGCGTTATGCAAAACTGAATTTGTAAATATTACACTAAATGCATGCAGATCGAGAAAAACCGCACCTAAACAGTATACTATTAGCGGGGAAGAATTGATTGAATTTGAGCTAAGTAGTACGTGTCTATGTGTGTCTCATTATGAATCTTATAAGATATGTGAATCTTCTAAGATATGTGTGGCCTAACTTACGATGGGCACAAACAAATTTGATTCTAAGCTACCGTGTGCCTAATCCTTAGTTTCGCCACTCAAGTCGAGCCCCACCCTCACTAGAGAGTGAAACAGGTCTCGACACACCACAAATGTCCAAGTATTTTTTACACACGCGAGCTCTCAAACAAGAGCCGCTATAAAGGAGCAACTACCTAAATAATTACAACAATTTACAAAAATTCTCTCGAAGATAAATTAATTCCTCCTCGCACTTCAGCAGTCGGCGCGCGTCGCGTCCGTCGACCTCCGATGCACTCCAAGTCCACCGAGCCCTCGCAAGGAAAATGAGATTTATATTAGAGAGATAAACAACAATATATATACAAAAATATAAAGAGAAATAATTGCAAAAAATGGAATAAATACAAGTGGCTCGGGGGTCAGACTACCCGAGTAAGTGAAATCTAAATCCAAATTTTTAAACTAATCCCTAAGCCATTTGCCTCCCCGGCAACGGCGCCATCTGACGAGTCGCTGAAAACGATGATTAATTCGTGTTCGTTGTAATACGTGTACTTAGCGATTCAGTCAGAACCGAGAGAAGATCTCCGTGAAGAGTGTCTCGGCTTAATTTATATCCCGGGCAAGTCCGGGGTCGAACTCAGGGAGGCAAAGGAACAACTTGGGTTTAATTTGAAAATAAAGATTTTAGATTTCCAGTGCGGTATTTTTTATATTTTTTAATGCAAAAAGAAATATCAATGCAAGATGCGGTTGAATTAAGACACTAAGAAAGCATACAACAAGGCCAAATTAATTTTAATGTCAAATTAATCCAATTCAGTCAAATTACATTTTTCCTAAAGTCCTAATCTAGTGGGGAACATAAAACACATTTTTTTGTATTTTTTTAGGTTTAAAATGCAAAAATGAAAAAAGCACACTTTTTATGGGTTTTTTCACAATTTATCACACAAACAGTAAGCAAAAATTATGAAAAAATTACTGGAACTAAAACATGATACAAGGAGACTACACTAATTTTTTTGGATTTTTCTGACAAATTATGAATTTTTTTATGAATTTTTTAGTGAAAACAGAGTGGAAATGAGTAATTAATTCCTATTAAATCCACGTTATCAAATTAGTCCGAGAGCAAATTATCTCAAAAAGCTATTTAGTTAAGCAATCCAGAAGAGTTGAAATTTTGAAAAAATGATTTATGTGGATTTAATTAAAAATCAAATACTAGACACACTCTACAATTTATTTTGGGCACAAGACATATCCATTTTAAATGAAATTTGGACAGTAAGTTTATCACATTTCAAGGCATCATATATAACTTTTTTGGAATTTTTAGAGCAACCGTATGTGAGATATAATTTTAAGAGCACAGAATGGTTAAAATATACAATATTTCAGTTTGACAATTTTAATTAATTACCCAACTAGCATAAAAATACAAGTAAATAATCACATGATAGAGGATAAGTTGCTCAACATAATGACATTTTTCATTGAACAAAAAGGTGCATAAACAAAGTCCAAATTAAAGTGCCAACACAGGGGTCTTCGTGCAAAGATGAATTAAGTTAAACATAACAAAATAATTACAGGGACTGATTTGTAATAACAATAACTTGGTAGAAAGTAAGTGCAATTTTTACATAATAAATAAAATAGAAAAAAGGGAAAGAGACCTTCTTCTTCGTTGTAGGTGGAAGTGGAACCCAAATGAGGGTTTGGTGTCGGCGGCGGCCTGAGGCGGAGGAGGGGCGGTTCGCGCGCGGCCTCGCAGCCGAGGGATGGCGGCGAGGTAGGCGCGCGATGGCGGGAGGTTGGCGGCGCTCTGGCGGTCGCGGGTGACCCGTGGCGAGGTGTGGGCGAACGAGGAGAGAAGCTGGGGGGGCGGCGCCGCGCGCACGGCTGCGGCGGGGACGGTTGGCAGTTGTCGGAGAGGACGAGGCGGACGGCGAGGGGCCACGCGGCGGAGGCCTGGTGGCTGAGCGGCGCAGGAGGGCCGCCTGCGGCTGTGGCCTGGAGGCTGCGGTCGGCGCGCCGCTAGTGGGTGGCGGGCGGCGGTGGGTTCTCCCCACCGTTGTCGTTGTTTTTTTTTGTTTTTTTTGTTTAATTTTTTACTAATTCTTTTTAAAAGTTGTTGTATCTTTTTTAGATTTTAATTAATTTTTTTAAATTTTTTTTAAAACAGGAAACAAAATATATACAAAATGGGAAGGAGACAACTTGATGGTGGTGATGATATGAAAAGAAAACAAATGGATGATTTTTTAGGTGGTGATATGATGTGCTAAAAAAATTGCAAAAAATAACAAGATGAAAAAAAATGAGAAGGCAAATTACCTACGATGGAGACGATCGCCTATAGTGTGCTCACAAGAGCACGGTCTTCGCTCGAATTGCCGGCGCGCAATGAGCTCAAGCAGCGCGCGATTGCGGCTGCGATGTTGGCCAAAGAACCAACGGATCTCACCGGAGAGAGGGCTATCGTCGCTCAACCGCGGTTGCGTCGCTGTCACCGATTCAACTCTGGGAACTAGGCTCTCCTCACATAAAGCTGGATCAAAGGCAAATTGAGGAGGATGGAATGTATATAAAGAGATGGAAAAAATGGAAGTTAGAATTAAGATGGAGTGGGATGGAGGTTAATAAAATGGTGGAGTTGAATTAGAAGTTAGAAAAATGGTGGGGTTGAATGGAGGTTGGTGGTAGAATGAGTTGAATGGTGGTTATTGTAGAGAATGTATAATAAATAAATAAATGAAATAAAGTTGGCTACTTTAATTACAATAGAATAAAAAAGAAGAAAATAAATAGTGGAGAATTTACAAGGGAAGACAAACAACATGTACATGTATTTTTTTACTTTTCTAATATGTATTTTTTTGTCTTTTTAACAAGAGATATTTACAACAGAAAAATACTATAAAATAATATAATTAAAATACAAAACAATCATGATATTTTGTATTTTTAGTAATTATGAAAGATACAATAAAAATTAAAGAAAGAATGAATATATACAAGGTATACAATGTACATCTAGGTCCCAAAATCCAACTTTTGCAAATGAGCTCCGATTTTAATGAAACCACTTCCGTTGGATAGATAATTTTCTAACTTGAACTTTTAAAGTGAGTTTGGTGAATTTGGAGTTCATACGGAGCGGGAATTTAGCTTGGAAGTTGGTCTTTACGGCTTTTTCCCATTGGGATCTAGGAGTATTTATTTGAGGTAAAATTTGTTTTATATTTTTGTATTTTTATATACATTGATATGAACATGTTGGAGAAAGAATTAGCCAAAAAGGAGTTGATATGAAATTATTAAAAATACATAAAGTTAAGGGCTATTTACATGTATAAAACTCCTTTGATTTTGCGGCTTTTTATTGTTAATTTATTTTGTACAATCTAATATACAATAATTCATGTATTTTATTTACAAGAGTCATTTGTTAATTTATTGATTTTATATACATTTATTAGAGAATTTACTCGTGGATTTTGCTAAGATCAAGATATTGAGATGATGAATCGTGGATTCATCAGGGACACTATTGGTATATATGTACGATTGTATTATTTATATAGTATTCGTCCTTTATACTTTTGTTGTGTTTCATATTTTTGAAAAAAGTATATGTATGTTATATTTTGCAAATAAAATATAATTCAAAGAGAAATTATATTAAAAATAATATAAATAAATACAAAATCCTTGATTATTAGTATAATGTACATGAAGTATACATATTATTATTTATTTGTAATCTTAATTAATATATATAATAAAATATATTTATAATCTTGTATATATTAAGTTAATAAAATATAAAAATACCAGGTCATATGTAAAATATTTAGATTAAAAATAAGCATGATATATATATATATGTAATCTATACTTGTAAATTATAATATTTATTTAATTTAGCAATTTACATTGAATTAATTCAATGGTTAAAATTCATAATAACATAATGTATCAATTCATAGACATCATTTATTTTAATAATTTTTAAATTAAGCTACTTTGCTATTTTACTATATATTTATAATGTATTATTTACATGTTTATATAATGTTTTGTCTTTTAGAATGTTTTATCTTTAGTGCCCATGATTCGCTGATGTGGCACGACCCCATTGTGTGATTCCTTTTGTTGTCGATCACCTTCCTTTTCTGTTTTTCATCTTCATTCTTCTTCTACTATTTCTCTACCTTCATTTCTTCGTCCCCAAGTACACCTCCCCTCGTCTAACAATTATGGACACGTTAGCCACCATGGCCTTCCTCTACAATCCCCTTCTCTAACCCGATTCACATCCAGGTTCATTGAACATAGGCATCTTCGTCATCTATTTAAAACCCATCACCTACTAATGAATAATCATTCATATACCTTTATCTCTATTTTATCTTTAAATCTCCAGCAAAACACATGTATCAATAACTTGTATAAATTAGTATTCGTTGTTAGTTTGTAATTAATATATATTTCTTTTTTCATCTTCATTCTTCTTCTACTATTTCCCTACCCTCATTTTTTCGTCCCCAAGTACACCTCCACTCGTCTAACAACTATGGACATGTTAGCCACCATGGCCTTCCTCTACAATCCCCTTCTCTGACCCGATTCACATCCAGGTTCATTGAACATAGGCATCTTCGTCCTCTATTTAAAACCTATCACCTATTGATGAATAACCATTCATCTACCTTTATCTTTTATTTCATCTTTAAATCTCTAGCAAAACACATGTAAGTATCAATAACTTGTATAAATTAGTATTCATTCTTAGTTTGTAATTAATGTATAAACATATGCACTTAAATACAAAACAGAAGAAGAGATAAAATAAAAGGAAAATAAATGAAGTATCAAAGATACTAAATGACCCTAAATCTCGAGACCGAGTCAATATTGACCAGGTCGAGAAGGAGCAAAATAGGGAGAGATAAGGAACAGATACTTTGTGTAAAACCCTAATTATATACCCTAAAAATACCCAATTTTACAATATTTAATTATTTAGTTTACATACTTCAAATAGGAAGGTGTTCAACATGAAACTTGTACATAGAAATGCATAAAAATTTGTAAAAATAATTGCACATAAAAATAATGTACTATGCAACTGGGACGCATAGATGAAAGATCTACAAAACAAACTTCAGAGATCAATATCTTCTCCGCATGAACTCAAAATTCACCAAAATCATCACCATTATGTTTAAAATCAAATTATCTATCCAACGAAGGTGATTCATCAAAATGGAGTTAAGATGCAAAATACGACTTTCTGGGGTCCCAATGTATTATGCATCTGTATATTTTATTCATATATTTTATTATTTACTTTTTTTATTCTTATTATATTTTAAATAATTGTAAATATTATTTTAAAAAATAAAAATAAAATTTAGAATAAACAATTAAAATTCACTTGAAATAGATAATACATTAAAGTATATATGTATATTATATTTATAGTGTATATATATAATTATTTATGCATGTAAATAAAGTCGGAAAAATAAAGTAAAAATATGTAAATATGTATTTAAGTATATTATAAATATATAAATATATGAATAGGATAATAAGTACTAAAAATACAAAAGAAAAAAAAAGAAAACACCTAAAGTATAGGAAAATATACCTATGTATTCACTTGTAAAAATTAACACTAATTGGATACTCCCACCCCCTATTTTCCTCATTTTTTGGGGAAAATGAAAATATGTATATTCATCACTATATCCGCCTAACATGTCATTCCAATTTCGTCAGAAACAGAGACTCCTACGCCCTCCATTTGAAGGGGGGCAATTTCGACAATTCTAAGACCGTTAAAATTTGACAGTCTTGATGGAGGGGATAGAAGTCTCGAATCAAGTTGAATTTTTAATGATACCTTGACAACATATTGTGATCTAAATTCCAATAGGTTTCATTTCAGAAAATAAAAAATATAGTGGAAAAGGGGTGGGAGCATGTAAATTAGCTACTAGCTACACCCAAGAGCATACACTATTTTCCCATATATATATATATATAAAGAGAGAGAGAGAGACATATAGATAGATAGAGAGATAGAGAGCGATGTGGTTGCCCCTTAGGAGAGCTAACTTAGCTCCTCCACCCTAATTTTATCAATTTTTTTAAAATACTTCCGTGGATTTTCATAAATATATCCCCATATTATGTCATTCAAAATTCTCACGAAACAGATATTCCTATGACCTCCATCTAGACAATGTCGATTTCAACTATTTTGCGACCGTTAAAGAATAACTGTCTAGATGGAGGTTGTATGAGTCTTTGTTTTGCATGAAACCTGAATGACATAATATAGGGATGCATTGATGAATTTTCATGGAATTATTTCCCAAAAAATAAACAAATTTGGGAAAATAGGGCGGTGGGGAGCTAAGTTAGCTCCCTTTAAGGAGGGGCATTCCCATTTAACACACACACACACATACTGGTTAAAGGAGGCAACACCTTAGGTGTAGCCAATTGGCTACTCCCCCCCCTCCCCCCAATTTTTCTAATTCTTTTTGGAAAATGAAAATATGTATATTCATCACTATATCTACCTAACACGTCATTCCAATTTCGTCAGAAACAAAGACTTTTATGCCCTCCATCTGAAGGGGTCTATTTCAGCAATTCTGAGACCGTTACAATTTGGCATTCTTGATGGAGGGGATAGAAGTCTCCAATCAAGTCGAATTTTTAACGACACCTTGACGACATATTATGATATAAATTTCAATATGTTTCATTTCAAAAAAATAAAAAAAATATAAAGGAAAAGAGGCAGGATCATGTGAGATGGGGGGAGTCTGATCCTGTGAGATGGGCTTTTGTGAGATGGGTAATCTCAACCGCTCATTTTACCATCATTCACGACATGAAACCTGTGGGTATTTAGATCACCATATATCATCGTTGTGTCATTCACGCCATGAATGATGGTAAAATGAGCAGTTGAGATTACTGATCTTACCATCTCACAAAAAGCCTATCTAACAAGATCTGCCCCCTCTCTCTCTTTATGTCTCTCTCTCTCTATATATATATATAGAGAGAGGGGGGGAGTGATCCTGTAAGAGCAGAAACTTGTGAGAGAATGAGAGGAGTGATTCTGGACCATTAGATTCAACCATGAGAGAGAATATATGATCTAGTGGTCTAGAATCACTCATCTCATGCTCTCACATATTTTTTTCTCTCAGAGGATCACTCCTCTCTCTCTCTCTATACACACACACACGCATATGTCTTATACAATGAGCCCCTTCCCCATTTTAGTTCTAGTGAGCACTAAATACAACCTCTCCACATGTATTTTCATTTGAACGGTTGCCTATTTCGAAGGAGCACGATTTTGGAAGGATGTTAATATGTTTAAGCTTTTTATATTTTCAATTATACCGAGTCCTTAAAAAAAGGAAGATAGTTTTGTAAAGATAAATTCAAATCCTTAATTTCGTACCGAAGAAATGATCATTGCACATTTGATCAGTAATATACATATTGTACTTAAGTAATTATGTGTTGGTGATCAATAATACTGGAATAGTTGTCAGTAATTTACATATGTAATATTACATTGTACAGAGATCAGTAATTCATCCATGCTTCTCAAGTAATACATATTCAGTTCTCAAGTAATTATGGTTGTGAGATAATAATTATGTAAATAGCTAATGTCTGTACAATAAGTACCGTTTACAAATGTCCATTTTACTGAACTCGTTTTAATCGCTACTAATGTTACTTTGAGTGTTGTTGACACACCTCTTATTTACTTATATAACTTTTTTGATTACTTATAATGTATTGAGTGTTACTGATAGCAATACATAAGTTACTGGTCGCACGTTTTTATAATTATTTCATATTACTGATGTTATACGAAGAATTACTGAATATTCAAGTCCATATTACTAAGTCATTGTGATTAGTTACTGACATTATGGTTACAAATGAATATATTCATTTGAAAATTGTATTTGTTATTACCTCTTGTATTAGTTACGGAATGATTGGTTCTTAATAATATTGTCAAAAATGTTCTTCTCGCCTCTTTAATCTGGAAGTATACAACACTCATCAATGTTTCATCTTTTGATTTTTTCCATCCACGAATGATGTTGTGAGTTGTAACACTTCAGAAGTGTTCATGCATCTGGCAAACCTGAAATAAAATGAATTAGTAAACCTGTAGTTGTGAGTTGTAAGAACTAAAGAGGAAGTAGTAACAATTATGTAGGCAATAGTAAAATAAAAATATCGTCTCAGTAAACAATGCAAATATATTAGCAACTTAGTATACTTCCAAAGTAATGCATGAGAAGTAACAATTGTATTAACGATAGTAACATAAAATATCTTATAGGTAAATTAAGTAGATACATTAGTAATTCAGTATATTTTAAAAGTAACACATAAAAAATAATAATTGTGTTAACAATAGTAATAAAAATATCTTATAAGTAGAATAAGTAAATACATTAGTAACTCGGTATATTTTCAAAGTAATGCATGAAAAGTAGCAACTATGCTAACTGTAATTTTCTATTATATGAAATAAAAATGCATTTGATAAAAGAATCAATTAGATCTAAAGATTGTGGATCAAAACAAATAAAAATTGATATTTTGAACACGCCATTGCTTCCGAGGTATCATGATTCAAATACAATCGCAAATCATCCATCACGTTTAAAAATGAAATCGAAAACTAAAAAAACGATCAGATTCCACCAATAATGTGAAATAACATTTTAATCTTCAAAAAAAAACCTTACATTGTACAAATCGACCTATTTAGTTTACAAGATCGATCTCCTCATGTTGCAAATCGCTAGATCAATCCTCTCTTACTGCAATACAATATGTTTTTATAAACAAGAGCTATTTTTGGACTTCCATATAATTTCTAATTTTGTTTTCTTTCCATTATGGTTATGGCTCCTATTATTTGGAGATTGAAAAAATCTTCTTAAAAAGATATTACAAGTGTAATACAATGATCGTTGGATTAAGATCAAAGGGTAAAAAGAGGGGCTCATCTCATCTCTAATGGGCATATGGCTCGTTGGATAAAAATCCTACATACAAATGTGGAAGCCTATTGTATGCAGCTACTGCACCCACTCAATTGGAGTAGGTGCTCCTTTGATTTCTGAAGAGGAGCCCCTTCTCCCAAATAAAGTCCCCTACTTCATGCCAATCTGATCTCAAAATTTGTAGATTTCAAAGTACAATCCTTTTTCCCTTCATCCTTGCTGCCATGCATGTATAAGTTAACCTCTTTTTTTACCGCCCTCTATGTAGTTTTCAAGGTGTAGATATATAAATATGCAAGGATAATCCATTCAGTTTTCAGAAATGCGAAGCTTAGATTTTTCGAATTCTCAGTTGTGTTCTTCAGAAACCTCTCTTGAAAATCAACAGGAAAATTGGTGGAAAGTAATGAGAACAACTGAGAGCATTTTATCGAATTTTCTCGGTTATAATATTGGTTGATGAAAATGAAGGCCAGGTTTGAGTTGATGATTGATGATCCCGAGCCTCTGTTGTTACACTTGTTGATACATATGTTGTTTTTGTTCAGATAATATATAATGCTTCTCTTTTTCTTCTACATATTGGGATACATGTACATATTGCAGTTTTTTGTTACATGTAACTATATATGGAAATTAGTGAAATGTGAAGTGATGATACTTATTTTGGTTCTGTGGTTGTTTACATTAATAGTGAATGTCATTTCGAAATGCGAAAAATTTTCTCTATATTTCAGCAAACTCACGTGATTCGTAGAGAAATAAAATACCACGAGTATTGTGTAAATGGGTAGCCCATATCTTGGGCGTCACACCCGACCCTTTGGTGCACCTCAACAACTGTGGAATGACAACATGGATCATTTGAGCACCTCAGTAGCCTGTGAGGCGGTGAAGGCGTGAGATAGGACTGATCGAATGAAGCCCATGCTCATGTTCTTATGAGTTCTTCCACGCAGGCCTAGGGCCATCGATGGTGCCTCCACCCCAGTTTTGATGAAAATTATCTGATTAGGAGTTGTAGTGATCGACAAATCCACTGAGGATCTGATCTAATCCATCAATCAATGAAACGTTATCGATCGATCTCGACCGTTGACCCGTGTAAGTGATGCGCTAATAATCATCCGATCTGCACGTGTTTTGGGGTAATTATACGAAACCCCTCCTACCTTTTTGTAATTTATAGTTAGTCATATAAATAAATTATTAAGTGTACTATCTATAAATTGCAAACATGTCCTCGATTTTATTTGTTTTCTCTACAAAAAGGCCCATCCGCCTCACGTGTAGGACCACGTAAGGTGTTGTATATTTTGCATCCATTCCCTATAGTTTTTAGAGATTTCTAAATGCGTTTATAGTTTCTATTAATTTCAAATTGATCTATATAATTGTGGTACTTTATTTTCTTATCTACTATGCATTATAAATTTTTTTATTGCTTCAAAAAATGTACGAAAATTAATGTAGATGCCTGTTGTGATGCTTAACCACGCTTATTTGATATTTTAGTTAATTTTTATATTTATTAAAAATAAAAAATATTCCTTCTGTAGATATTAAAATAAAAAAACACAGCTCCAAAATTCTCCAAAAATATATTATCTAAATTATTATATATTCTACCATATATTCAAAAATTATTAAAGATACAAAATATAAAATCTAAAGTTATAAAATCCTAAAAATCTTACATAAAATAACAATATTAAAGAAAATCTAAAAATATTTTTTTCTAAGTGATTTTTCTTTATTGTATATATAGTAGATTGAAAACAATTTAATATTAATTTGGGACTCATTTATATTTATTAAACTTAAAACAATCTCCGATGATTATTCTGTTCACTGTTTTGATATATTTATTGCTTTAAAAATACCTAAAAATTAGAAACGTTCTATTAAGATTACAAAAATAGAAAAAAAATACAAAATCACAAAACTACTTTATTTTTCATATTTTAACGATATTTTTATGTATTTAAAAATAAAAGTGTTGTATATATTGTATACTTTATATAGCATCTATATAGTCTATAATAAAATCATTATTATAATTATATATTTTATTTTAAAAATAAAGAAAGAAATAAAAATTTGCAAAATTATAAAAGAAAATAAAATTTAAAATTTAAAATATATAAAAAAAATTCATTAAACAAATATAATTAAAATCCATGAAAATATAAAAAAGTCTAAAAAGAAAATAAATAAATAAATAATCAATATTGATTAGCAATAATTAATTTCTCAATCTATACCATAACTTCTTATGTTGGACACTCTCTATTTCTCGTCACTATACGCATGTCCGATAGAGTTTAAACAAAATAAATTGACTGATATTGACATTTATTGATTTATTTATCATTTTTAGGTTACTTGTTGATTAATTGCATTGATCGATCCTGTGACGACTTGAGTGCCTAATTTATCAGATTACTTGATCAATCTGTGATTTATCACCTACAGATCTATCTTCATTCATCATTATTTTGAGTCACTCATCTTCCTTAACTTCCGATGTGAGTGAGTGTAGGTGACAATGAAGCTCTTGTTTCTTATCGACTGGAGTGAGGTTGACTCAAAGTGGACAATGTGATCAATTGCGGGTGAGAGGTCTCCTCTGTCGCAACAAACTTCCACCATTGTGTTGTCGAGGGAGACTCATTCACCTTTCATCGTTTTCTTATATTTTATAGGTTATCTCATGTTTAGATTTGTTTATTGTTTTTGTTCCAAGTTTTATTTCTGTTCCTATCTCGTAAATCGATCAAAATAATATTTAGTTCACATCCAGTTCCTTCGCACACGATCCACCTTCGATCATCTTCGATCAGAGGTCAACCATCGATTCTATTTGTTCGATTCATTTTTAATTTGTTAGTTTTCGATGATCCATCTCTAACCTCCAGTTTGTAGAACTCTTTCCATGACGGTGTGGTCAAGCAATCGCCTACAGCTGTTGTGACGATGCTGCGTCTCACCGGAGATCATAGTCGTCGGGCATGGGGGAGGAGCGTGAAGGATATGGTGATATCCTCAAGCGCATCACGGAAGTGTGAGCGTCGTATCGAATACGACGAGGAGCGACTAGTCGCACTAGTTGCTCGATGCAGCGGAATTTAAAAAATTTTCATACGACGAAACCACATGATCCAAGAACACTTCTCGGATCGTTTCGTCTAAACCACAAACAAGTAATAGGATTACCTCTTGAAGCTTGGTTGTGACCGAGTCTCTAAACGAAGCGACCTCCTGTCTCAAGTCCGATCCGACGAAGGAGACGCTTGCGAGCGCGGGGATGAACCGTGTGCTTCTCGCAATCCATGTTGATGATCCAAGCAGCGGATCTCCTGATCTCGACACACGAGATCCGACGTCTTCTTCACGAGCGAGGCGTACCGAAATAGATGGAGATCCACGAGCAGACGATCGGGCAACATAACGACGACGTTGCAGCGATGGAGACTTCTCTCTAGGTCATCCATGGTGGACGGCCATGAGAGGAAGAGAGATGGCGTGTAGAGAGAAAGAGAGAGAGAAATATGCTACAATAGCATTGTGTGTAAAGAAGAGCAATGGGGTGCCTCTCCTTTTAAAGGTTTTTAGGATCCATGGATCTCAATCCATGGGACATATAAAATCAATGAATGAGATTGATTTATGTCAATCCAATGGTCAAGATTGTTGTTGGTGAAACTAACAAATTTAGATTAAAATATATTTGACAAAATCAAATATAAATCAATCTAAAAATCACATCAATAAATAAGGAGAGAATATACATGGAGATTACATCTCCTTGTATATTAAGGGGGGACGGCTACCCATTTCATATAGGAATTGGGTGCCGCCCACCTCTTTCCTATAAGAGGCAATCTCATGGATTTCCATGAGATTGCATGCCTCCTTGATTTTCTCTCTTATTTATTTCCAACAACTATTTGTTGGGATTTTATTCACCAAAAATAATTCTCAAATAATTTTGGGAATATTGCAATCTTGACATTGGAAAATTGTGAATCATATTCACAACCCAAAACAACATATAATTTACATTGTCAATTAATTACACAATGTGTATCCACTACACATAATAATTAATCAACAAATATAAATTATAACTAGCTATCTCTAATACATTATAAATCACATTTATAATATATTATGAATAATTGGATATTGCTATCCACATTATTCTTATCCATGATAATTAAATCATCTTGGATCTCTTTTTCTCATGTGTTCAAATAATATGAATCACATTCACATTATTCACATCTTTTATAATTAAATCATATTCAATTATCTTAGATTACTCTCTTTATAATATGAATCAAATTCATATTAATCATGATAATTAAATCACATTTAATTATCCATTTTCTCAATGCTTGGATACATATATCAACAATAGAATTATCCATGAACTCTTTGAAGGATAATGCGCTTTCTTCGCGAATTCTTGGAGATAAGGACAGGGCGATTATATTGTTCCATGTATAGTGTCTTGGATATTGAGATCACATCTCAAATCCAGATCTCGGGCCTCCCATAGATGCTTGATTAAATCAAGACCGTGAATCTAATATTCTCATTGGATCTGAATCACATTCAGATCAATGTCCAATATTTGGACTAAGATTAGGTTACTTCTCTACTGAGAGGAGTCACTAGAATCCAGACCCGTTTCATCACTCCCTAGGAATGGAAGCGTCATGGTTATACAATCGTTTATGATCACATCACCCTCAGGTATTCCCAATACCTGTACATCTTGCATACTGGAAGACTCAGATTAAACCCGAAGTATTGGATCAACTTTATACTGTCTACTTCATGGTTTTATCAGTAAGTTTCTCATTCGATCATTGGGAGTCGGTATCGATCATATACTTTCCAAAAGCATATATCATGCCTAGGTCTTGATCATATACTTTCCAAAAGTATATATCAAACCAACAAATTCAGTCAAGCTTCCAAAGCGAGACGACCGTATACACGGAATTTGATTCTTCCCAATATCTCATGAGTGAGCTCATGTCTTCCGGTTCAGTAGTGAACCTGTATGATCCCTTTGAGAGATCGTATTACTCATATGCCCTTATATGCACACCAGCGCGCCGGTGTATAGACCTTGATTAGGTCATCAACCTATTGGTCTGCCAAATGTACATACTCAGACATATAGTAACACATCTGTCTCCGGTCAGAGGATGCGTGCCTATATCATGACAACATACGATATAGGACTTTGGTTATCTCGATCTCGTTAAGTCAACTCTTTGACCTAACTAGTTTGATACCTCCGAATCTCTATTCCTATGCAGAGGACCTGCATCAAGAGGTCGGCCAGATATCAGCCTTTAGAGAAAGGATTGCCATCTCCTTCTCAGGCTGGAGATCATCTCTTAACAATCATTTGATGGTGCTTGATGAGTCCTTAATCTAACTCTTTAGATATTCATCCAAGCACCGGCCTCTATGATTCAATAACTGAATCAACAACTGTATGATCATCAAGATGGCCATGTTACATAACCCTAATTGTACTAAGGGACCTATTATGCAAATTAATTATTCTTCATTTCAGATCAGGGAATGATATTTGCAGTGACATTTATTGCATAATGGCTCGCCGTGGGCTCGCATGTCCAACAATCTCCCACTAGCCCAAAGAGCCATTAATGGGCTAATCATTTAAACCCGCACTCATGTGACAATCATAGGCTATTTAGAAAATAGCTAGGTAAGCTGATCAGTCACTCTGTTCCCAAAAGACTACGCCAAGTTCTTTTACGGCACTTGCATATCCCCAGTAACAGTGCTCGCATCCAATGCGAATGTTGCATCTTATGCAACCAATACTCAATTTTGTTATAGTATCATTGACACTTTAGCTCGATAATTATTATAATCAATATTTCCATAATCCTTATTATAATACCTTCATTCCTGGAGATCTCTATCTCCTAAGGTACCTACAGTTAAGATCCTTATAGATCACCATCTACAAGGTCTAAAACTTTTGAAGATAAGACTTTGAGATCACTATCTCTAAGTTTCATCATCTTTGAAGATATTGTTATTACTGCAATCAAGTGTTTTATTTCCAGAATAGGATTAGTAACAGTTTACTACTCCCACTGCATGACAGACATATGGCTTTTGTACACATCCAGCATACACTTCAGCTTCTCGTAACCGATGCACAAGTGCAAGCAGGTCTAGCATTCACTCCCTCAACTCTTTGAGGTGCTATCCCTTTAGACAGGTCACTACCACATCTTAAGGGAAGGAAGCTTTTCTTGGAATTTTCCAGAAAATGGAATAAGTCCAAGGTGTACTACTAATGCGACAGTCCCAATACCCTCTTCTCTTTGCTTCTGAATGACTTCAGAATTAAGATCTAAGAGGTGTCCTTGAGATAATATCTCAAGGTGTGAAACAACCAAATTATAAAATACTTATTATTATCCTTATATCATTTCAAATGATTAGAATAATATCTACATTTAGCACGATGAACACATTGGCACTCCCACTAAGCTTTACATGGTTCATCAAGATTCTATCTGAAATCATAACATTTATAATTTCATCAAATCTTATGTTCCAACTACAAGAAGCTTATTTGAGTCCAAAGATGGAGTTCTTTGGCTTGCATACCTTGCTTTCCTCAACTATAAAGCCCTGGGGCTACTTCATATGAATATCCTCAGAGAGGAATTCATAGAGGAATGCAATCCTGACTCACATCATGAAGATGTCATAGTCAAGTTGTGTAGCTATAGTTAGCAATATTCTGATGGGTTAAAGTAAGGTCACTGGAGAGCAAGTCTCATCGCAAGCGATGTCTTCTCTTCGGTGTGTAGCTTATGGCTACGAACCGTGCTTTGAAGGTCTCTACCTTCTCATCAAGTTCCCTCTTTCTCTTGAAGATCCATTTACACCTTAATGGGTCTTACCCATATAGGTGGATCCTCGAGGGTCCGTATACAACACTTATATATGAAGTCTACATTAGACTTTTATTGCTAACATCCATCTTTCCATGTCATGATCCTCAGGAGCTTCATCACATGAAGTCCGATCATTTTCAGACTTAACTGACACATGGAATACATCCTCAAACTTATTTGAAGAAGTATTAGTGTTTCATCTTTAAATTATTCTTTTAGTTTCCGAATTCAGGAGCCTCATTATCTTCTCAAGATTAAATGAGTTCCTTTACTTCATTTTCATCTTGATTCTTAAGAGAGTCATCCTCTAAGAATCATATTCTCAAAGATGAGATCTTCTAAGAATCTCAAGGTTATAAAGTAGGTATCCAATACCATCCTTTAATTTCCTAATGAAGTAGCACTCTCTGGTGCTAGATTCCAACTTAATCACATGGAACCTTTATTAAGGATATGTATAATGTAGTCTCTACCACATATACATATATATACATACTTGGAAACTAAGAGATAATTATGCTAAGATTAATCATTGATCAAATCATGTCACACATGATCAATTGTATCTTCCTACAACTCTATTGAGTTAAGGTCCATTAGGAGGATTGAGATAGGAATGATATTCATATCTCCATAAGGTATTTCTTGAATTCATCTTATAGGTACAAGCTACCTTGATTAGATCAAATTCATTTCATCTTCCGTCAAACTTTGGTTCTAAACCAAAATTGTGAAATCTTAGAACATTTCAAAGGTTTCTTAGGTGAAGAGAAGAAATCTCATATCATACATAATCATCAACAGATATCACATATCCACAATGTTTATTATGATATAGATGATTCACATACATCAATATGTATGAGATCCTGAATATCTTGACATTTTACACCATTCCCAAGGGAGGGTGTATTGATCATTTCTACTTTTGAATACAGTATTCACAAGTATGTAAGATTTAAACCTTTAGACAATCTAAAGTTTCATCTCTTATCAGTTTATTGATCACATCAACAGACATATGTCCAAAACATGATGCTAGATCATTATCAAATGATCTTCATCCTCCTATTGATCTTTAATGGTTTATTTTTCAACATTAGAAATCTTAATGAATCATTCATTAATTTTCTAATTTAGTAGAGTCCACAAGATTTTAGATCACTATCTGAAATATCTCCATCATAACTCTTTATGATAGATTTATTACAGAATTCATGTTTATTTCCAACATTTGGAAATAAATAATGAGTGTATTCTAATATCTAGGTCATAGAGACATTCTCTAAGATTAAGAACTCCCACTAAAAATATGAAGTATATTCATCAGGTGGAAATTGTTGCAACAATTGCATCAATTCCAACTTAGATGACCATTAAACCTTAAGATCAAATTTCTAATATTCTAATACATATGCAACCAATTGAAAGTGTCATTAGAAGATTGAGATACAATTATTAGACTTTATATTATCAAATAAGTAAGTCAATTTCAATGATTATAAGTAGATTATTCCGATGTACTATCTGATTCATTCTCTAAGGATTCTAGATAGATATGATAGTCATATTATCAACACATCAACTTATTGCAGTATTGGCATTTATCCAACTCTTTGGATGTTACATGGAAGTCACAGAAGTACATTCAACTCTTTTGGCAATACTTCTTACTTGGGTCCAACCCATACTTCCACTGCGCTCCCTTTATCTATAAGCAACCATTGCTCAAGACAGAGGATCTCTTATGTTAAAATCAAAAAATTTCAATATAAGAGAATTTCAACATTTATACATGCTTCATTCAATTCATACAATATGAATATTATGAAGCTTCAGGAATGACTAGAGTAAAGATAGTAGAATGATGATACTCATCGTATCTACATCCATTTAAACTCTTAAAACTTAGGTTCAGGTAGGTACTCAAACAATTTGAATACATCATCTCCAATAGAGCCACCATTCTGCATAATGCAGAGAACCATGTCATTCATGATTATATGTCGAGAGCACATATGTATGCCAGAACATCTTCTTAGATTTTATAAGGATTATATGATAATTACGATCATTATCGACATGTTACTTCAAAAGTACATTCGATGAGATCAAGACTTATAGAGGCATACAAACCCTAGGGTTTTAGTCCTATTGTCTCATTTAATCATCATTCCTCATTATTATGAGGAAACTTGCACATTGCAACCACATACATTATGCGTCCAATTGCAAGTACAATATCTGGATCACAGTTCCAATCCATGATATTTTACTGATTATTATTGAGTATAATATTGAGTGGGTTTAAAGAAGGATCATCTGAAATAAGAAATTTACATAAATATGTAATTTACTTTGATTTAGGAATTTTTTATATCAAAGTTGTCTTGCAATGTCAACAATGAAAGTTCATTCCCTTAATCACTTTCAATGTAAGAGATATACTTACCATTATATCTCAAGCAAGATCTAGGATCTCCTTCCTTATCTTTGTTACATCCCAATAATATGAGAACTTGTAACTCGGATAAAAAGAAGCGAGAACACATTCCGCCTTGCAAGTCCAACTTGCATCTCCCAATTCGGTCTTTAACACCCGGGCTCATCACCCCTAAGGTGATGTTGACCCGTCATTAATTGAACCAACCGTCAACAGGAATACAACTCGCTATGCGCAATCCAATATCGTCCCAATAATATGAGGACTCGATATTGGGGTCACTACGCATACGTCCTTACTCTTTTGAAAAGCGACGAGCCCGATCCAAATGGATCATATGCAGGAGTTGTCACTTCGGACAGGTGTCTCCTGCATATAATATCTGGCGACGGAACCCTTCGCCTTGACGGGAGATCATGGATGTCACTTATGTGATCCTCCATATCATATTCAAATTCTAATTAATTATCATGAATCATATTCGCATAATTAATTCTTCCAAGGGAAATAATAACTCTATTCATAATAGAATGCTTTAATTGGACATAATTAATTCAATCATATTAAATTAACTATCAATCCAATTCAATCAATCAAACTTGATTGCAATACTTGAATATATATATGGTATTATCTCAAAATACTTTTTAATTCGTATTTTAATAATTAGAAAATACATCTTGATTTCTTCGGCATTATCCAGACCCTACCCGCTGTCATAGCCAGTACCGACGAGAGTGGGACGGACCACATACGTTGCAACCCGCTACCCCAGCGATCTCCGACTAGACACCATATCCGCCTCGGGAAAGGATAATGCCAAATAGATCAATTTGTACTTGAGATGATCATCGGTTCTTTAACCGAAATTATATCATATAGTAATCAAAAACAGTTTTTTGATTATAAGGAAATTTGCTAGACAAATTCCCAATCCTATTCAAGTAAGGAGTTTGATGATTGTGATTCCAATTATGATTTAGATCAAATCTAATCAATTAATTGGTCGGGGCCAAGTCAATTAAGGAAATAATCATCTTCTTATATTTCTCGAATATTTTCCATAATTATTTCTCAAAATTAACAATTAATTTCATTAATTGCCAATCACATGGTTCTTGATTAGGATTGTAATTTCACCAGTGACCCCTCTTACTAAAATGAGCATATCTCAATCATATTAAATCCAAATTAGACAAAATCAATTTTCATAGATTGCTAATTTGATTTAGGACAGAACCTAAATGATGTTTCACACATTTCGAGGCAAGTCTAAACAGTAATTAATATTTTAATCACGTTCAGATCTACAGTTCCCGCAACAGTGCATACATGTTCATTAAAACAACCATATCTCGAGCATACGAAATCCGATTTACGCAAACTCAGATCTTATGGTTTCCTTATTTAATGGGGAACAAAATCCAAATATTAAATTCGTGTTTAAATAATTTAAACAGTGCCAAATTTATTTACTAAACAGGTCTGCGAAATCAAATGCGATGAAAGCTTTCGTGACCTTAACGAACCCAAGTCGTCCTCGGTTTGCGAATCATATTCGAAACCGTCGACCTAAGGCTCTGATACCACTTGAAGGATATGGTGAGATCCTCAAGCGCATCACGTAAGCATGAGCGTCGTATCGAATACGATGAGGAGCGACTAGTCGCACTAGTTGCTCGATGCAGCGGAATTTAAAAAAATTTCATACGACAAAACCACATGATCCAAGAACACTTCTCAGATCGTTTCGTCTAAACCACAAACAAGTAATAGGATTACCTCTTGAAGCGTGGTTACGATCGAGTCTCTAAACGAAGAGACCTCCTGTCTGAAGTCCGATCCGACGGAGGAGACGCTTGCGAGCGCGGGGATGAACCGCGTGCTTCTCGCAATCCATGTTGATGATCCAAGTGGTGGATATCCTGATCTCGACACACGAGATCCGACGTATTCTTCACGAGTGAGGCGCATCGAAGTAGAGATCCATGAGCAGACGATCGGACAGCATAACGACGACGCTGCGGCGATGGAGACTTCTCTCTAGGTCATCCATGGTGGACGGCCATGAGAGGAAGAGAGATGGCGTGTAGAGAGAAAGAGAGAGAGAGAGAGAGAGAAAGAGAGAAATATGCTACAATAGCATTGTGTATAAAGAAGAGCAATGGGGTGCCTATCCTTTTATAGGATTTGGGGATCCATGGATCTCAATCCATGGGACATATAAAATCAATGGATGAGATTGATTTATGTCAATCCAATGGTCAAGATTGTTGTTGGTGAAACCAACAAATTTAGATTAAAATATATTTGACAAAATCAAATATAAATCAATCCAAAAATCACATCAATAAATAAGAAGAGAATATACATGGAGATTACATCTCCTTGTATATTAAGGGGAGACGGCCACCCATTCCATATAGGAATTGGGTGTTGCCCACCTCTTTCCTATAGGAGGCAATCTCATGGATTTCCATGAGATTGCACGCCTCCTTGATTTTCTCTCTTATTTATTTCCAACAACTATTTGTTGGGATTTTATTCACCAAAAATAATTCTCAATTAATTTTGGGAATATTACATTCTTGACATTGGAAAATTGTGAATCATATTCACAACCCAAAACAACATATAATTTACATTGTCAATTAATTACACATTGTGTATCCAATACACATAATAATTAATCAACAAATATAAATTATAATTAGCTCTCTCTAATACATTATAAATCACATTTACAATATATTATGAATAATTGGATATTGTTATCCATATTATTCTTATCCATGATAATTAAATCATCTTGGATCTCTTTTTCTCTTGTGTTCAAATAATATGAATCACATTCACATTATTCACATCTTTTATAATTAAATCATATTCAATTATCTTAGATAACTCTCTTTATAATATGAATCAAATTCATATTAATCATGATAATTAAATCACATTTAATTATCCATTTTCTCAATGCTTGGATACATATATCAACAATAGAATTATCCATGAACTCTTTCAAGGATAATGCGCTTTCTCCGCGAATACTTGGAGATAAGGACGTGGCGATTATATTGTTCCACGTATAGTGACTTGGATATTGAGATCACATCTCAAATCCAGATCTCGGGCATCCCATAGTTGCTTGATTAAATCAAGACCGTAAATCTAATCTTCTCATTGGATCTGAATCACATTCAGATCAATGTCCAATATTTGGACTAAGATTAGGTTACTTCTCTATCTAGGAATGGAAGCGTCATGGTTATACAATCGTTTATGATCACATCACCCTCAGGTATTCCCAATACCTGTACTTCCTGCATACTGGAAGACTCAGATTAAACCCGAAGTATTGGATCAACTTTATACTGTCTACTTCATGATTTTATCAGTAAGTTTCTCATTCGATCATTGGGAGTCGGTATCGATCATATACTTTCCAAAAGCATATATCATACCTAGGTCTTGATCATATACTTTCCAAAAGTATATATCAGACCAACAAATTCAGTCAAGCTTCCAAAGCGAGACGACCGTGCGCACGGAATTTGACTCTTCCCAATATCTCATGAGTGAGCTCATGTCTTCCGGTTCAGTAGTGAACCTGTATGATCCATTTGAGAGATCATATTACTCATATGCCCTTATATGCACACCAGCGCGCCGGTGTATAGACCTTGATTAGGTCATCAACCTATTGGTCTGCCAAATGTACATACTCAGACATATAGTAACACATCTGTCTCCGGTCAGAGGATGCGTGTCTATATCATGACAGCATACGATATAGGACTTTGGTTATCTCGATCTCGTTAAGTCAACTCTTTGACCTAACTAGTCTGACACCTCCGAATCTCTATTCCCATGCAGAGGACCTGCATCAAGAGGTCGGTCAGATATCAGCCTTTAGAGAAAGGATTGCCATCTCCTTCTCAGGCTGGAGATCATCTCTTAACAATCATTTGATGGTGCTTGATGAGTCCTTAATATAACTCTTTAGATATTCATCCAAGCATCGGCCTCTATGATTCAATAACTAAATCAACAGCTGCATGATCATCAAGATGGCCATGTTACATAACCCTAATTGTACTAAGGGACATATTATGCAAATTAATTATTCTTCATTTCAGATCAGGGAATGATATTTTCAATGACATTTATTGCATAATAGCCCGCCGTGGGCTCGCATGTCCAACAGAGCGGACAATGCGAGGTTGTTCACGCCCTATAAGCTTCACCTTTGTGCGGGGAATGGATTACTCAACCTCGATCTGCACTCACCAATCGGAATCCTTGCTACCACCCCAAATCCATCATTTCTCTCTTGTTTTTTATCACAAGGAAATTGACGATGATGTACCTTGCTCCTTGACTGGAATCTGAGCTCCATCCCTGATCTCAATCGCCACCTCGCATCTTCTTGTCGATGCGTCGATGAGAGCAAAGTGTCGCCACTGCCTTGTCCTCCGAAAACCCTAAATGAAATATCATGTGTTTGTCCCTTTTCTATTTTGCCAGTCAGGTTGAAAGCATTTTTTTAAACCATCAATTGTCAACCTTTTTTTAAAATCATGTTTTCTTGTTCTCTCCTTGATACTTTAAAGAAAAGGTTACTTTGTTAATATTAACAGGGGAAAGGGGGAAGTGTTACGCTTTTTTAATAGGGGGTTTGCTTATTGTTTCTAAAACCCCACTTTGTATCGGATTACAAAACTAAGTAAATTAGGTTGATTAAGCATGGCTAGATTAAAGAAAGAAAGAAAATACTGTTTTTTAGAAGCATATAAAAATTGATAATCTAGTTGTTTTTTCATATTTAGTTATTACTTTTGTGGAGAACGATGCATTATTAAAAAAATCATTCATCTTATCAAGTTTTTCATTGCTTTAAAACGTCAAAATACCTTACTTTAGTGTTAACGTAACCAATTTACACCAATATTATTGATCGTTTGTTGCTACTTGTTATTAAAAATACTCAACCAGGTTTTGTATTACCGATTGTTGTGATTATTTTTCGTTAAAATGTTTTCTATCATCATTCTATCATTAGCTTTTTTATTAAAAACATACTTGTTGTTAAATCTAAATCTTTCGTATACTATATAAGATATAATTAATATCCAATACATGTTTTTTACACTTTGGTGATAACCTAAGTAATTAATTGGAGGTTTTATTGTGTGATTAAGATATCATAATTATTGCCAAACTTATTTTTAAAAATAAAACTGAGTAATATCCACTTGCATATGTTTTATTGCTTAACGCCATTGAGTTATTTTTTTCTGCGAAATGTTGATTACTAGTTTCTATTAATATTGTTTAAAAAAATGAATTGAAACACATCTTAAGTTTTTTTTAAAATCTTTCACTCAATTAATTGTTTCCACGATCTTTAAGTGATTGTATTTTTGTGTCTATCTACTAATTGCTTAAAGTCAAACTCTATTGGAATCTCATTTTTAATTGAAATTAACTTAATTGCTTAAAAATTTTATATTTACTTCTTCTTGTTAAATTGCACAATCTCTTGCAAACTTACGTTTATTTCATTTGATACAAAATGACAAGAAAAAACAATTACCACAGAGGTGGGAAAATCGAGTACCTTGGTGGTACTAATTATTAAATATGGAGTAGAAATCTACTTTAGCGTGCTAAACGATAGCACACACTCCATAATAGACAAACTCGGCACTAGCTTATATGAGAATCCAAACATGGAGGAAATTAGGTACTGCGAACAGTGGGAGAAAATGAATAACATGGTTATGATATTTATGTTGACCCACACGGAGTTGAATCTGATTTAGGTCTTCGAGACCTGTAAATTAGCGTGCGAGCTATGGACTACGACGAAGGAGAAATATCACTCCAAGTCGGAAGAGCATCAACTTCTTCTACACAAGTACAACTCGCGTTGAATGAAAGAATCTGATAGTGTCCTCGAGCACATGAATAAGATGATATTGATGACCAAGGACCTAATAATTATTGAGCACAATTTCGGAAAGGATGCAAATAGCAACCATCTTAGGAAGTCTTTCGTCACCATTCAACATGATTGCAACATCCATGAGGACCAACGATAACATCAAAAGTGTGCGGACTTACCTGCACAATTGGCAATTGAGCGAGACCTCTCGAAGAATATGACCAATTTAAGGTCAATTGACCCAATGATGAATCCACATTCATCACTCTTTATTCTTTTATTTTAGCTAAATATCATAGCAAAGCATCATGTATATAGCTGTAAATACAATAAATTAGCAATAAGCATGCATTTGTTAATATCTAATAATTAGCATGTATTTGTGCAAAAATAAAAGAATAAAGAATAAAAGAAAAAGAAGGAAATATTTAGAATAAATATTGAGTGACCTGAACCCAAGAGAAAGTCCAAAATGGACCTGATCGTCAAATAAAATAAGTAGAGAGAGATAAGGCCACTCTACCTTGTACGTACTCCTTCCTATGTGTATTTATTTTATTTTTACAAAAAAATAAAATGGTGTTTTTATCCCCATGTATATACTTCTAAAAATAAAACAAAAATTAGAAAAATAAAATAAAAATAAAATAAAATTCTCTCCCACCTTGTATATAATACATGTATATATGTATTACTCTCTATTTATTTTATACTTGTAAATAACCAACAAAAAATAAAATAAAAAATATTTTATACTCCAAATATTATGTGGTAAATAAATAAAATATAAAACTGGGTATTTGTGTAAAAATAATAAAATAAAAATAATTGTATAAAATACATAGGTATATTATACCTGTGTATAATAAAATATACAATATATAGATTAAATTATTTTTCATAAAAATAAATAAAAATCAGAGAAAAATAGTGTGAAAAATAACAAATATTTTTTATTTTAAACTTTTTAAAATAAAATCGTTTGCTATTTTAAATTAAATTTTCAATTATTTTTATGAATCTTTTTCCTGATTGGTCCAGGGCAGACTGTTAACCCCGGTCAACTCCCCCCCCCCCCCCGGACCGTCGTTTCGCACGGACCCGATTTTTACCCGATTCCGCCTAATTTCTACGATTTGATCCGACTGCCATCCCCTTTTGCTCGCCACTCCGATTATCGAGGGACGATCCGAGATCCACGCTTGATGAATCCTCTATGGATCCATCCCTCTGTTCACTCGCTCAAGCTCCGCACTTCTCAGACCCTACAGAGTATAAAATCACCTGGAGTCGCATCTTCTTCCTCATCTTTTGTCGCCCCCTCGTCTCTGATAACCTCAACCTCTTCCCACGAGTGATAGCGTGCGATTGAGCTTGTCGTAGAGAGGAATCGAGCCCGGAAGCCTTAGGTCCGGCGAACACATCGTCGTGCTCCGTCGTAAGAAGAGCCCAGACTCTGGACCCATCGAACCATCGAGGCAAAGACCCCTGAAGGTCCCTGACCTTCAGTCCAAACGACCTCAGTCACCAGGTAGCTTTTATTTCTTCCTGCTCGCTTTTAATTCAGATCTTTGAGTTCGGGTCCACCCGAGTTGCTCAGCCTTATTCATTGTGATCGGACCCCCCATTTGCCATCCCGACGATCGTAGCACCTCCGTCAGACCTCTCCCCATCTTCTACGCCCATCCATTCACCTCGTTCTCCAAGGAATGAGCCCACAGGCCCTCCTCTATCGTCGCTTCGTCGGAGGTCTACGCCCCACCCCATCGACCACCCATATGGCATACTGACGGGTCGAGGCACTTTTCCCTCGACCCAGTAGCTCTTTTGTGCAGGTTTTGAGCTCAAGGGACCTCATCTGGAGGTCAAGATACCCGAGCATAGCATCTCTAGGCACCTCAGCATTGCTGGGCCATTCCCGACGGTCTCGCCTTCTTCAAAGCATCGTAATCGCTACAGATCATCGCCAGGAGCATTTCCCCTATCCTAGCAGCCTCGGAGGACGTCTCAGCCAGACGTAGCAGCTGATTGAAGCTCATCGGCTGTGAGTTCTTCGTTGCTCTTCCAGATGTCGTCTCCGCCGTTGGATCGAGGCCTCTCCCATTTCTAATCATCGTCGTCCATTTTCGGGGAGTCTTTGATCGTCCGATCCATCTGAGGATCTTCCTACAGTCGTCCAAGGCCGAACCGATATCTCCTGCGCTCAACCGTCCGATCATAAGTGGATGAGGTCGACTGTTGGATCTCTGATAAAGAAGGGTATTTGCATTTAGGCCCTCCTATCTGTTTACCCGTATTAGTCCTGTAAATATTTTCTATAGTTGTTTTTATCTTGGATATTTTGCATCTAGGACTTATGATTTTGTTATTTATATTTTAGTCCCTCTGTTTGAGCATCATGTGGTCTGTCATGTGACATCTGGGTTATTTGCATTTCGAACCCTAGACTATATTGTTGTTATTGAATGAAGTTTTATTCTTCGTATTTGCATTTATACCCCTGAGTGCCTGGTTCACGTGCCGCCCACGTGCGGAGCTGGATTTTTGCAACTTCAGCCCTGTACTATTTTCACGTGTTACTGTTTGGCTGAAAACTTTCTAATAATTACATTTAGGTCCATGTATGCTATGTGTTTGATTTTTTATTCAATAAATAGCAAACATTGTCCAAAAAACACGAGAATTTGATACATGGCACCTACCATGGTGTAGGAGTTTCTGTGAATTTTTTGTTTTGTTTTGTTGTACTTTATTATTTTTAAAAATTCAAAAACCACAAAAATTACCTCTGACTGTTTTTAAAAATCAGCTAAAAATATTAAAAACCCTTAAAAATTCTAAAAAAATTCTTATTTGCTTGTTTTGTGTTGTTTTAATTAATATCCAATTTTTGTTGCATTTCCACTTATAAAACCATAAAAATTAAAAAGAGTAAAAATCTTAGAAAAATCAGTAAAAATTCATAAAAAAATTAAAAAAAATTCATTTTCACTTATTGTAGTTAGGTTTTTATTTCTAGTTTGTCATAAAATTACTGCTTGAATTTTATAAGCATTTTAAGCGGTTTTAAATTGCCTTTATATTGTGGTTGTACAATGTTTTGTGATTTTTGGCCTTGTTTGATTTTTAGAAAATTAATTAAAAATCAGAAAAATCTAAGAAAATTAACAAAAATATTTGAATATTTTAAAAACCCAAAAATATTTTTAGTTCGAATTTTTGAGTATTTTTGAGTCTTCAAATAATTGGTTAAGTGTTGATTTTTGGATCCTTAAGACTATTTCTTAATATTAAAAATTATTAAAAAAATTTTGAAAATTAAAAACCACCATTTTTGATCTTTTTGGGATTCTCGACTACTTTGTAACGTTAGCATCACGTGCTCCTTGTGTTCGACCCTCGTATCTATACCAGTTAAAATAAAATAGCGAGACCGCTATTTGTGCTTGATTGATTGATTTTTATTTTTGTGGTCTTCTTTTTCTTGTTGAGTCCGATCTGAATGGTTAAGGTCGCAACGACCTTTGATACCATTTTACCTTAGTCCCTCGGGCCGCTCACCACCCAACAAGAAGGAGGCGTGAAACTCCATACTGCATGAAAACAAATCCAAGAAGAAAATTGAACTCACAGTTGTCGTGCAGTGCCTCTCTGTGATCATGGGTTGTGGCAGGTGGGGGGTTGACTCTAGTGCAACCCGTCACATTGTCAAGACAAAGGAGGGGACGGTGGACTTCATGGAGCTGAACAAATGCTAACATAAGATCTTCGTGGTTGAATAACGCCTAATTGGATGTCGAATGTGTTGGGACTTACATGATTGATTTAGACGACATTATAATGATACTTGAGGATATACTATACGCTCCTGAATACGCTCGAACCTCGTATCTATTCCAATTTTTCTCAAGAAAGAATTTGAACTTCATTTTTATAATAAAACATGTGCCTATAAGAAATAATAAAAAGGTTTGTGTCGTGGGAACGTTTGCACTCAAGAACGACATATTCCATCTTCTTGTAATATATCCTAATGAATTAATTAATTTGGTTTTTGGGTACTCTATGTGTTATTTATCGGATTTTGATTCATGCCACATGAGGTCGGGTAATCCAGGAAATTAAAAAATAGACCAAATGATTAAATCTGCTTTTTTCCTAAGATTATGGGTGTAAGGATATTGCATTGTGATTTGTGAACATTATTTGACTTGTAAAATGATGAGAAAATCCTTCTCGTCGAGAATTCGATCGAGGTAGTTATTAGACTTGATCGATTCAGACATATGTGGACCATTGAGTGCCAGTACAAATAAAAAAAAGAATCTTCATAACATTCATTAACGGCTACTCTAAATTCTCATATGTCAATCTCTTAGGAAGAAAAGCAAAAGCCTTTGAAACATTTAAGAGAGGAGCCTTTGAACATTTAAGAGATACAATATATATAAGTAGATACAAAATTGAGAAAATTAATTAAGACTATTGGGAATGATAGGGGTAGAGAATATAGCTCATATGAGTTTGAGGAGTACCATATTCAATCAGACATTTGTAGGTAGACTATGATGCCTTACGCTCCACAATAAAATGGTGTAGCTGAAATAAATAACAGAACACTGATGAATGCAATAAGGTATGTGTTGTCATACTCAACCATCTCAAAAAAAATTGTGGAAAAGCAACTTTGACACATATATAATAGGATTCCCTCCAAGTTCGTAGAATCAATGCCATATATAATTTGGAATGGCAGGAAAACCGAGTTAGGTCATCGCTAGAACATGGATGTGTTGCATATATCTTTGTATCGAGTCAGCTTAGAGACAAGTCAGACTTCAAGACACTAAATTGCAAAATTGTTGGATATAGCTAACACTCTAAAGGATTTATGTTCTTCAAAGAATCAAAAGGATTAATCGAAAGTCATGACGAAACCTTCCTTGAAAATCATCAAGATAAAAAGCATGAATTAGAGGGATCTGATCCTCTAATTATCCTACAGGATAATGACGATGACTTAGAGATAAGACATGATTTAGTAGACGAGATTGGTCGTCTACCTAGAGAATGAATCTGTGAATAATGATGATCCGTTCGAGGAAGAGGGTGTACCCAGACAATCCACGAGTATAACCGGCAAGAAGAGACCCAGAATGTGAATGCATGGATAGAAGATTATCATTTTTATGGACGCACGGCATCGTGCTACATCGTAGATGTGGATGTAGCAGATTATACAAATTCCATATCCTTTAATGAATGCCTTCGAATGAGTCGGAATCATGGATAACTGCCACGAGGGATGAGGTAGACTTAATTGGATGAAATGGTGTATGGGAGTTGTGTGATTTGCCATAAGGTAGGTATTCCATAGGATGTAAGTGGATATTCAAGAAAAAAATACCGAATTGACGGTACTATTAATAAATAAAAAGCACTATTAGTTACCAAGGGTTATGGATTTGAAATTATTCCAAATGGATGTGAAGACATCCTACCTTAATGGGGAATTATAAGAGGAGGTATATATGCGACAACCTGGTAGTTTTCAGGTAGAATTACAAGAGAAAATGGTTCATAAGTTAAGAAAATCACTATATGGCTTGAACATAACAGTGGTATCTCACGTTTCATGAGAAAATTATTCAATTTAGATTTGCTGCAGATAACTTGGATAATTGTGTATATGTCATGAAGAGTGGGAGCAAGTTTATTATCATGTCATTGTATGTAGATGATATTCTACTCACAGGTAATGACTTATAAATGCTTGATGAAATAAAAGAGAAACAGAACAATATTTTTGAGACAAAGGACGTGAGCGAAGCATCTTATGCTACAGAAATCAAAATTACAAGAGACAGAGACTCTACGATAATGAGTCTTAGTCAAGAAAAATATTTGCACATTGTATTGAAGATATTTGGAATGCAGAATAACACTCCAACTCCTACACCACTTGTGATTGGAAAGAGACTCGGTAAGAGTCAATGTCCTATAAAGGGGCAGAAACCTTTAGAAGGTCCATATGCATAAGCAGTGGGAAGTCTGATGTATGCGATGATGTGCACTCGATATGACTTGACTTGTGTACTTACCCTAATTAATAGATATTAAAGTAATCCAGGACCGACACATTGAGAAGATGTTAAGAGGTACATTCGATATCTGAAAGGAACTGTACATTTGTAATTGGTATATCAAGCTGAATGATTTGAGCTAGTTGGATACTCTGACGCTGATTTCGGAGGGGATGTGGATAATAAGAAATTAATTAAGACAATTGGGAATGATAGGGGTGGAGAATATAGCTCATAGGAGTTTGAGAAGTACCGTATTCAAGCAGACATTTGTTGGCAGACTACGGTGCCTTATGCTCCACAATAAAATGGTGTAGCTGAGATAAATATCAGAACACTGATGAATGTAATAAGGTGTGTGTTGTCATACTCAACCATCTCAAAAAATGTGGAAAAGCAACTTTAACACATATGTAATAGAATTCCCACCAAGTTCGTAGAATCAATGCCATATGAAATTTGGAATGGCAGGTAAATCGAGTTGGGTCATCGCCAGAACATGGATGTGTTGCATATATCTTGGTATCGAGTCAGCTTAGAGACAAGCCAGACTTCAAGACACTAAAGTGCAAAATTATTGGATATAGCTAACACTCTAAAGGATATATGTTCTTCAAAGAATCAAAAGGTTTAATCGAAAGTAATGATGCAACCTTCCTTGAAAATCATCAAGATAAAGAGCATGAATCAGGGGGATCTGATCCTCTGATTATCCTATGGGATAACGAAGATGACTTAGAGATAAGACATGATTTAGTAGATGAGATTGGTCATCTACCTAGAGACTGAATCTACGAATAATGATGATCCTTTAGAGGAAGTGGGTGTACCTAGACAATCCACGAGTATAACCGGCAAGAAGAGACCCAGAATGCGACTGCATGGATAGAAGATTATCATTTTTATGGATGCAAGGCATCGTGCTACACCGTAGATGAGGATGTAGCAGATTATACAGATTCCGTATCCTTTAATGAGGCAATGCCTTCGAATGAGTTGGAATCATGGATAACTGCCACGAGGGATGAGGTACACTTAATTGGATGAAATGGTGTATGGGAGTTGTGTGATTTGCCATAAGGTAGGTATTCCATAGGATGTAAGTGGGTATTCAAGAAAAAAATACTGAATTGATGGTACTATTAATAAATAAAAAGCACTATTAGTTACCAAGGGTTATGGATTTGAAATTATTCCAAATGGATGTGAAGACATCCTACCTTAATGGGGAAGTATGAGAGGAGGCATATATGCGACAACCTGATGGTTTTCAGGTAGAATTACAAGAGAAAATGGTTCATAAGTTAAGAAAATCACTATATAGCTTGAACACAACAGTGGTATCTCACGTTTCATGAGAAAATTATCCAATTTGGATTTGTTGCAGATAACTTGGATAATTGTGTATATGTCATGAAGAGTGGGAGCAAGTTTATTATCATGTCATTGTATGTAGATGATATTCTACTCACGGGTAATGACATATAAATGCTTAATGAAATAAAAGAGAAACATAACAATATTTTGAGACAAAGGACATGAGCGAAGCATCCTATGCTACAGAAATCCAAATTACAAGAGACGGAGACTCTACGATAATGAGTCAGTCAAGAAAAATATTTGCACATTGTATTGAAGATATTTGGAATGCAGAACAACACTCCAACTCCTACACCACTTGTGATTGGAAAGAGACTCGGTAAGAGTCAATGTCCTATAAAGGGGCAGAAACCTTTAGAAGGTCCATATGCATAAGCAGAGGGAAGTCTGATGTATGTGATGATGTGCACTCGATCTGACTTGACGTGTGTACTTACCCTAATTAATAGATATTAAAGTAGTCCAGGACCGACACATTGAGAAGACATTAAGAGGTACATTCGATATCGGAAAGGAACTGTACATCTGTAATTGGTATATCAAGCTGAATCATATGAGGTATTTGGATATTCTGACGCTGATTTCGGAGGGGATGTGGATGATAGGAAATCTACATCAGCTTACTTTTTCATGTTTGGTGGAGCAGTCATTTCTTAGAGTAACACGGAATAAGGATTTGTGTGTGTGTGTGTGTGTGTATAAGAGATATATGCATTGTGTGTAGTACGCCAACTACCCATGTGGTATGGATTAAACGCTTTGTGGAAAATTTAAGCCTGGATTTTGTCAAAGTGTGAGTTGAAATAATTGCAGCCTATATACATAAAAGTGATATGTTAGCTAATTCTCTAACCAATGGAATAGTATCTAGCACCTACATTAAATATGTTGGTTTAATGGAACTCAAGAATTCATGACTCAAGGTGGAGGTTTTCATGAATAATGGATCTCGTTGCAGACATCTCCATGCACTACACGAATAGTAGGAGTGCCAATGTTTTGACCACTATGATCAAGTGGGAGATGTAGAACGACCTCGGTAACTGCGTGGTCAAGAAACCACCTCTGGCGGTCTGTGGTGAGGTCGTGTCTCACAGGGGATCATAACCATCAGGTGTGGGAGAGGAGATGAAAGGCACAATGTTGTTCATTCCCTAAGTACCTAATTCAAGAGGGGAGTGGATCACTCAAGCCGGGTCTGCCCTCGCCAATCGAAAATCCCCTACTACCTCCAAATCCCTCATTTCTCTCTCACAAGAAAGTCAACAACGACACAAACATTTTGGGGGTGGAACAAGAAGTCCCATACCGTGGAACAAGAAGTTTCTGGGTGGGATAAATAGTGACGAGCTTACTACCGAACAACCCGGCTTAAGCATTTTGGGGGTGGTTAATCGGGTCCGTATGGGCCCGATCCCAAGAGGTTGTCAGGGTCAGTAATGCTTCGTTAACGGTCCGGGGACCTAAGCCCGGGACGTTACAAATGGTATCAAAGCCAATTTCCCTCTGATAGTGGAAAGTGCTACCCGAGAGATGGAGCCGCCCCTACAAAGAGGTTGGAGGAAAAAGCTACCCGGAGCGTGCAGCCGCCACTGTCACTGGGAATAAGTGACGGGCCATGTCGCAACGAGGACGTTGCGAATATAAGTGGGGGAGGTTGTAACACCCTAACCCCAAACATAGTACCACATGGAAAACTCACAAAGTGTGGGTGTGGTTTATAAGTGGTGGGGATTACTACTTGACAACTTCAGCTTAAGCATTTTGGGTGGTTGTCAACGGGTATATTTGGGCCCGAACCTAACAAATTGTCAGGACCAGTTTACTCAATAACGGGCTGGGGACCTAAGTCCAGGATGTTACAGATGGTATCAGAGCGAACGCCCTCTAATAGTGGAAAGAGCTACCCGAGAGGTGGAGCCGCCCCTACAAAGAGGTTGGAGGAAATGGCTACCCGGAGCGTGCAGCCGCCACTATCACTGGGAAGAAGTGATGAGCCATGTCGCAACGAGGACGTTGCGAATATAAGTGGGGGAGGTTGTAAGAACCCCAAACAAGGTCCCATACCGTGGAAAACAAAAATTTCCGGGTGGGATAAATAGTGAGGAGCTTACTACCAAACAACCCGGTTTAAGCATTTTGGGGGTGGTTAATTGGGTCCGTATGAGCCCGATCCCAAGAAGTTGTTAGGGCCAGTAACGCTCCGTTAACGGACCGAGGACCTAAGCCCGGGACGTTACATACCTTGCTCCTTGACTGGCATGGGAGCTACGACGACTCCTTGATTGGTATAAAATATGAAGCCATCCATTTCCTCACTTGTAGATCCTGCTACATATAAGTGATCATCCCTACCATGAGGATCAAGCTTTCAATTTCAATAGAACATCACCGTCGATCCTTAACTGCTTGTAAACAAACTGGATATCGAACCTTATGGAGATCCGGATCTTCGAGCATATGTAGCGGCCATTGTTCAAGATGCATCTGAAGATACAATCATGTTGATCCGTGCCACTTGGAGTGAGTCGCACCATTGGAAATCAGGTAAACCGATTATGTGCCGACCTTATCCTCTAAGCATCAAAGTCACGCAGAAACCTGGAGGTAGAACACCCAAATTCGTTGATGCATCAGAGAGTAACACCTGATTGAGATCAAAGCACGACATGAATAACATCCAAGAATCTAAATATGAGTAGAGATATGAACCTCCACTCAAGGGTCGACTGCTTGCAGCATCATCATAGATATAATAACCATTGCATGAATTTTCCATCATATATCCTTTTATTTGCAAGCATGTATAGGTGACTCACGTAAATCGTCGCATCAGATTTTCAAACTATTTAAACAAAACCCCTGCTCATTTATGTTTATTTCTAGACAAAGACGTAGGGGGAGGGGGGCACAGTCCCTCGCCCCCAAGCATTCTCCAATTCATGCCATATTAGCACATGTTATTATCCAAAAGATACAAATAGACTCCTTCAATCTCACATGATAATACGACTACAACAAGTCAACTAAAAAATGCACGAAATGTCCCATCTCTACATATAGCATGGTGGGATCAAATCACAAAAAAAAGTCCAAGGAAAGTTCTTCCACCGTCATTGCTTGCGTGAGAAGAGGAGAAGCCCTTCCCTTCTTTTTCTTTCTCCATCAATATACGTGTCACGACCCCAATTCTAAGCCGTCGGATCCTCCCATGTCTGGATCTAGTTACTTAGCAATACTTTATTCAACAATCACAACTAACATTTAGAAACAGACTGCAAATACAAATACTCAGAAGACATTATTTTAACACTTTTCCATTCACAAAATAGAGTTCACATAATACATTATCCCACTATAACCATTTACATGTACATCAGCTTGAAAAGAAAATACACAAAATATTACTAACTACCTTACAAAGAAAAGCTATTGTGGCTGGTTTAGCTGGATTATTAAAGTCTTTGCGAGGCTCATCGACACCTGTTGGGTTTTCCATAAATCATAGGATAACAATTAACGAATGCTAAGTAACGAAGAAGAGAAAAAACAAACAAAAATGGTGCAATTTTACAAAACTTGTTGTCATGAAAAGTCACATCCCTTCTCATTAACTTAAGTCGTATTCCTTTCTATTACACATTAGGGATTAGTCTAGGGGAACCCCACCATTATTGGACTCCGAAGCTGTGAACTTCAGGATTGGAGATTGCGTTGATCTGGTAAGCTTATGCTGTCGCACGTCGTCTCAACCGATCCTCCAATACTACCTAACAATTTCATTTTCTTTTATTAATCAGGGTCTCAAATCCTCAGCCTGAAAAACAAAGGAGCACACCGTCTTCGAGGACCCGGATGCTTAAAACCTCAGGCTAACCGTTAATCACATAACCAGCAGCTTTAAATACATGTTATCGTGACCCAGCCACTATTGAACCACCCATGCCTCCACATGGCATGACCACATCTTCCGTCGTTCAACTCAAATATATTGGCTCCCGGTACCACGTGTTGCAAATCATCTTTCGCACTTATCATAACATGGCAACCATGTACCATCTAGGTAGGGAAACGTCAATACAGATTCCTTCCAACAAACCTACAGATTGCATGCCCGACCTGTAGTTCTACTCCCAGTCATCCTTAACATGACACACGATCCTTTTCAGGATCCAACTCAAAACACATCAATTCCATGATGTAATTCTTTCGTTAAGTCTTCGATTTGCATAGTCATCAACACTTAGTATAGACTCGCATATATTATTCATATGCATATATATTCGTATTTATGCTTATTTTAACGTTCAAAGCCTAACTTTCCAAGCCACTGCATCAATTCGATGCTTAAATCTAATTTTAGTGGGAATCATAAAGTAACTTTTCATACTTTCTCAAAAATAGCAAAAATTAGGGTTCTTCATAGTTTAGAATATAAAATCAGAAATTTCAATGATCTCATATGAGAACCCAACAACAAAAGAAGGATTTCGTTACCTAATCGAGCCCTCTCTCACGTATACAGTGCTTTATCGTGATTCTTTTTCAAAAAGAGATTTTTATAGCTCTTGGAATGATTGAATTTCATTTTCGTATAAAAAACACTAAGAACGTGTCAAGAACACGAAGAACGAACGGCGAACACGAAGAACAAGAATGCGAAGAACATATTTTCTCTTAAAACATCAGCGGAACCTCCCCTTATATAGGGTGATATTTCTAGGAAAATTTTAGCAGAGTTTTCCCTTGTAATCGGGACATATTTCTATAAAAATTTCGACAGAGTTTCCCCTTATATCGGGAGATATTTTAAAAGAAAATGGAAAGAGTTTCCTCTATAAAATCATCAAGAGGAAAACAATAACGAAAATGAAAGAATATACTCAAACAACAAGAGATGAAGAATCGGTAGACACCACGTGTCTTAGGTGAGTGAATGTGTGACGAATCATAGGGTTCACTGACGTACATAGCCGCTCGCACCTAAGTAGGATATTACATAGATTTCTCCATCAAAATAACTATAAAAGCAGAATTGAAAGAATAGAAACATAAGCGATGGAGAATTGATAGACACCACGCGTCTTAGGCGAGTGAATGCGTGACGAATAATAGGGTTCACTGACGTGCATAGCCACACGCATCTAAATAGGGTGTTACACAGATTTTTCCTTGAAAATAACTATAAAAGCAGAATTGAAAGAATAAAAACATAAGCAATGGAGAATCGGTAGACACCACACGTCTTAGGTGAGTGAACGTGTGACGAATCACAGGATTCACTGACGTGCATAGCTGCCCGCACGTAAGTAGGGTGTTACACATATTTCTCCTTGAACCACAATAGAAAACAAATCAGAAAGAAAGATGAATCAAGAACAAAGATTGGAAGAAAAGAGGATGAATTGAAAGCCTGGCTAACGAAGCAAATTAAGAGAGGATCATACATTTCTCCTCATCGTTCTCCCGGCAATGCTTCGCTAGCGCTCTTTCCCCGCTTCGCACTCCTCCTCCCGACCTCTCAACCCTAGCCCTTGGGGTGGTGGTGGTAGTGTAAATCATAGAGAATGAGTGGGTAGGGGGTTATTTGTAGGCTCCAGAAAACATCTAACCATGGTTAGTAAACCATGATTTAGCACTTAACCGCGGTCAGCGGCCCATGATTTTGGCCCGTGGTTTTGGCCAAAACTTATCCGAAACTTAAGGCTTAAGTTAGAACATTCCAGATGATTCTAGATTCGCTAATGACGTTTAATTAATGCTAATCATGATTAACTTTCACTAATCACGATTTAACTTTCATGACTTATGCTTATCTTTTGCTAACTATTGATTAGTGTTCGTCAATGGTTATTAGTGATTTTCAATCTATCATTAGTTTCTTTAATCATGTTCAATTAGTCTTAATGACTGTCATTATAAGTTAATGACGTCTTAAACCTCTTCTCTTTCTTCCGAAAATCATAACAATAACGAACGAAGTCTGATTCATACGAAATAAATTCCGTTACTTTTCTCTTGACGAGCCCGATCTTATGATATAGGATCCGATAGGGACCAAATTCAAGGCTTTACAATAAGCAAGCTTTCTATCTTTCTTCATTAATTGCATTGCGTGGATTCCCTTCTTTTTCTTTCTCCATCAACATCGACAACTAGAACGTGTGTGTCAAGTATGGATATGCAAGCTTTCTCTCTTTCTACATCAATTGCATTGCATGGATGTTTATTCTCAAACATTAATTGAATGCTTGTGATAACTACAATACTCACTTATTTATATTATATAAATTAAAAAAAAGATATTTTTGAAGAGTTTGCATGTAATAACTACATTATGTTAGCATTAGGACGATTCATGATGGGGTATATGCAGTGAGAAGAAAGAATCAAGATGAAGAAGAAAAAAATTTACACATGTACCCATATATACTCCTATTTTTCCTTTCCAATCATGCTTGTGTCCACACGGTAATTGTATTTGCATATTCTCAAAGTTGCGTGAGAATGGAAAACATGTGATTTTTATATTTGATATGATTTTAAATGCATAAAAAATTAATGTTCGACCTTAGACATTACATGTGTTTTAACCTTTAGGGGTGATGTGTATATCACATGATCTCAATTACTTTTGATATTTGACCGACTTGATCCATAAATGTAGTTTTACTATGAGACAACATTTTTCACATTTTCAAATAATCACATCTTTCAATTCTTTTAGTCATTTATTATTGATTTAAAGAAATGACTGTGATAGTTGATATCTTGCACTACATTTCTATTTGTAATCTTATATTTTTTCACATTTAGATTTAAGAATGTCGAAGAAAACAATTACTCCATTCTCCACAAATAAGATGGATGAAAAGTGTTATTCTAAAAAAAATAAATGCCTCCAATGATCTTAGTGAAGATAAATGTCTTCCTGCCAAGACTCCGCGAGTGGAAATAATTAATACATATCGAACTTTAATAGAGAGAATTCTAAGATCATGTCAGATGGTTTGGGAATATCCGTTGAAAAAGAGAGAAGAAACTATTCGAACTTATATTAACAGGGACCTTATCAACATGTTATGAAAAATTATATGTATATCAATAATGGAAAGCAATGTCAACGATTTGAAGCAGCTGATTTAAGAAATTTATATGGTTAGAATATTCTCCTTTCAAAGATGCTGCACATTACTTTTATTGTTATCTTTTGCTGGTAAATCTAATTCCAAGTATGGTGCAAATGTCTTCATCGTTAATGGATTTTACAATTGAAATAAATTAATGATGGAAAAAATTATTCCTTACTAAGTCATATTGGAGGCCAATGATCAACATTTAATATGACTGAATAACATTTGAGAAATTTAATAAATAAATCACAACATATTGAACATGTATTTCGAAGACAAGATGACAAGCAAATCAAAGAAAATCGATTGAGATTAAAGACTACTATTGATGATGTAAGATGGTTGGCCTTTTAAGCATGTGCATTTAGAGGCAATGATGAAAGATATTGTTCAAAAAATCGTGAGAATTTTATTAAACAGATATAATTTATTGCTTCTTATAAATACAGAAGTGGATAAAGTTGTCTTAGAAAATGCACCAAGAAATGCCAAATATGCTTCACCTGATGTTCAAAAGGAAATTCTTCAAATTATATCGAATAAAATAAGATGCTCCATTCTTGAAGAGATTGGGGATGCAATTTTTGCATAATTATCGATGAAGCTAGAGATGAAGCAAAGAGAGAACGAATGACGATTGTTCTTATATTCATAGACAAACAAGGTATTTTACATGAACGCTCTTTTGATATAGTCCACGTGAATGTTACAAAAGCGTCTATATTGAAAGATAGATCATTTAGAGTTATATTAGAGAACAAACTTGATTATAGAATAATAAGATGTCAAGGTTATGAAGGAGCTAGAAACATGCGCAGAGAATGGAATGAGTTACAAGCTATGATTATGAGAGATAATAAATATTCATATTATATCCGTTGATTAGCTAATCCGCTTCAATTAGCTCGTGTTACAACATCTATAGAAGTGGTTCATATCCATACGTTCTTCACTAAATTAACAAGTATTGTAATATTATTAATGCATCCTCTAAATGTCATCGTGAATTACAAGCTACTCAAATTGATGATATTTCATATCTTCTTTCAATAAATGAATTTCAGTCAGGCACGAGAAATAACCAGATTGGCACTCTACGACGTGATGGCGAAACTCGATGGAGTTCACATTTTAGATCTATATGTAGCTTTATAAAAATGAACAACATTGTGTGCAAAGTACTTATTGCTATTATAGGTGGATGTGGTACTTATTTTTAGCGTGGAGAGGAAGATGAAGCTTATGAGGCCATGACGTCATTTGAATTTATTCTTATCTTACATATAATGAATAATATATTGGGAATCGTTGGAGTTGTGTATCAGGATTTTAACGGGAATATATTGATATTTTGAATGTGTTGTAACTTGTTTCGTTTACAAAAAAGAATTTGTTAGGAGCTAAGGGATGATCGTTTAAATATCTTATTTGAGAAAATTGTATTATTTTGTCAAAAGCAAAGCATTGACATGGTAGATTTGAATTCTTATTATTCTCGAAGTCGAACAAGAAATCATGGACAAGTGCAAGAAATTATGTTACTCCATCATTTCAAATGCAACCATTGATTCTCTGTTATCAAATAATAATCACCGATTTAACAAAGATGCTACCAATCTTTCTTACTCTTAATGCATCTTTAGATCCCAATGATGGTTACAAATTTTCAATAGAGTTGATATATGCTGATTAGCGAAGAATTTTACCCTGCTGGTTTTAAAGATCAAGAGATGCTATTATTAGACAAGCAACTAATACACTAACAATTAGATATCACTACACATTGTATTCTAAAAAATAGTTCAAATCTGGTAGAACTTTGTCAGAAGCTAGAAGAAACACGGAAGGTTGGAATTTATTATTTAGTTAGTAGGTTAATCCACCTTGTTTTGACCTTGCCTATTTCAACTGCAACAACAGAAAGAGTATTTTCAACAATGAAGATGGTAAAATATAGACTTATATAGTCCCCCAAAGATAATATTCAGGCTTCGTCTCTGTTCCTAGACATAATATTTTCCTGAAATTATATATCACTGTGTTCCACCAATTAATAAAATACCCCTCTATTAATTCTATACTAAATAAACAAGTGTAATAAAATAAAAATACTATAAAATACATAAAAATGTATATACAATACAATTGATATTTTGAAGATTATATTCCTCTTATAATTTAAAATACATCGAAAACGATATTGAAAAATACGACTTCACTTAAACAATCCATAAAAAATCAAATAAACAGTAAAAAATAAAAACAATATCACATAGTTATTAAAGAAATAGATAAAACTTGCGAAATTCATATAAAATTATATAAATACATACAATAATTTGATTTAAAGGTAACAAAATAAATCGCAGATAAAATACATTTTTACGCTTATAACTAGTTTATCGAAGCGCATGAGGGATCTAACTCTGGGTAGGAAGATGAAGGAAGTAGATTCCACTGTGAAATGAGTCGAATTCTTTTGGAGGTGGAAGAAGAAAGAGCAATAACAAAATTAGAGGACTATTTATAGTTTTAAATTACAAAAACAATACAATATATATCTATCAAGTGTTTTCTTATTCATATTAAATATAAAATAAATAAAAACCTTTAAAGTCCTTTAAACACTTCGAAATGATGTAATAAAATACAAAACATATTTTTCATAATTAACTTTGGTATATTTTACTTATTTTCTGAAATCCAAAAAATAAGCTTATATACCTTGCATATATAGCTTTTAGTTCAAATACATGTTACTTTTATAATGATTAATATAGGAATAGAACCATGTTAAACTAAAAATTAGAAATAAATAAAAAAAATAAAATCATATATTTATATATCATTTACGAATCCACGATTCATCGCCTTTATTCTTTCATTTTGGATAAATATTCGGTAAAATGCATGTAACTACTCATTAATTTTCACCGATTAACATTCTAACCACAGTTATTAATATTATATATTTAACACTTATTTTACCCAAAATATAATAATAAAGAGAAAAGGAAAAATAAAAGAAAAGAAGGATGCATATAATATATATGGATTGATCCTAACCCCGAGAGTGGGTCAATGTTGACCTGGTCGACAACATAAAAAATTAGGGGAATATAAGGATCCTAAGTTCTAAAAATACCAGAAAACTGATATCACAAAATACCTTTATTTATTTTTCACATTGTAAATATTTCACCTATTTTATTTATCATCAAGAAAATTTCAAATCAAAATAAATTTTTTACAAAAGTTGTTTATAAAAAAATATATATTGTTTTATAAAAAACATTAGAAAAATTATTCAATATAAAAATAAAAATTTACGATGAACCGAAAGAGCCATAAAAACTGACTTCTGAGTTCATAAATATTTATAAGAAACTCCAAATTGACCAAACTCACTTTTAAGCTTCGTTTTATACTAAATATTATTTATTAAAAATATCAAAAAATACTAGAATAAAATGAACGAGTTTTGATGTTTGGCCCTCGTTGCCTATACGTACTATATGTAAAATCTTCTCGATTTTTCAATTAATTATCTATAATACCATTTATTTTTTTCTAATAAGTTTCTAAAAATCAATAGAAAAATGAAAAAAATATAATTTAAGTCAAAGGATCAAATAAACCCTGAAGCCACGAAGTTGTTACCTATATTTTCCGTCCCTTATAAGTCGGTTATATGGACTCTGAATTGGGCAAACTCAACTTTACAATTTGTTTTATTTATGGGCAAACACAATTTAATTATTTGTTATATATATTGTACAATGTACCTTAATTTATATTATTTGATATATATGATTTATTATACATTTTATTATGGGATTTTTACCCGGCAGACCCTGAAATCTTTTGCAATTACCGCTACGACCTTTGAAACATTGTAATTCCTCTCTCACCCCCGTAAACTTGCTCCGTCTTACCCCACGAACCCTACCGTTAAATTGACACATCTAAAGTTAACTTCCTTGTGTTAAAAAGGAGTTAATCTAACCAAGCTACGATCGAACGGCTTCAAGAAGAAAAAATAATCTATCCTCATTTGACCTCCCCTGTGGACAGCCTCCCCTTCCACGACGATGAACCTCTGAACCTGAACCTGAAGGGAGGCAGCGGGATGGGGGTCGTCGGGTTGGGGGAGGGGAGGCTCTTCAACGGGTTGGGGGTGTGCGATGGGGTCGGCAGGAGGGCCGATAGGGGGCGACGCCGCAGGGCCCAATCGACAGCCCAGGGATGATGTGCGTGGGGGTTTGCGATGGGGTCGGCAGGAGGGCCGATGGGGGCGATGCCGCAGGGGGGCCGATGAGGGCAGGGGGGTGGCGATGGGTTCCGGAGGGTGGCGATGGGGGCAGGGGGGCAGGAGATGGGGTCGGCAGGAGGGCCGATGGGGGCGACGCCGCAGGGGGAGCCGATGAGGGCAGGGGGGTGGCGATGGGGGCAGGGGGGTGGCGATGGGGGTAGGGGGGGGCAATGGGTTCCGGGGGGGCGATGGGTTCCGGAGGGTGGCGATGGGGGCAAGGGGGGTGGCGGCAAGGGGGGTGGGCGATGGGGGGGGGGGAGGGTTGGGTTGGGCGTTGGGGTCGGCAGGAGGGGCTTCGCAGGGGCGGCGGCGGGGGTCGCAGGGGCTCCAACCGGCGGGCAAGGGCTTCGCATGGGTGGCTACGGGTCGCAGGGGAGGAGGGGATTCAACCGGCGAGCGATGTGGGGGTGAGAAGGGGCTTCAACCGGAGTGGGGGGCTGCTTAGGGGAGGAGATGGCACTTATAGTAAATTTGATAACTAAAATGGGTATTGTGTAAAAGAAGATAACAGAATTTGGTTAGTTTTAACGGCTACATGGATGGTGGTTAACCACAGGGCCTGTAGAGTAAAGGTTAACAAGATTACGGGGGTGAGGGAGGAATTACAATGTTTCAAAGGTCGTAGCGGTAATTGCAAAAGATTCCAGGGTCGGCCGGGTAAAAATCCCTTTTATTATTAAATGAAATTATTATTTAATTATTAATTACTAATTTATGTATTTATTATTTAATTAACAATTATTATTAATTGTTTCAATAATTATATATAATAATTATTTAATTATTAATCACGTAATTAACCCTTTAATTATTTCTTAGCATTATTATATTATTTAATTATATAATTTTATTTGATTTTAATTTTTACCTTCATTTTCTTTCTCCTTCCCCGTTCCTCCTCCTTCCTCGTCGTCGCCCGCCTCTCTCTCCTCCTCTCTCGTTGGTCGTTTCTTCAACTGATATAGATGCCTTCCTCTGCCGATGGTGCCCACACCGCCTTGCGTGAGCACAAAGATTTCTCCACCTATATAAACCCTCGAACCCCGTTCGTCTGAAATCTATTCGCCATTTATCTTCATCTTCCTCCAGAGAGCTCCGAGAGAGGTGCGCGAGAGTGACAACTGAGTCTGATCATCGTTGAAGCGAGGAGAGCGAGGTGCAGCGTAAGTGCTTCCAGTGATCAACGTCTTCACAATGCAGCAGCCTCCGCCTCCATCGGGCATAGAGGCGAACATCCACTCCACATGCGCTATCCACTCCACATGCGCTATCCACTTTCCGCCTTTATTTTCCAGGTTATCATAGTTTCCTCCTCTTCCTCCTTCAACTCCCTTCTCAATCCCTCTCTTCTCTTCTCAGTCCCTCTATTCGCATATCGATTTCTCTGTTCCTCTTCAATTTGGTTTGGTTTCGATCAATTTCCATCTTATCTAGTTAATTCCCGCTTCTCTGCATATCTCTTCGTATGCTTCTCATATCATTTAAATCTAAACTTCGTCGACCTAATTCCTCATTGCATATAGGAACGAACCGACATCCACTTTCATTCACTTATGCATGTAATAACCAGGTCGAGGTTGTTCCTGGAGCCTCTTCGATTTACCTGCATGCATATGTATATAGCATGGAGAAACTACCTGGATCCTAGCAGTGATCGTTGTTTCTCGTTGAGCCGTGAATCACGATCCGTAGATTCCTTCACCGTACGAGCATGCTAGACTTTGCTCGTCGAGCATATGAAGCACTACGGCAGATCGTAGCCATGAAAAATATCCGTCGTGAATCACTGCTCCTCGTCGCCCATACGCGTATTTGGGGAAGAACATCTCATCTCCCAGAATCAATCGCAACCCTTCAATCAGAGAACATAAGACGATCCAGATCCTTCGCTACCCACCGCTTAGCAATAGGCGATGCACGTGCTTCGCACATGTGCGTATGTTATCTTTGGGGAATTTGAATATTTACGAACATATCCATGACAAATGGGCGAACATGTGCAGATCACGTGCCCTGCTGATCTAATTGCGGTATTGCTCCCGACGATCTTTGATTTCATGAATAGATCCTCCACTAGAGGACTACATGTGAGAAGCACATGATTAGTGGAAGAATTACTCCGACTCCCTGCAACTTCTGATTTTTTATGCGCAAGCCCCCACAGTTTTTAGAAAATAATCACCATACCCCTATAACAGTATACCTTTACTGTACATACACTCTACGTAATAAATATAATTCAAAATAAAAAATATTATAATATATATATATATAAATATCGTATTTTACTCTATACACACTATTAAAACAGTTTTAAAAGATAAAATCATTTTCTATTTTTAATAAATCATTTAAAAATACAAAAAACATAACAAACTTCAAAATACATAAAAATATAAAAATATTTCTAACAATCTAGAAAAATTACTTAAAGTATATAACACCATATTTTTCACAGAAAAAAAAACAAAATAAAAATTGAATAATAAAATTCAATAAAAAAATATAAAATTCATTAAAACTTTGAAAAATTACAACTAAATAAATAAAAATCACATAAATATGCAAAACCTATCATTTTGAAGATATTTTTACCTAATTTATAATAAAAATAAAACAAAATTATTTTTATATTGATTACTATTTTAAAAATCGAAATAGTTCACAGTTTTCAATAAAAACATTATTTTCAACACTAAACATAATACAAAATTCATAAAAAATCCTAAAAACTTCTAAAAAATCATAAAATAAGAAATAAAATCAAAAAAATATTAAAATAAAAATCAAATAAAAATTATAAAATACTTTCTAAAATAAAAAAACATAAAATGCATAAAATCACAAAAATAATATAAAATCAATATAAAACTCAAATAAAAATCCACAAAATTATCTAAAAATAAATAAAAATTAGGAAATATATTAAACCGTAACTTTCTATAATTGTACCGTATTTTACAACAGTTTGTCTTCTTGAGATCGACACACCCGTACTTAATCACTATACATCTAAGTTTAGGAGTCTCAATAAGAAAAAAATATTTTTTTTCTGGTAAAATCTACGTGATTGATACAACAACATTGTTGATCTCTATATCAGGTGTGATTTTTCAATCATGTCGCATTAGTATTCTTAAAACAATATAAAAACATAGAAACACACCTCTCAAATCCACTAAAAATTACAAAACAACTTAAAAATAATTATAAAACATCAAAACTCCAAATAACTTAAATTTCTGCTACGTATGCCTTAATTGAAAGTTTGCCACCCGAGTTTGACATTGGATTTAAACATGTAAATAATAAAAAGAAATCTGAGAGTTGCAACGACAAAACACTCAAAAATCGACTTTAAAACCTCTCGAAATCCGATTCAACAAAATAGCCACGGGGAGCCTTGGCTTTTGGAATTTGCATTCTAGCCCACTCATCGCAGTTGCCACGTGGTGACGTGGACCATGTGGTGGCAAATTGCACATACACGTAGTCGGCTTTCTAGATTCGGAAAAAAGCTCGCACATCTATCTATTACTATACTAAAGCTGGATTTTTGCCCAAGCTTTAGACACGTGGTGTAACTTCTTCAAGACATGTGGATGGCTCTCCTGACATTTCTTTCCATATACAAAGCTATTCCTTTGCTCAGTTTTCTCCTCAACTGACGTGGGTGGCTCTCCCGTGGGTATTTTGTGATGATATTAAGGTATTATTTATTCCTTCCAGAACTGGGTAGGTGTGTATAATATAATATTATAAAATTTTAGGGGTTACATCTTGGGCTGTACTATTTTTTAGTGGAATTAGATAGAGATGTGCTATAGATGTCATTTACATATTCTTCTCAGTGCATAGTTGTGCAAATTTGTTATGTATGTTCGAGTCTATTGTAGGTAATCTTTATTTCTCATCTTTGTTTGTTTACATACATTTATATTTTGCTCCATATAATAGAATAGGTAAGCAAAATATTTAGGCGTTTTTAAAAGATTAATTTACTAAAGATGTATTGTATCTTCTTATTATTAATATCAATTAAATATTCTCTTCGTTTTGATGATTTTATAAATAGTATTTGTAGTGTTTCATTCCTTTGTGTTTGATAATTAATATGTATTTAGTTGATTTTTTTCATGTACTGTCATTATATGAAAATGATCTTCTACTATTTTAGGGTTCTTAATATTTGCACGTAGTGAGATGAAGTTTATTTGACATAAAATCTGTAAGTCATCATCTCTAATGATCAATATATATTATAGGATTACAATTTAGAATGATGTTGCCATATTGAAACTATACATCATCTTCGATAACTTGGTTGTGACTAATATGTTGAAAATATACAATGCCTTCAATTCTAACATTGTTTCTTCTCAACACTCAGTTGCAACCATTGCTTATTGATATAGTTTACTCAATATTTTGCGGGAAAACATAATGAACACAATATGGATAGTCATTTGATATTCTCCCATTAGTAACTATTTGTGTTACCTTTTTATATGTCATACTCCCTGGACACTTTGATGGTTTTCTTCTTCTTTTTTTAAGATTCACGTGTCCTTGCATTAACGAGTATTGTTTGTTTTTTTACTAATGGTTGATATCTTCTTATCAATAGTACACTATCATTTTTTACACCTATTTCATGAAAATTATTGATTGTATAAATTTAGCTAATTAAAAATCTAAGTTACAAAACCCAAACATAAAAAATCTATGTATATCTGTGTAATATTGGCAGCGTTGATCAGTCTTGCTAAATTTACATTTAGTAAAATTGATTTTCATGTTTTAAAATGTTATGGCAATTTAGGATGGTTACTTAGCATCCAAACTGCAGTCTTTTAAAAATTGAATGTGTAATGTTGTAAATAAATGTTTATTCGCTTAATATGTTGAATTTCATCTACGTTTTCCAAATGTTCTTTTTATAAATCAAAGTAATCTAATTTTTTCTTCACTACTATTTACTTTAGAAACTATCTGATATAATGAAAGTTTACAAGTCGAGGTAGAAAAGATTATTGATATCATCGTGACGCTTACTGTCCTGACGTTTAACTGTCCGACCAATGGTGCACCCTATTTCATTCAATTTTTTTTTAATATAAATTTAAGTTGATGTCATATATTTATTTTTAAACAATTATTGTGTTTCACTTTTTAAGAAAAAATATGTATCTATGTATCTATATAGGATGTTATATCTTTCTAGGCATCTTCTATATACATATTGTCAATAACCAGACATTTTGGCAATTATATTGACGGGTCAATGTATGTGTAGCTTTTTCCTTTTTATGTAGTTATGTTATTACATATATTACAACCGTACAGTTATTGCAAATATGTTCTCCACTTGATTATGGTGCTCTTATTCATCTGAAAATGATTTCGAAGCATTCACCGATATGAGTACATAGTTATACTTTGGATATTCTTTTCATTTAAACATGCTAGATATTAAACATATAAAGAGAAGGAAAAAAAGAGGCACACAGATAGTTGAGAAGTCAGTTGGAACTTTTGTTCATATTTTGGTTCATTTGTTTGATACCATTAAGTATATCGTTGTTGTTTATTGTGTTTTTATTAGTATTGCATAAAAAAAAATTGCGGGAATACATTAAATATCTTGAACTTTTATTCTTCTACTATTTCTGATTTCCATTCACGTCTATCAGTACTCATTTTTTCATATTATTTAACATACTTATCTTCCTGTTGTTTCAAAATATAACTTAATTTCCTAGATGAAAGGTTTGATGAAGAACAACTAACAGGGAGTAAAAATATAGTTACAACCTTTTAGATAATTTCCTTGTACACTTTTGTCCCCGACCTCTTAATTGTATGTTTTCTCCTCTATCAACTCCGGTCTATCTTAAAACTACATAAGCATATTTACTCAAACCATTTCATCTAACTCTTTCATTATTTCTTACTCTATCTTACCTAAACTAATTCTTCGATTTTACCCTTGATATCTTATAATCCCATTTACACGTCATGCTTCAAAAATATTCTTCAATCATTATGTCTTTCAAATTTTAAAAAAATCCCACACCACGAAGCACGGGTATGCTCTCCAGTATACATTACTAAGATTGAGTTTGTCTCGGCTTATCTACTCTCAACTTATTGACACATTGCTAGCTCCATGGCCTTCTACGAGCAACAACTCAGCAAGCTACCTTTCATCATTTTATAATAGGAGTATAGTTAAATTCTTGCAATAAAACATTGCGAGAAATAAACAAGTTGTAATTTAATATCTTGCTCATTTTCCATAATTTTGAAAATATTACAAATGGTATATTTTATCTGACAGTGTATTTTTCTCCAACCCGCTACGAAGTGCGGGCTCATACACTAGTTAGAGAAATTACACATGGGAACGTCCATGTTCTTAAATTTTACTTGCAGATAATCCATTTTTTCATGTTTTTAAGTGAGCTTTAAATTTCTCAAAATTACATTTACGCTCGCTCCTTTGGTATTTTTGTATAACTTTTGGTATAGATGTTTTTAATGAAATTAAAGTCGTTATGAAGCTGGTCGAATTCTCTTTCATGTAACATACAGTATAGCTTAATTAGACATCAATGGAATTAATTATTAATCAATTAAGTTCGTTGATATACGTAGTTTGTTTAATATGCTAAAATTTCACACCGGTCCTTCACTGTAAATAATCATCCCACTTGAAGCTTGAGTCTCATAGATATCATTTTTAGGGTTTAAAACTTCTTTCGATAGTTATTGGGTCCCTACAATTGCTCTCTATCTGATTATTTTATACCGAAGTTTAGGTGTGTGTTCACTTGCTCATTAAATGGTAGATGCATCTTGACGTTGTTTATTAAAGTGGAATTGGACTTGCTTTGGCTTTAGGGATTGTGGAACACTTGTCATGAGTTCTTGCGTGCTTGTGATTGCATATCGTTTTATAGCGTTTTGGCACTTTATCTCGCACTGAGAATTCCCAAAATATCATGTATTGCACCAAGATAATTTCAAGTAAAAATTGATGATTAACCGACCAAGTAGCTCCAAATTATTAATTTAATGTCGTCTGCTTCTTTTGACCCATCGTGGGACTTGTTCAGAGTCTCAGACTAAAAATTACAAATAGCCACATTACCCGCTTAAATATTTGTTTGACTTTTCATAACCCAACCACACTCTCTCTCTCTTTCTATACACACACATTGACAACAACTTAAGAACGACAAGAAACGAGTTGCCACGCTTCAACCCAAGCATGATCATAAATCAGAACCTCACATAGTATGAGAGTAACTAACAATACCAGCAGACTACTATTTAACACATGGGGTTTAACAATAGAGAAACTTAAGCCCGCGGCGTTAAAAATGATATCATAGCGAGTTCTCTCTTATTATGGAAAGAGCTACCCTACCCAAGAGGTGGAGCTACTCCTACAAAGGGATAAGACAAAAAGACTACCCGAAGTGTGCAACTGCCATTAATCCAAGGTTTGCAGATCTTGGGAAGGGCGGCACGAGAGATGAGATGCGTCGATGGCAACTTTCTTTCTCGAATGGAAAAAAATATCTTTTTATGGGAACATGGTAAACCAGTAATTCAAATGTTCGCGATTCACTGGGAATAAGTGATGAGTCATCTAACAATTAATGATGGCATTTCATTATCAACGAGTTGAATTGGGCCCGACCCAACAAGTAACTAAGGTTAGATTTCCTCGACAATGTCCAAGATCTAAGTCCGGGACACTGTAATATCCCTTAAAGTGTAAAGACTTTAGTGCGCAACAATCACTGTCGGATATGAATATCAATGCAAGTGTTACAATATCTTTTCCTACCTTTAATAATATTCATATATATATATATGAAAATAAGATGATAATACGATATTTTAAGATTTTTTATCATTTGTACCCCTCTTAACTTTGCAATTTCAATTATGTCCATCGCTTTTTAGATTGAGTTGTGTCACTATCACTTGTGCCCTTCCGTCGTATTGTTACATCAAGATTTGAACTAAACACAGTTTATTCAAATCACAGTGTGGTTAAAGGGGGCATAACGGTCAAAATGAAATCCTCGCCCTCCCCCTCCCCAAACCCAGCCACAATCTCACCTCCACCGCCCACCACACTGCCAGTCACCTTGAGCATGTCAGCTCCGAGAATCGAAGCTGTTGTCATCTCCGACCGCAACCACCTTCACTCGAGCATCTTTACATATCTTGAAGCTCCAGGTCGAAAATGACGTTTTTGAAGGCGATGATGTTGACAATGCCGTCCCTGACATTTCATGGGCCCTAAACAAAAGAAAAAGGAGGCCCTTAAACTTTTTTTAATAAGAGTGAATTGTCCCTAGTGTATTTAACATAAGTGTAAAATGAAACATTCTATTTTCAGGGAACAATCAACCCTTACATAATCTCACTAAATTTTTGACTTTAGTATTGAGTTGTTCATCAAAATTCGAATTTATAGTAGGGATGAAAACGGATACGAATATATCCGAATATCTGCTTACCGTATTCGAAAAATTACCGGATACGGATATCTGTATCCGACTACTAATCGAATATGGATCGAATATGAATATGGGTTGTAAAAATTTTCCAAATACGTATGTGGATAGGTAATGGATTGAATATCGAGATCTAAATCCAGATATCCGAATACAATATTTAATATTAATTTATATATTAGTTAATGTAATATATGCCATAACACCATGTTATTATTAGCATTATATATTATATAATATAATATATTAATGGTATTAATAAACTTCCGTTTGTTTGGGAATGGGGACTAACAAAAGTTACGAAACCCTATCCCGCTTTTGTTTCCGGTCAAGAACACATGTTACTTCGACGCTACCTCTTGTCATGATGCAACTTATTTATATTTCATTGATATTTTTTTAAAATCATCTTGAACTTTGATAGAAATTCAATTCGTATTCGTATGTGGTCTTTATTCTATCTGTATTCGGATTCCATGTTTATTGGATCCATATTTGGATTCACTCTTTATTTGATTCATATTCGGATTGGCTCTTTATTCGATCCACATTCGAGTCCGCTCTTTATTTGATACGTACTCGGATTCGAATTCGTATTGGTATTTTTAAGGATATAATTTCCTTAATACATATCTAAATCATATCCGTATAGGTATTCGATAGAGATAAAATGAATATAGATATAGAAGTAGGCATATCCAATCCGTATGCTATCTGTTTTCTTCTCTAATTTATAAGGGCTTATTTTTCAGTAAGTCGTTTCACCGATAAATTCTATCTGATTCCTAACCTAAAAATCAAGATTACATGCAAATCTGGGCCCCTAAATTAATGGACCCTGTGCAATTGCACTTCAAAACAATGCCTAGGGCCGGCCCTAGATGTTGAAGGTCAACCGCAACCCATTAACTCGATCAATCCGCTGGTCATATATCAATTAAGGTTTTGACGATGAAAGCATTTGCGTTGACCAGTCAGGCAACGACATGGCAGAGACGTATATGTTTTTGAGAAAAAAATCATAATCAATATCTGACGCATGGGTCGAATTCCGTAAGAACAAACATATTAATCCACCTTGTCCTCCAAGATTAGATACAACAACCCCTTCAGAAGAGCGAATACCCAAAGTCCTGCTGCAGGACACACAAAGGCAATCCCATCCTCGCACAGAACACAAGAGAGAACACCCATACTCACTGGGAAAGGGCCTAACTGAACAATAGGCTCGCGCAGGGGAGCCGCACGTGTGGGGCCATGCACAAGCAAGGGAGTAGGGTTGGGAACTCAAGGGAGTAGGGCTGGGAACCCTCGGTCACGTCTACGGCGCTGAGAGTCCTCAGTCGCGGCTGGGGCGCATGGAGTCCTCGATTGTGGGGCGTTGGGGCCTGGGGCAGATTGGAGAGCCCTCGTTCGCAAGGGTGCTGAACGGGGCTGGAAGCCTTCCCACGATGGGAGCCGTTTCCACAGACGAAGCCAAGAGACCAGCCAACCACGAGGAGTTCTGAGGCCTCGAAGGTCGAAGAAGGTATGGATGGGTTCACAGAGAAGGAAAAGGAAAAAGACAAGGAAGACTTATCCGCCCTGACTGTTAAATGTAATCACACTTCAATCTAAAAGTTAATGGTTCGTCGGAAATTAACTCGGGAGGCATACTTGATAATAGAGCAAAAAGTCAAGGATACAACTAATATTTCAAAAAAAAAAGAGGAGTAAAAATGAAATTGCAGGAGTTAAAGGGCACGGATGATAAAAACTCTACAATCAGTTTTATTTCACAATATTTCAGATCTGTCGATATGCATATTTCACAATGATCTGTCGATATGCATATCTCACATCAGTGGAATGGAAGGACAATATGTGTTATTTCACACGTGTTACTGAAAAAAATAGTCATATTTGCAGAAGCTGAAGAGCACGAGGGTAAATTCCCTTTTTTTAATGTATTCCTTTTTTTAATTTATTATACGGTAGAATGTACGGTATTTTCTCCCCCGCTCGGCCGCTGGTATCCAGATCCGGATCCGATTACGATTACTCCCTCCTTTCAACCGTCCGCCCCGGCAGCAGCAGAGGAGGAGCGGTCGCTGGCGCCATTTAGGGTTTCGGAGAGAGAGGAGAATCGAGAGATACCTCCGGCGAGCGACGACGACGTCAGTTCTCTCCGCTTCCTCTCCTTCTCTCTGTTTCCGCCCCCGCGTCTAGCTGTACTGGGATTTGATGATTCCAATTCTATTGCTGGGTTTTGTTATCGGAGTAGTTAACATTTCCGCTGCTTTCTTACTTGATTGGGCTAACTTGCTGTTTTTTCCGTTACTTCTTCGAATACTCTTTATTCTTCATTTATCATCTGCTGTTTTTCCTAAAAAAAACATCTGCTGTTTAAGAAAACACTATTTTTTTCTCAATTTGGTCCATGATCGTTATTATGTATGATCATGCATGTCTTTTATTTTGATTGTGCACACCACGTGCTTAGTTCATCACGGTGTATGCTGCCCAATATTACTTAAAACGACAATGTTACCAATTGTAAGGACATTTATAATTTATCATTGGTTCGTGTCTATGAATTTGTAAAACAGCAAAACTGCACATTCCACGCATAAGCAGGATGAATTGCCTGCACACTGCGTATTCTTTTTTGTCCATCCGGTTAAACGAACAGTGCATATCGGCTTTCTGAAGCATCGGCCCGTTGTTCTTCATACAGTTTTCCTCGATCAATTAGATTTGAATCTCTGTTTGGCCTGGCATTTGCCTCTTGCGGCTGAAGACAAAAATATTGCCCTTCCATTTTGGTTCACCGATGATAATATGTAATTTTTTATTTTTGTACCTGTTGCTTTTGTTTACATGATTGCTTGCGATTCGTGTGCTGCCAGATTTCAGTCTTTGCATCATAGAACATAAAAGTAAAACACCTGTGATTAAAAATAGCATACTGTACCGATGTGCCAGACTATTCGCTGCACACTGTCTTTCTGAAACTCATTGAGCTGGGAATTTAATAATACGTTTAGGCAAAAAATTGAATCAATCATCTTGCAAAATATATGCGAGGAATGTTTGTTTGCAACCTTGTACCATCATATGAAAGGCAACTGGAAATATGTCATGTCTTTCCAATCAAGCTCGCAAACCCCATTCGGCACATAATTAGCCTTGATATCCTACATTACTCCGAGCAGTTCATTCGCCTAACTTTATCAATATTTTTATAGTTTCACCAAACATGCCAAATTGCATTGGTTTGACACCTGCAACTTCATGGAAGTATCCACACAGGTAGGAGTGTTTCTTGACACGCATGCCTAAAGTGTGTTGTTTTGCTGCCTGGATTATCACATCTTTGAACATGTTGAGTCCATTTGTTATATAAAGTTGTTCCTTTTGTGCTGTCTACTGGGGGATATGACATCTCTTTAAGATTTAGGAAACAATTACTGATTATTGAAATCTAAATTGGCCTCCTTTGACATGCTTCACCTTTTTTTTTATTATTTTTATTTATTACTTAGCTCCCAATAATATAATCTTTGATACTCTGTGGAAAGATGAAGTTTCTAAAGGGTACTGTGACTTGCAATATCTTCTCTGAATGTTATCTATTGTTAGTTTGCTGCAACTAGATTCCATTTCACACACACACACACACACACACACACACTGTTGTTGCTTCTGCCTGAATGTACTGAAGCGTCCAGCGTGATGGTTTCCACTGAGCGTAATTTGAGAGGGTTACTTTCCTGTCCTCATCCTGGTGAGATGACTCACTAGAATTTTTGGTATGCTCATCCTCTTGAGATGACTCACAAGATTGTATTGGTCTGTTCATTTAGTCATGATCTTGATAAACTCGTGTTAATGTGTTTTAGTCTAGATCTTTCTGCTCGCAAACTTCGTCTTCATCTCTTTTTCTGAGTTCTTGACTAGCATCTTCCCCATGGATTTGTGCAAATTTCCGTTGGATCATATTGGACTTGAGAAGGATATTATTCGCTAAAATGCTTTTGTCTTGTTGCTAAAATGATTTGCTTTTGTCTCATCCCCTTAGATGCCATTGTCTTTGCCAATATCTTAATCTCTTTAGAGAAGTTTCATAAGTTTCTTGGCTTAAAAAAGGTGTCATAAGTTTCTATAATGAGATAATTTTGTTACTTGTTCTCATCTTAGGGTTAAGTCATTTTTCATTGAATGTCTTTAAGGAGAATAATGTGCCACAGGAAGAAATTTTCTCATGCAATTTGCATCAACCATTCTCAAATGCATCTTAAAACTAGCCTTTCTTTCTCAAACAAAGTGGATCCCTAGCAAAATGGAAAACACAATAGCTTGTCCTTAGATCAATGGGTTTTTTTACATTTATGCCCTTCTCAGATTCCGCAATATCAGTTATGCTCCTCCCTTTCTACAATATCACTTGTGCTCCTACTTTTCTCGCACCGTTATCACTTGTTTCCTTTCGCTAGTTTAGCCGTCAATGGGATGGACCAAACCCTAGTTTATTCAAACCAATGTCAGATTGAAGATTTTTTGGCACAAATATAATTGGGATAAAAAGGAAGGGGTAAAAGCTTAATTTAATAGTTTCCACATCGCAATCGTCTGCTCTCTATCTCGGTATTCACCTTCGGACATGATCTGGCCTATTGCACGCGTATCGTCATTAACATTGGGAAACAGTCCATGTGTTTGCCGACTTCAATCTCCCAAAACTAAAGCTCGACCATCTTACACCATTGTTTGCTTAACGACGATCACTCTTCCCTTCCTATATGAATGACATCATTTACAATGGAGGATGTGGGGGATTTTTTAGGAAGTCAACAACACAATATCTATATTATCACTGTCATCAAGAAGAAGCACTCCTCTATCTCTCGTGGATGCTTCTATCGCCACAGTACCGAGGTCGGTGATGTCTGACTGATACTCCGACCACTCGCATCTTTCAGTTTGCAAAAACACCTCCGTCACCCACCCCTGACTTTGTCGCCTAAAATGTGCTCACGCCCCAACCACCTCCCAGTTTGCATGTAGTGCTCGTGTCGCCGAGTCTCTTCCGCTTCGATTCCTACACACCCCAGTTTCACACGCCACATGCCTCGTGCTGCCTCGTGCCCAGCTCGCGCCAATGTGTGCTACTAGTTGAACATCCACTTTTCGCCACTCTCCCTGAAAATAGTGTGGGAGGCTATTCACGGAGGAGATGGGGGCAGAGGAGGAGGTCAGGACGGATGGGCTCGGTGCTAGAGGGAGATGAGGAAAAAAGAAGTAGATGATACAAATTAGGGTTTTCTACACTTGATCCCTCTCTTTTCTTTTCAATTACGTTTTTGCCATAAGCTAACGTCTGTTTGTGATTTGGATGAACGACAACTAACCCGAGGATCACAAAGTGATAGTGGTGCAAGAAGGCAGGGGCACTACTGATATCGCAAAAAAGGGAGGGACACACCTGATATTGCAGAATCTAAGAGGGGCACAACGGTAAAAAACCCTAGATCAATCACATTATTTGGTTGCGGAGCTTATGTATGGATGCCTAAATTGTATCTGGTGGATTCTTTTGTTCTCACCATGCCCCGATGGATGTGGGTTGTTCTATTTTAAGTCAGATGTTTGACATATAATTAGAATAATTTGATCCTAATTCGGGATACCATATCTTTCTTACACCCAAATATGACATGTTCTACTCCTAAGAAGGATTCCGTTGCCATTCTGTCCTTAACTAAGCAAGGTGCTGCTTGCATATGCTCTCTTTATTAACAACTCTGATTTGCATTGGTTCCTTGTGTTGCATGCCTCCATGCTCACTCATGTTCAGTCCATACATGCATAAGGGGGTAGGAACCTAGAATGAAGTGTATCTGTGAGAAAGTTCTTGTAGACGATAGAGTGAAAGCCCTCTACAAGATGTTCTACAACCTTCAAAGAAACCTTTATGTTATAGGCATTCTTTCGCTTTTCCTAATAGTGGATAAAATTGATGAAGGTAGATATGATCATGTTCCTCCTAATCTCCCATCTCTAATCCTTGTGGCAATTTCCAGAGTCAACTTGCCCCTCTTTTTTGGAGGCATCTATCACTGGTCTAGAATCTAGACATGAATAGGATTTTGGGCCATGCAATTCTTGTATAGTTATAGTATGATATGAAAGCGTGGTACACTAAAAGGGTCTCCCCAAGGTAGACGCCAGCCACCACACTCAACAATTCCGACCAAATCCAGTAAAATTATGACAAATGGAATTGTTTCTTGTTTATTCAAATTAATGTTACTCTCCTTGCATCTCTCAAGTGATTATGTTGCAAGTTTGTGTGCTAGATTGCCCCTCACTTGAACAACATAAAGACACTATATTTTGCGGTGGTCTATAACATTGATAATTAATTTATTTGGCAGCTTATCTGATAAGTTATGGTTGTATGATATGCCCTCTTCTGTTTCTCGGTGATTGATAACTAACTGCATCATGATGTTGAAGTTGCTAGTTTATATGTTAAATTAGATGCGAACGTGAACATGCAATCTGTAACATACGGGAAAGAATTTATTTTCATAAATAAGAACACGAAATGTGATCATCTGGATTACATGTCAGTGCAAGGTAATTTTGTTCAGGGCTAAGCACATTGAAGTTGATTGTCATGTCATTAGAGATGCAACAGGAGGAGGGAATATAACCACTCTTTGTATCTCTATAGATCTTCAGTTTACGCATATATTCATGAAGGCTCTGCCAAAGAAACACATCTCTTGGTTGATTTCTAAGTTGGGCATGAACGATATATATGCTCTAACTTGAGGGGGAGTGTTAGAGTTATTTGTTAATTCTTATTTCTTCATCTCTTTATTTGAGTCTTGTAACCCCTTTAGGTTCACTTGTGTAATTGTCACTTTTTGGATTTTAAGGTTTCACGCTATATAAGAAACCCTTATGCTATTCGTTGTCAAATCTCTCTCCACATGCACCATGGCTTTGATTTCTTAGTGAATATTTTTAGTGGTGGTGCAAGCACGATGAGAAGGTGACCAATTGTGTTGTAACGAACTATATGTAGCATTGCGTGATGGTTCAAGGATTGTTGCTAGAGAGGCATGAATAGGAGCTAGAAGCAATGATGATATGGTGGCAGTCTGGCGGGTTATTTGGAATACTCACTGAAGTTAGATCGATGGCAAGGATTGTATATTCAAGGTGGAAATGGTGATGGTGGAAGGCGATTGATGGGGTTGTGGAGGATGGGACGGGAATGATAGTGCAAGCTAGAGGTAAATGGTGGTTACAAGAAAAGTGGTGGGATTAGTGATTGGTGCTTGGCGCAAGCACAATGGTGAGGGCGGAGAATGGTCTCTTTGGGGAGGTGGAGATTGGGTGCGGGATTTAGGTTAGAGTTTAATGGAGGGAGGGAGAGGGAAAGAGGCTCTCAAACTTTTGTTGACGAGATAAGAAGAGAAAGTAGAGTCCACTAGCAATTGAAATATATCTTAGAAGAAGGTTTTTAAGATTGATCAGAGGGATGTGTTAATTAAATTGTTCCAAGTGGACATTTTAACACGATTCTCCTTTTTCTTTGACAAGATAAGTGCTGACTTTGTTGTTTTCTAGTTCCAGTAACATAAGATAGCACGAAGGAACAAATAATACGAGCTACAAATCAAGGAGGTTGAAAAACGATTTCGGGGAAAAGGACCGATTTATGTCCTGAAGCACCTTTTTTCCGAGGCAAGAAAGTGATTTACTTCAGATGCCATTGTTTTAGTGGGTCAGATAGGATCATAGGAGATGAAGTGATGAGGAGGTTATGGATTTTAAGTGTTTAATACTAAGGAGAATAAAGCTGGAATATATGGAAAGAGACGGGGAAATTATAGATGTGATCGAGGTTAAGTGGTAAATATTTGCATTTCATTTTATAAAATATTTTGGATCAGTCAGTGTAAGAAGCGATGAGATTTCACTTGGATTATTATGTTCTTTGCGACAATTAAAAGTAAAAGATAATACTATGTAGATGCAGTGTGATCTACTGTGCTTTGTGGCGTCGCATGCTGGACCAGTAACTAGACATGTGTAGGGAATATTTGTAGCTGAGATTAAGATGCTTTTTGACCTGGCCACGAAAAAAATTTGGACCGTGGTTGCTATGTGATAATCTGAACAAAAGTTGGTCTAGAAGTAATAGATGATAAAATGAGGATGACATGTTCAAGATAGTTTAGGAATATGGAGAGAAGTTCAGCCACTTTCCGGATTTGTACGCATGAGAAGCTGGATGGAATTTGTAGATAATGAAGGAAGTTGGCATTCACTGCATATCCGTTTGAGGGCAAGATATCTTTCTCAATCATGCACAGAAGCACTAATCACAAGCTAAACTCTAGAAGATATATAATTGGCTCTAATTTGAATGCGTGAGAAGTTTGAAGTAAGGCTAATTGGGAACTTGAGAAAAGGAATGCTAAAAGAAAATTACAAGGGAAAAAAACTACAAAGAATGACATGTAAGGGATGCCTTGCAAGAGGGGAACATGTTAAAAGAAATGCTAAAGAAACTACAACAAAAAAACTACAAAGAATGATGCGGTCCTGAGATCTAAACTTGGGCATCACCGAATTGGATTTGTTCGGAGGCAACTGGTTTGTGTAGTCTACCCATTTAAAGTGGCAAAATGCATGATTGGTTGTTGGGTTGCAACTTGCAAAGCTGGTTAATGTTAATTTTTCTTAGCTGAAGTCTGTGCATGGTTCACAACGTGAACGGGCAAATGTTGCGGTTGTATGTGCGGAAGTTCACAGGTATTTTTCCGAAAAAGTTTTCCGGTATATTTTTTTTATAAAATAATACTCTAATGTTTTTTATGTGTCTGTTTGTAAATCATGGAGTGGTTGTTTGGGGGGGGATTAAAACATTTATCCATGGGCTCCTCATCTTTGTTAAAAAGTTTTACATGAAAGGTGGCCCTTTCTCATCTTTGTTGGGAAGATGTTGCAATTGTACCTTCTAGGATATATACTTTCCATTTATGTTAGATACGCCAGCTGATAATTGACTGCAGATGATTGATATATGGTTGTATTGATATATGGTTGTTAATTGTAAATGCTTGGTTTCTTTGTCTGGTTGTTATTCGGAGCAAATTTCGCTGTATTGGCTGCTCTGTTTCCAAACAAAAGTTGACTTTTTTCACATATTAGTTTGGGAGCCTTTATAAAAGGTTCCGTTGCTGATGATATCATTGTTCATTCTTTACTAGGTACACGTGTTTGATTGATTAGTGACTAGATTCGAGCAATTGGTTATTTAAGTTGAAGACCTGTACAATGAGTTTGCAACAAACTCTATACCCCAAATTATCTGTTAATGGGCAGTTGGCCGAATTAGAGAGAAGGGGACAGTTGGATAGCAAGATGCAGTTTGGGAAATCACAAATTAATCTTAGTAAGTTATCTAAATCACATGTTACTGTTTTTCCTCAACAATATCTTATAATGTGGCATCATCAGATGCAGCAGTCGGTGATAAAGCAGGAGTTCCTGGAAGTCCATCCCGTGATCGGTTGATATATATTTCAGCATGTCTAATTGGTCTTCATGTGGAAGTCACTGTTAGAAATGGATCGTCATATTCTGGAATATTTCATTCAACAAATACTGAAAAAGATTTCGGTATTCTCACATACTATTCTCATGGTTTTTGTTTGGTCAATCAGTAATGGCTTAATAGGTTTTGTTTGTTCTCTGTCTTGGTTATTATTATATTCAGGCATCATCTTGAAGATGGCTCGGGTAGCTAGCGATGGTCCCCATAAAGAACAAAAGCACATCCCTAGCACTGCTACCAGGCCTCAGACCATCATCATACCTTCCAGAGAACTTGTCCAAATTATAGCAAAGGTTAAATTGTGCAACTATTTATTTAACTTATTATACCAGTCAATTATGCGATTAGATATTTACTTGTGGCTTCTCGGAGTATTCAGTTGGAGTCTCACTTAATGAAACATGCCTTTTTCAAATCCTCCCTATTCCTGATTGCAAATTTGGTGATTCGAGTCATTACTTTCAATAATCATTATTGTTGAACATATTGAGCTAATTTTTGAATGAAAGCCTTCATTTTCATAAGTACAGTGTACTGTTTATCTAATTTCATCCATGAAGAGATTTTGTCCGTTATACCCTTTTCAATTATTATTAGATAGATTAATGCTGTTCACTTTTTATGATCGTAATGCATTTGGTTGCTATCATTTATCAGGACGTGCCATTAACCAGAGAGGAATTCAGTAATGGGCATTTACGTGAAAAACGGCAAGATCTTATGATAGATTCTGCAATATCGCTTTCTCATTTTATGGAGGAGAGGGAGCTCGAGAGATGGACCCCAGATAGCAATGACCCCCTATGCCCTGAACTGGAAGATATTTTTGATGGCAACCGAAATAGGTAGTTTGGTTTCTTTTTTTATTTGATAATGGAATGGATGACTGCTCTTACTAAGCCAGTTATTTGGAATTTATTATCCCGAATGTCCAGCACTTTAAGCCCATTGAAAAAGTTATCTCTTTGATATTTTTGATGGTTTGATTGATGGTCATTAACAGAGTCAGTAATTTTAGCACCGGATTAGTACTTATATCAGTGACCACACAATTTTTTTGCATCATAATTTTTAATTTGCTTAAATGTGCGTGGACTTTGGTAGTGGCAGGCACTTCAGATGACTCTTGAATTGATCATAGTAAATGCTGCTGTCTTTTATTGCTAATGTTTGAACGAGTTGACCTCTAAGATGATCCAAGTCATGATTTATTCGTTGAATTGACAATTTGGAAAGATCTGTATAAAAGAATTCTTGGCCTATTAGTTAACTTGCTTTGGTATTTGGTTTGCTGCGGAGTCATATACGAACTAAGACAACTTTCCCATGTTATCTTTTTGTCGATGTGATTATCACACTTGTAATAGTTTATGGAATAAGTTCTTTTCAGATGATGATTGCAGATTTGAAATTTGTTTACGTTTTTATTTAATATTTTATTTGCAGTGAAGGTATATGGAGAGTTACATTACAAACTTTCTCTTGTTAATTGGTGCATGATGAAAGCATGATTGTGGAAAATACGGGGAGTTGGTGATGGGTTTGGTTTCGAGCATGGCCTTAAATTTCGGTGAATTTCGACCGAAATTCGGTCGAAATTCGGTTTCGTGGCGATATCGATATCGAAACCATGTATAATATCTGTTTCCAGGATTTCAGCCGAAATTTCTGCAGAATTTCGGTCATTTCGGTCATTTCGGTCCATTTCGGTCCATTTCGGTGGAAATTGTTCACAGATTTCTCGGAATTCGGTGGAATTTCGGTTCGTTTCGGTCCATTTCGACTGAAATTGTTCTAGGTCACCATATGTCATGTCTAGGCCACTTATTGATATTCATAAGTACTATTTGGTCACTAAATGAAATTTATAGGTCACTATTTCAACCACCATTGCAATATAAGCCACTATTCCAACCGCCATTGTAATAAATAAGGCCATTAAGGGTCCTATTTAAACCCAATAAATATAATGTATATGTTCTCATTCCATCTCACAACTTCACAAGTCGCAATTCACAACCTAAGTCTTGGAGAGCCAAGTTTCTAATTTCCAAGTCTCGTATAACAAACATTTTACGATCACAAGCTCTACTATGCATTTATTTTGGCATACATGTTAAAATATTCGTGTTTGTGTGTGTGTCTTGTTTTATTTTTAAATAAAAGTATTATTATTCTTTTGAGAATTGATAGAAAAATTGAATGCCAAAATTTAACCGTGTACTGAAATATGAAATTTCACTTTGGACGGTCATTGATATGATGACCGAAATCATTATTTTAAGGTACTGAACATTATAACATCTTATTATAAGCAAAAAACTTGTATTTATGCCTCTTTTATTGATTAAACAACATTACAAATCTTAAATTTTGAAAAAAATGAGTTTTCAAGTCGTTTCCCCAATTTCCGGCCATTTCACCGAAATTCCACCGAAATTCCTTTTCTGGGCTTACCGAAACGAAACCGAAATCCGACATTTGAGGCCTTGGTTTCGAGTCTTCGACTGGGAGGATGTACCGGATGCCCAAACAAAAAGGTTGTCTCTTAGAGTTTATGAGGTTTGGGGAACTCCAAAAAGAGGGTCATGGTGGGTCGCTATCTTACGTAATGGGTGCATATGTTGTGTTATTGCATGAAAATAAGCTGGAATGTTGTAATTCGTTTTTTTGAGAAGTTTACAGGGGACTATGTTGTCGGAATTTCGACTTGTTAACTTCATTGGTAGATTTGTGTGAATCTTAGTTGGCGGATCAACAACTTGTTTCAATGTAAAGGGTGGATTTTTTGGAACTTGGATTCCAATAGTGTCTTAGAAGACAAGTTGATTTTTTTATGCGGTTATGACAGTGTTTGGGCTTATCGATGATTTGTTGTTCGGAGAGCTTTGGACGGAGCTTTGTGACGCCAAATCTCATTTTCCCCATGATTCGTGGGTGATGGGGTTTGCCTTTAACATCACTTTTAGGGATGACGATCACCTTGGGAGCCCGTATGCCAGAATTCAGGGTCGGTGGACTTTAGAACTTGGTTGGCAAGCTCCACTTACATGTATACTTGCAGGTGCTCGTCCGTAAGATCGTTGTTTTAATCGTTTTCTTGTTTATGTGGAGATGCTGCAGTTCTCAAATGTTTTACGTGCAAGCACTTTCTAGAATTCTTCTGTATCGTAGCTTCGGATCCGAGAGTCTGCAAAGGGGTCACTGCGCCGATTTTCTTCAATTACAGCTAATCGTGATGGCTGGAGGAGGGGTAAGATATTTCATGGTGCAGTTCTAGTCTTCTTCATATTTCTGGGTTCCGCTACTATTCTGATTACTGCTAAGTTTAGTAAGTTGAGGCCGAAGCTTTGGAGCAGTAGGAAGCATATCAAGTTGCAAAGGATGCAGAGGAAAGCCACTACACAAAGGGTAGTTGATTGGCTGGACAACGTGGAGGTTATCAAACTCTTTAACAATGATGAACTGGGTGAAGGAACATCTATTTTCATGTCGTGGCAGCTCTGACGAAGCAGAGAAGTATCCACAACTATATAATTGGGGTAGGTGATGTATCAAGTGACTGATAGATGCAAATGGCGGAGGGGAATCGTTTAAGGTGGTTTTGCCAGAGAGAATGGGATTTCGGTTGTGTTGGACTGGTTGTGGGTTTCATAGACCGTCCGTGGAGCTAGCGAATGAGTTTGAATGTGGGACTTTAGGACACAACGAGTTGTGGGATGATATTGATGATCTGAATATGGATGGATCCTTGGGCCTGATTGGGTTTTTCATTTTTCTTATAGGAGTTTTGAGAGGTGGTGAGCATAGTTGTTCTTGAGCTCGTTGCGGTGTTTGTAGTTGGCAACTCGTTGTATGGTTTGGTCTAAAAAACTCGTATGATAAACAATGCTCTTATTTGCATGTTGCCTTTGAAGGTGTGTCGTAAAAGGTAGAAGATTTCATGTCCATTGTACTGTCTAACACAATTTATTTGGTTGTGGTTATGCTCCTCCTGGTTAATAGATTTTGGGATGTGTTGGGGGACCTTTTTAATCCTCAAAGGATCGCATATGTGCATAGGGGGCTTATGGTGGACAATGTGGTTATGGCTTCTGAGTTGGTGGGTGATTGAAAGGAAGACACGCTATGCTTGTTTTGGGATTTTGATTTCTCCAAAGTGATGCCTATGTTGACGGGTGATCTCTTTGATCCTTGCCCCACAAGCATGAACTTTTGGATTCTTGTTAAACGAAGAGATGTGCACTAACGCATCTTATTTGGTGTTAATTACTGCTTATCAGGAGGGAATTTTTTATTCAGCATCGGGGATGGGTATCTGTTTGCATTTCTACTCTTTTTTATTGCGACATATACTTTACCTATGATTTCAAGTTAGGTTGATTAAGGAAAGACCTTTTCTGGTTGGCAAATATGTTGTTTTTCCCTTTGTTGCAGGATACTGACGATATCCCTATTTATCATTTGGGGGCGGTGTGTGGGAGGGTATGGTTGAGGAGGCCAACGGAATATTCAATTAGGTAGAAATATTTAGGGAGTTATATGGGCTTGTAGTAAAGCGGAAAAAAGTCTGGTTTTGTTCTTTTTTGCATGGTGGAGTCGTTTGAGGAAAACGATTGGATTCTGGGTACTCTCCTTGTAGGACCTTGTGTCTATTGTATTTGAGGATGATGTTGCTCTTGTTAGAAAATGTGTAGCACAAGTTAGGTGGTCATATAGTTAGATGCATGGGTTTTTTTTGAGTCAAAGGGGGAAACACTCTCGAGGTGTCCACCCCAAGCATTTATTAGTAGGGAACTGCTACATAAAACTTACATCGACCATCTCTCGAGGAGATATCTAGGTTAACTTACAACATTCTCAACATAAAATCTATCTGAATTAAAAATCAGCCCATTCTGAGTGGGGTCAAAATCGCCCAGACCACCAAGATTGGGTATAGCAACCCCGCCACTGCTCTGAACTGGTTGGCGACTAAGGAACCCCAAAAATGTTCATCGGATGGAAGGTCTACCCATGAAGTGCTCATCTCCACCCAGATCTCCCGAACTTGCGCAAAAGAACAGAAAAGATGGTTCAAATCTTCATCCTCAATGGCATACATAGAGCACACGGGGTCACTCCCTAGATGGAGGATCCTCATACCTTAGTCAGCTACCAACTTAGTCTGTGGAGCCAAAGGAAGACCTTTAGCTCAACGATGCCCTCAACGTCCAAATCAAACAACAGTCCTTGCTTCGATCTGCCCTTGTCACCTCATGACCACCTGTGAGCACCCTGTAGGTTCTTTTCACGGAGAAGAAGCCGTCGTGCCAAATCCTATGATCCCGCCCCTCAGTAGGCCTCGGTGTAGCCGCCAATTGCTCCAACATCTACATTAACTTGTAGAACTGCTGCTTTGGGAGTGGAGAGGAGAAGCACGACATCCATTGCCCATCCACCCATGTGTCTCTCACATACATCTCCTGATCCCCTGCCAGAGAAAAACGTTTGGGAAGTGCTCCATCAAAGGCTCATTTTTGGACCAGTTATCCTTGCAGAACAGAAAGGATTTGTTGTCACCCACAACCGGATGCGTCTGCACCGGTAGCTCCTGCAAAATCGAGCAAATCCCCTTCCAAAAGGTAGAGTGGTGACATTGAGACGAAGTCTCTAGCTGTTGCTGTTCCTGAATGTCGTAAATGTTCATAAGAAGCCTATAGGTGAGGTCTTCACCATGGCCCCAAAGCCTCGCCACCCATTTTGGCAGTAATGCTTTATTCATTTCCTCAATCTGAGAATGTCTAGCCCACACTATTCCTTCGATAACGTAATCATCTCCCAAACTCACAAAGTTCAGCCCTTTCGATTGACCATTGGAATGAATCCATAAACGGTTTCGGATCCTAACCAGAAGAATCCTTGATGATATGAAGAAGATAGGGATCACCTTCAGAACCGACTTAAGGAGCACAAGTTTGGCAGTAGTGCTTTATTCATTTCCTCAATCTGAGAACGTCTAGCCCACACTATTCCTTCGATAACGTAATCGTCTCCCAACTCACAAAGTTCAGCCCTTTCGATTGACCATTGGAATGAATCCATAAACGGTTTCGGATCCTAACCAGAAGAATCCTTGATGATATGAAGAAGATAGGGATCACCTTCAGAACCGACTTAAGGAGCACAAGTCTCCCTCTACACGAAAGACAGAAAACCTTCCACTCAGCTAGCTTCCATTCCAGCTTCTCCACCTTCGGCAACCGGTCAATCCACTTCAACCACCCGTAAGTCAACAACAAACCACGATAACATGGTAAAGATCCACACGATGTCTCTAAGTTCCTCGGGCACTCCTCAATGTTTGAATCCGATAAGCCGAAAGGCACAAAAGAAGACCTCGCTCTGTTCACCTTCAACCCAAATAGTTCACTGAAGATGTCAAGCATTGTACTCATTGCCTTAGCCTCATCAACATCACCCTCACTGAAAAAAAGGTGGTCGTCCGCATACGGAAGTTAGGGGATTTCCCTCTTGAGTATCCCGTCATCCTCTTGTGAAGAACCACCTGACCAATCTTGATGGCAAGGATATTCGCCACAATAACAAACGACATTGATGCTAACGAGTACCCCTGCCACACTCCTCTCTGAGGTTGGAAAAAAGCCTCCCTCCGAATGCCCATTGACCAAGACCGCGAGAGAAGACGTAGTGACACATCTCTTAACCCAAGAGATCCAAATCTCCATGATCATGGTGTTCCTAAAGTTAGATGCCTGGGGTTGAGACGGGTGCTCTGAAGTTGATCATGGTAACTCTACTTTTTTCCGTTGATGCATAAGATACTGGTGAGTTTGCCATAACATGTTTAGAGCATGATGAGAAGATTCTTTTGACCTAGTTTTGGGGAGGAAGAGGTTACATTGGTGAGGTGAAACTCGATTACAACTTACAAGGCCCTTCGAGCATGGTAGTTTTTATGTTTTGAAGCTGTAAGAGTTGAATAATGTTTTCTTAAGTGGGTAGTGGGACATTGGAGCGAAATGATGGTCGATTATGTATATTTTTGAGAGTCTGCAGCTTCTGTTCCTCATTGAATGTGCCTGTCAGGGATATGTGGTCGTTGACTACTTTTTGGAAGGCCTCTGTTGGGTTCTTACTGATACCTAGCTGTAGAGATATTTCTAGAGTTTATGTGCTTTTCTATTATGTTTATTTTTCCTTGTTCCATCTTATGTAATTTACCCATAGGCTTTCTCTATATAAGAGAGCCTAGGGTTCTTTAGAATAAGCATCTTCTTTTCTTCCAACATGGTATCAGAGCTACCAAAACCCTAGCCGCCCCTCTCCCCTCTCGCCGGTGTCGCCACCCTCTTGCCGCCTCTCCTCCCATCGGCGCCGCCTCTCCTCCCGTCGGCGCTGCCTCCTTTCCCGCCGACCGCCTCTCCTCCCGTTGCCCACCTTCCCACCACCCCTCCTCCTGTCGCCCCTACCCCCGTCACCATCTAAGCCGTCGACATCCCCCCCCCCCCCCCCCCCAAACCACCTTCTACTCGGCGCCACCACCGACCCCTTCTTTCTCGTTACTCATGGATTTGAGTGACTAAGTCAACATATGTACTCAAATCCTTGGTTGTTTATGTAGACATTTATTCCTTGGTCTACAAACCCTAGTTCTCCGTCTTCGACATCAATGTCAGAAAACAAAGTCGACATGCCCTCCATCGGCGATTTCAAAGATCCAATGCCAATAGTCAAGATGGATGGGACAAATTACGAACTCTGGGCGATGCAATTCATGAGTCTCATGAAGTCTAGTAATGGTAAGAAGTACATTCTTACCGAAGAACCGACAGAGAAGATTGGGGTTTATGCCTCGTGGGTGGCTGATGATTCGTATGCCAAGGTCTGGTTTTCAGGCTCACTGATGATGAAGATTGCTAATGACGTACTCCATCAGCCCACTGCTAAGTCAATGTGGGACATCATTGCCACGACATACTCGCAGACGGGAAATGAGACCAAGATCCTCCAACTTCAGTATGATATATTCACGGTCAAGTAGAATGGCCGGCCTCTGCATTCGTTATATACATCTTTGCGAGGGATGTTTGAGAAGCTCTACAACATCATTCCCCTTACGACGACCCCGGAGCAGTATAAGACGTTCCGGAATGCTACAATGGTAAGCGTCTTGCTTGCGACGCTTGTCTCGAAATATGATGCGGCTCGCTCGCAGATCCTGGCGGATGCTACTATTCCTCCAATGGAGGAAGTGTATCCAAGGCTTAGCAGAATCACTGTTCCCTTTACTGCTAGTACTCCATCTCCTTCGGCGATGGCAGCTTCCAGAGGCAGAGAAGCCTCTTCTTCTTTCTGTGGCCGTGGACCTCGTGGTCGAGGTGGTCGCTTTCATCAGCCATGCACCTTCTATCATCACCTGGTCATATGGAGGATACATGCTATTCTAAGCACGGTTTTCCTGCATCAACCTGTGTAGGCGAGCACGCTGCGGCTCCACAGCCATCTACTTCAGATCAACAGTTTGAGGACCTTATCGCCAGACTCCGAGATATCATGCCTCCTTCCTCTGCTGACTCTCCACGAGGTCACTCGGACATAGCAGTTTCAGCTTCTGCTAGTACGCCAGCCACAACTAGCATATTAGGTAGTGCTTATGCCTTTACGTCCTGTCATAGTTCTGATGTTTCATAATGGATTATGGACTCCGGTACGGCACATCATCTTTGTCACATCATATAGGGAGATTCCGCCAGGGCGATCAGTAGTGATAGCAGATGGGACTCATTCCCCTATCATTGGAAAGGGGGAGATCAGTTTGACACCCTCTATGTGTCTACAGAATGTCTTGCATGCTCCATATTTTTCAATGAACTTACTCTCTATTAGTCAGATTACGAAAGACTAGCACTGTCGTGCTATTTTTGACCCATCATCTCTTCTTTTTTAAGACATTCTTACGGATAAGGTGATTGGCTGTGAGCAAGATGGTCTCTATTGGTTGGTCCGAACTCCCTATGCTGGTGTCTCATCTCAGTCCAGTAGAACAGTCTCTCCTTTTACTTGGCATCTACGCTTTAATCACCTCCCTCTTCAGAAGCTGCGTCATATCTTGCCATAGATTTCACTGAGTTCTTCTTTTCAATGTAGCGTGCCAATTGAGGAAAGCATCATAGATCTACTTTCCCTAGTCGTGAGTCCCGGAGCAGTAGTTCCCCTTTCGAATTAGTGCATGTTGACATTTGGGGTCCGAGTCGTGCCCTTGATCACCAGGGACACATGTTTTACCTAGTTGCGATTGATGATTTCTCTAGATTGTCATGGGTGTTTTTATTGAAGAATAAATCTGAAGCAGGGGGATGCAATAAAAAATCTTATCAACGAAGTTCAGAATGTTTTTTCTTCTACTGTGAAAATTGTGTGTACGTATAATGCATTGGAGTTTTATACTCGTGCTCTTTATCTATACTTCTCGTCTCGCGGCATTATCCATCAAACGACTTGTGCTTACACGTCTCAACAAAATGGTGTTACAGAGAGAAAACATCGCGATCTTCTTGATATCACTCGGACCTTACTTATCCAGAGTTGTGCTCCTGTATCTTTTTGGGGTGATGCTGTACTTATGGAGTGTTATCTGGTGAATCGTATGCCCTCCTCCGTCTTCGGTGAGAAAGTTCCTCTTTGAGTTGTCTTTCCTGACAAGGAATTGTTCTCTCTAACTCCTCGTATCTTTGGCTCAGTTGCTTTTGTTCATCAACTCACTCCGGGACTTGACAAGATCTCACCTAGGGCTGTCAAGTGTGTGTTTCTTGGGTACTCTCGTACTCAAAAAGGTTACACATGCTATGATCTTGTGAACAAGAGATATTATGTCAGTGTCGATGCCACCTTCTTTGAGTATGTGATGTATTTTTTCGCCTATAGGTGACTGGTTGACTTCGTCTACTACTGATGATGAGATTTATGTGCCACCTCCTCCTCTGCGTTCGTCTATTCACATACCAACTCCTACTGCTTCACCACCACCACCACCATCACTACCACCACGGCTCCACAACCACTAGTACCAAACTTACCGAGGTTTTATACCCGTCGTTTAGTCCATGCTCACGGAAGTCATCATTCATCCACCACGCCCCAGATATATCCAGGTGATATTACTAATGATGGGATTGAAAATGTGCAAGTGCATGATCTTTGCAGGGGAATAACATATCGGTGGGTAGTACTGATGACTTGGATGTACCTATTACCTTAAGGAAGCTGAAGCGGACGTGTGCATCCTATCCACTTTCTTCGCAGGTTTCATTTCATCGCCTTACTGGTGATTTTCAGAGGTTTGCTGTGGCCTTATCTACCGTGGAGATACCACAGAATTATCAGGACGCCTTGAAGAATAGCTGCTGGCGTTTAGCCATGGAGGAGGAAATGGCTGCTCTACGGTCTCGTGGTACATGGAGTTTGGTTGCTGCTCCACCAGGAGCTTCTATTGTCAGTTGTAAATGGGTATTTACTGTCAAATATCATGTGGATGGCCGCCTTAATCGTTACAAAGCAAGGCTAGTGGCACGTTGATTTACTCAAACCTATGTCGTGGATTATATGGACACATTTTCTCCGATTGCACGTCATTCCACTCTAAGTGTCCTTACAGTTGCAGTGGTACGTGATTGGCCCTTATTTCAACATGATGTTAAGAATGCCTTTTTATATGGGGATCTGCAGGAAGAAGTCTACATGCAACAACCTCCTGGGTTTGTTGCTTCAGATGGTGTGTAGACTTCATAAGGCCATATATGGTCTTAAACAAAGCCCATGGCGTGGTTTCAGAAGTTTTCAAACGTAATCCAGAAGCAAGGGTTCAAAAGATCAAATGCTGATCATTCTTTGTTTGTCTAGAAGGTTCCCAGAGGTACTGTCGTTATCATGGTATATGTTGATGATATACTTGTTACGGGAGATGATATGCAGGGGATAAAGCTGGCAGAAGCATTTCTAGGCCATCTGTTTGTGACTAAGGATCTTGGTACTCTACGATATTTTGTGGCTAGGAATGCGCAGGGTCTTGTGATGACCTAAAGGAAGTATATTACAGATATGCTTGTTGAGACGAGCATGATCGGCTGTCGACCCTCGACTACCCCCATGGATCCTAGCATGAAGTTATATGAAGATGATACGGAGGAGGTTGACAGAAGAAGATATAGAGATATGGTGGGAAAGCTTCTCTATATTACTATCACTACACCTGACATTGCTTTTGCTGTAAGTCAGGTGAGTCATTTAATGGAACAACCCAGATAAGTACATATGGATGCCATATATATGATACCGAGATATCTAAAGTCGTCTCTAAGTGCAGGACTTTTGTTCAGGAAAGAAACAAATCTCTCTATTTCTACATGTGCTGATGTGGATTATGCAGGATGTCCTAGGGTTTGGAAATCTACATCAGGCTTTGCAGTGTTCGTTGGCAGTTCCTTGGTTTCTGGGAAAAGCAAGAAACAGACAGTAGTAGCTAGATCTAGTGCTGAATCTGAGTACATGGCCATGGCACAGGCAAGCACGGAGATGATGTTGGTTCGAGCTGTACTAGAAGATCTGCATATAAATGTACCTTTACCCATGCAATTACAATGTGACAATCAAGCAACATTATTTATTGCTAATAATCCTGCATTTCATGAAAGAACAAAGCATATTGAGGTAAACTGTCATTATACCGGAGATATGATTCAAAAAGGCTTGATTTCTACTTCCCATATTAGTTCAGGAGAGCAAACTGCAAACATCTTTACCAAGCCATTGCTCAGAGGGCCGTTTCAAAAATGTTCTTCCAAGCTGAGCGTGATGGACATCTATGCTCCATCTTGAGGGGGAGTGTAGAGATATTTCTAAAGTTCATGCGCTTTTCTATTATGTTTATTTTTCCTTGTTCCATCTTATGTAATTTACCTATAGGCTTTCTCTATATAAGAGAGCCTAGGTTTTTTTGAGATAAACATCTTTTTTTCTTCCAACAATAGCCATTCTTTCAACACATTTTTGGAGATGGTTCCTTTTTCTGGTTTTGGAAAGATGATCGGTCAGAGTAGGATATTTTGCGATATTTCTCGAAGATTGTTTATACTTGTTTCCAACCAATTCATGACATTCGTGTCGGTGGTGGAAGTTGGGTCTGAGGCAGGTACTCGTGCTCTTGTTTTTTTGTTCAAAATTCTTTGTGCATAGGTTACATGATTTTTTTGAATGACAACCCTTTTAAGCATTACGGAGAACCCAACCTCGTGAAGAGATCATTGGATATGGTGAAATGGTCATTTCTTTGTAAAGAAGGTTGTCTAGCGATATTTACGCCTTTGACACATGACTTGTTGCCTCTACCTTTGACACATGACTTGTTATCTACCCCTTTACATATGACAATCATAAATTGGCGAGAGGTTGTTGATTGATATGGGAGTTAAGTGCACTATTGAAGGTCATGGTCTTTTTTGCGGTTTCTTCAAATGTGCGAGTGATGATGAACGTGTTCAGGACAGATTTCACATGGAGTCGATGTCTATTGTCCGTTGTGTTAGGGCAAGCCGGAAGTTGTGGAGCATCTCCTCTTTTCTGACGATATTGTAAGAGGAAGGGCATAATTGGATTAATGCTCTAGAATCCTTAGGATATGCCGTCTATGGTGATGAAGAAGCCACCACAAGCCCTTTTCATATATTTGGATCCTTCAGTTAGCAAGGAATGAAAGGGTTTTTCATAGTGATGGGTTCTATGTTGAGATTGTACTGATGGCTCATGCTAATACTTTTTCTTGTCCTGATTAATGTACTCATGATTTTGTTGCAGCTAACTTATTTTTTTGGTGAATCCATTGTTGGTGCTCGTTGTTTATCTCAAAAAAGAATAGAGTTAGACAATAAGTTGTATAATCATGAGATCTAATGTAACATCATTTTTAGGTCTTCTAAGTGCTTATCAATATTGCGAGATGATCGTTTATTTTATTAAAAGTTGCGTTTCTCATGGTTTTGTTGGGGAACATCTATAGTTGAATGTATTGCTTATGAGACATAAGGAGATGCGGTGGAGCCACAATGTGCGGTGGGAGTCGTGGGACATAGTTGTGAAGGAGATTGCCAAATTGGGACATGGTCGAAAATGAACGCGATTTTTTTGACCTGGAGGAGTTGCAGAAACGTGGTGAGCACCTGAAGATTGTGGCTGAAGATGAAAAGTGGAAGGAGGCGGAGTGGTGTCAGAGATCTAGGAAGAAACGAGTGAAGGAGGGAGGCACAAACTCTAGGTTCTTTCATGCTGTGACAAGTGGAAGGAGGAAGAGAAACATGACACACAACTTGCAAGTAGAGGGGGAGAGGGTCCGAGAAGACGATGCGATTTGGCACGACAATTGTGGAGCACTTCTGAAATTTCAACAGGAGGACGTCGTCCTTCGAAGCTAGGTGGATCGAAAGGGGGGCTAGATTGTTGAGGCCCGAGCAACATGGGACACTTGTATCAGAGTTCACTAGGGACGAGGTACGCCGAGCTGTCTTCGAACTCAATGTAGATGGGTGCCCTGGTCGAGATGGTCTTCCTATCTTTTTTACAGTGAGTTCTGGGATGTGGTTGAAGAGGACATCATGGCGTTGATTATGGAATTTAGAGATGTGATAGGCTCTTGGAGAAGCTCAACACATCTGTACTATTCTGGTTCCCGAAGAAGGATGATGCTGAGTGGGTTGAAGTATTTAGGCCCAAGCATTGTCTAATGCTATTTGCCTTTCTGTGACTAAGGTCTTGGCCAACTGACTCAGGGGTGTACTGGACGATCTTGTGCTTATAACTCATGCGACTTTTATTTTGGGACGTCAATTGTTGGAGGGAGTGGTTATGGCGTCGAAGATGGTCTCTGATTGGAAAAGGAGAGAGGTTGCTGGGTTCCTTTGGAAGGTGGATTTTTCGAAGACGTATGATTCTATGAGCTGGAACTTTATCTGGACGTCACTGCCACCGGTCAGGAGTGGCTTCCCGGACATCTGGATAGACTGAATAAGAAGGTGCATTACCGCTGCCTAGCTTTTGGTGGTTGTTAATGGTTGCAAGAAGGGGGCTTCTTTAAACCATAGAGTAGGGTGAAACAAGGATATCTCTTGTTTCCCCGTTTGTTTGTTCATTGTTCAGAATGCAAATGGGTTGACAGTTATATCTTTACTTACAGAAGGGGGTAGTTTCTTCAAGGGCTATTCCAAGGAGGATTTCTCGGTATTGATTTTGCAGTACGCAATTGACACTATTTTCTTCATTAAAGGGGATGTGGCGAAGTATAAGGCAATTAAAGCAATGTTAGATATTATTCACGAGCCGTCGTAGTTGAAGGTTAATGTGCAAAGTCAGCCTTCGTCCCCTTCGACCTTGCTTCGGAGGAGGCAATGCCTTGTGTAGAGATCATGGGAACAACGTAGAAGAGCCTATCGGTCAACTATCTTGGCCTGCCATTGATGTGTGGGAGATTTAGACAAGTTGAGTGGTTACAGATTGGTGAGAAGTTGGAGATGAAGTTGGCATGTTGGAAAGCTTCGTATCTTTCGATGGGTTGGAGGTTCGTCATAGTGAAGGTTGTTCTTGCAACAGTTCTTATTTTTTTTTCCGGTCCATGAGAGTGCTACTCGTGGGCATTTATAAGAGGTTGGTGACATTGATGCATCATTTCTTTTGGTTGCCGGCTCATGATGGTAAGTGCCTTGCGCTGATTGAGTGGTCGGTAGTGACTACGTCGATAAAGAGTGAGGGCTGGGAGTGTTGCAGATTGGTGATATGAACAAATCTTTGCTTGTGAAGTGGATGATGAAGATCTGTGGAGGTGGGAGTGATATGCTTTCTAGGTTAGTGAGATCTATATATGATGTGTTGCCTAGCCTGTGTGCTTGAGATGATGTTGTGGCTTCGTTATGGTGGAAGTTGTTCTTGCTGCTGTTCTTATTTTTTTTCCGGTCCATGAGAGTGCTACCTGTGGGCATTTGTAAAGGGTTGGTGACATTAATGCATCATTTCTTTTGGTTGTCGGTTCATGATGGCAAGTGCCTTGCTGGTGGAGTGTTCGGTGGTGACTACGTCGATTAAGGAGTGATGTCTGGGAGTGTTGGCAGATTGGTTATATGAATAAGTCTTTGCCTGTGAATTGAATGAAGAAGATCTATGGAGGTGGGAGTGATATGCTTTCTAGGTTAGTGAGATCTATATATGATGTGTTGCCTAGCCTGTGTGATCGTGATGATGTTGTGGCTTCGCCGACCACACTTTGGCCATGTATTTGTTCGATTTTGTCGATCTCGACAGATTTACAGCTGCCTTTTTTGGGGGATGGGAGTGGTTTTGCTTCTAGGCTGATGACTGATCTGAGGGGATGCATTTTATGACTTGTTCCTCAGACTTTTTGCTTTAGTAGTGGATAAAGAGGCTTCTAGGCAGATGCGTGGTCAAAGGATTCTTGTACTTCTGTTTTTATGACCGATCTGTCGGACCAGAGATTTGAGGAGTTTTTGTATGTCTCTGACAAATTGGCGAGGCTTAATGTGCCATCGGAAAGAATAGATTCGTAGTGTTGAAGAGATTAGAGTTTCACAATCAAGAATGCCTACAAGGTGGTCTTTTTTTTTTGAAATCAGAACGGTTCGGGGGAGACACATGGAGGTGTTCGCCCCAAAATTTTATTAAAAACGAGAAGAGGGAGAGGAGAAGAGAGGTACAAAGTGATATAAACACCAGGGATCGAGAAGATCCCTGTCAATATCCCAGTCCACAACCCCAAACATCCACATGCGACAACAGCATTACCGCAGCATCCAATCATTCAGAAGTAACTCCACATGCTCTAAAACGTTTTCCCTGTAGAATCTTTGGCCCCTGAAGATCTTGGCGTTCCTAGCGAGCCATAAAGCCCAGGTGTAAGCGAGTGGGCGGAGCAACTCCCTCCTTGGCCGATCAGCACAAGAGCGCAAAGAGATCCAGAACGAGTCGGCCGAAGAAGCGTCCAACCAGGGCACATTGAGGCCCTCCCAAATGGAGGTCGAGCACGGACAACAGAAGAAAAGATGTTGCAAAGTCTCCAGCTCGTCGGAACACAGCACACAATCCATGGAGCCAACCCCCGATAGAAATATAGCACATCTATCGCGGGTCAATACCCTACCGCGACGCAAAAGCCACAGGAAAAAGGCCACCTTCTCTGGCAAATTTAAAGTCCACAACCACCCCAAATCGTTGCAAAGGGGGGTACGATCAGAGGTAGGTTGATGTGAGATCACCTTGAAAGCCCGCCTCGAAGAGAAGGCGCCGTCACGCCGATCCAGTGATCCCTGCCACTGGATGGCGATGGCGCATCCCTAAGCTGCTGCAGGAGGCATAAGAGGTCATCGAAGCGCTCGTCGGAGAGGTTGGTCGCAAAGGAAGGGAACCAGCTGCCCCCGCCCCAAGCGGAAGCCACCGAAGCACTAGAGTTGGACGCCAAGGCACAGAGACGAGGGAAGGAGCTACCGAGAGTGGCGTCCCCCGCCCAAGCGTCGTGCCAAAAAAGAAACGAGTTGCCATCACCCAGAACCTGCTTGAACAGATGAGAGAACCGCCTAGCCGCCGAGGCGATCCCCCTCCAAAAAGGCGTCCCAGAACGCGAAGCGTCGGCGTCTTGCAGCAAGTCCGCACCGATGGAGAGAATATCACGCAGCATAGAGGGAAAGAAGCCGGAGGCGCTACCCCAAAGCTTGTTGACCCATTTAAGCATCAGTGCATTGTTGGCCAGATCCAGGCTACGAATGCCGAGCCCACCATCGCACTTCCTTTTCGCCACATCCTTCCAGGCCACCAGATGGATGCCCCGCGACGCGGAGCCCCTTCTTCCCCATAGAAATGTCCGCATAAGGCCCTCAAGCCTCCTCTTAACCCCCACCGGAATAGCCCAGTTGGACAAAAAATAGATTGGAATAGCCGCCAAAACCGACCTGATGAGCACAAGACGCCCACCCCTGGAAAGCATCGCCGTACTCCACCCAGCAAGCCTTCTTTCCGCCCTCTCCATGACCCTGTTCCAATGGGACAATCTCGGCCTTCTCGCGCCCAGCGGTAGACCCAGGTAATCGATTGGAAGGGCAGAGGGGGAGCACCCCAGAATCACGCCACAAGCCGCCGCAGACCGATCATCCGACGCGAAAGGAATCAACTTGGACTTGGAATGGTTGATTCGCAACCCCGAGAGCTCGGAAAAGATGGCGAAAGTGACCGCCATACCTCTAACCTCCTCCAGACCCCCCTCTATGAAGGCGATTGTGTCGTCCGCATACTGGAGGGTTGGAGAGTTGTTGTAGTTACACGAGAAGCCGGAGGAGAAGCCCCTCGCGATCACCCTATCCGCCATTCTCGGGAGCACGTCGGCGGCAATGACGAAGAGCATGGGTGCCAGAGGGCACCCCTGCCGAACACCCCTCCTTGGCTGAAACCGGCTACCAACGACACGGCCATTCAACATGATTGAAAAGGATGCCGTAGAAACGCATCGACGCATCCAGGAGATCCATAAATTTGGGAACCCGCGAGCTCGCAGCACAGACCAGAGGAAGCTCCAGTCCAAGGAGTCATACGCCTTTGCGAAGTCCACCTTCCAAAGAAAGCCCTGCTTCCCCGCCTCAGCCAGCTGTCAACCATCTCAGAGGCAAGGGCCGATACATCGGAGATCGAACGGCCGGGGATGAAGGCCACCTGAGAGGGATGGATCAGACCATCCAAAACCACCGCCAACCTCCTCGCAAGCACTTTCGCAACAATCAAGTACAGAGCATTGGAGATTGCAATAGGGCGATAGTCATCAATAGCAATTGGAGATTGAGATTTCGGGATAAGAACAATAAGAGCCCTGTTAATCCCATCGAAGCCAAAGATCCCCGAAGAGAATTCCACGATAACCTCCCAAACCTCATGTCCCACCACGTCCCAAAAATCCTTGTAGAAAGCAATAGGGAAGCCATCGGGGCCCGGCGAGGCATCGACATTGAGATCCCACACAGCATCCTTTATCTCAGCGATGGAGAAGCCACGAGACAACTCCGCACATTGCGCGGAGCGAAGGGTAGGAACCTCCTCCCCCAGCCAGCGCCAGCGCCTAGGCAAAGGAACCGAAGAGAAGTCCCTGAAGTAGTCAGCCACCGCACTCCCAATCGCGTCCTCGCCCACCACCTCGCGCCCCCCAAACGACATCGAGCGAACCAGATTTGACCGCCTCCTGTTTGAAGCCGCTCTGTGAAAGGAGGAGTTTGCGTCTCCTTCTTTGATCCACCTCAACTTCGCACGCTGGCGCCATTCCGTGACCCTCTTCCTCTCCTCCTTCTCAATCGCAGCCATCGCCGCCGACCTGGAAGCCAACTCGTCAGCACATAGCTCCCTCAGCCCCTCCAAGGAGTCCAGCTCGCTGACGATAGCCTCCGCCTCCTTCCTCGCCGAAAGCCTAGCCTCCCGCGATCTTTTCTTGAAGTGGGACAGGACGCCCCTCAGCCGCTCTAATTTCTTGCGGAACCTGACGACCGCCGATCGGCCCTCGCAAGGTTCCGCCCAAGAAGAAGCCACCAACACGCGGAAATCCTCCTCCAGCATCCAACATCTCTCGTATCTGAAGAACCCAGCCCGTGGGGAAGACACCTGTGACTCCCAGACGATCGGAGAGTGGTCGGAGAACGCGCGAGGACGCGAGAGGACCGACGCCAAAGGGAATAGATCCATGAGAGCCATCGACGCGAGAACCTATCAATGCATGATTTCGAAGAAGAGCTCCTCCATGTGAACCTGACGTCCGCCGCCGTTAAGTCCTGAAGAGCCAGGTCATTGACGAAGGCCTTGAACTCCGCCGAGCCCGGGTCCGAACCTCCCCTGAACCGGGGTCTATCCGACGAATGAAGCGTGACATTAAAATCTCCTCCGATAAGCCAAGGCAACCCCGCGAAATCCACGGAGATGCTGCGAAGCTCATCCCATAACTCCTTCCTTCTCGCCGCGTCGCAAGGGCCGTAGGCGCAAGAGAGAACCAAGGAAAGAGAGTCGTCCTTCCTTGAGAGCAGAACCGAGATGGAATGGTTACCCTTCACAGCAGAGACAAGGGAGAACCGAGAAGACTTCCAGGCGATAAGCAACCCTCCAGCACTCCCCGCCGCAGGAAGAGCAGAGAACTGATCAAGATCCCCCGCCAAGAGGGAGCGCCAAACATCATCGTCCAGAGAGGCCAACTTGGTTTCTTGAAGCAGGACCGCGTCGCACCCCCATTCCCTGAATCTGGAGCCCAGGGTATTTCTCTTACCCGCATCCCCCATGCCCCGAACGTTCCAGGAGAGGACCTTCATTTAGAAACCTCGTTGAGACCCCCTGAAGGAACCACCCCCGCTGCTTCCGCCACCGCCTCTTCGAAGGACTGGCAGGTGTGGTGCTCTCTAGATCGCGAGCGAGCGCTCCGCCTTCTTCTGTAACGCTTGCAAGATCTCTTCGACGAATCGATGGCAGGAGCCATGTCAACGAGGGACTCCAGGTCAAGAGCGTCCCCCCGCACAACCGAAGCCCCATGAGGGCCCCCCACCATAGCCGAAGCCCCAGCCTGAGACGAGGAAGAGCCCGGCTGCTGGTTGAAAGACAAAGAACCTGAGAGCGGGACATGGAGCAAAGGAGAGGAGAGGAGCAGGGCGCCCGGGTCCGACTGCGGAAGAGAGTCCAGAGGGTGCCCCGAACCCGAAATCGCACCCGCCCGACCTGGCGCAAAGGATGGATCCGCCTTGGAAAAATGGATCAGGGTTGCGTCAGCACCCCGAGAAGCCGAATGACGCATGGTACCGAATGATGGCGAGGCGACACGCCCAAGAATGGAAGCGCCAGGAGAGAAGATCCGAAAGGCAGAGCCTTGCGACCCCACCGAGAATGTCATATCCGCACCGAACCCGTGCACCTACCCTCCACATCATCCCAACCGCCTGCCACGTCCCCCCGCGTACTCCCGAGGGCGGCTACCATGCAACGATGCCATGCGGTGGGATGGCCATCACGTACACCAGAGGGAGAGGGCCTTACGTAAACATCATAGCAAGGTGCACCCTCGAGAGGCGCCCCCAGCTGCGGCGAGAAAATCGATTCGAACCCCCACCGTGGCCGCGACTCCTCGGAAAACGAAACGACTCTGTTGTCGGACTCCCCCCCCGGAGCCCGCCGCTCCGGCAGCGAGGGAGGCGGCGGCGGCAGCACCACAGAGAGCTCGATTCTACAGAAGAATCTTCCCAAATTTAACACATCAAAGAACACCTGCCCTACCGCCCGGTCGAGGAAGGCCTTGTTGCACTCCATAAGGATCTTCGTTGCCGCAGGATCATCTCCAGGTGCTAGACCGTCGCTGGTAACGGCTAGAACCTCACCCCACCTTCGAAGAGGACGCCGAAGGCAATGAACGGATCTAGATAAAAAAGGGACCCCCCTGACCTCAGCCACACAAACCTCCAGGTCCGAGCAGGCACCGTCTGCAAAACGCAGATCCCTCCACACGATGCCTCTATGAGGACCTGCTTGAATCAAACGAGAACGCTGGTCCCCAAGAAGGCCTCGAACGCCGCATCTTTTCGAATTCAGCAAGAACAGGTCGCCCGAGAAGCTCGACCCCAGAAGCTCGAGCAGACTGTTGCGGACCTCCTCCAAGGAGAGGCACCGGTCGAGGAAGACCCCTACCAGCACCCGACCTTGGCGCGACACACCAGGCCCCCCTTCCGAAAGAGCTGCACCCCCCGCTCCCCCGCCCCCTCCATCGAGACGCTCCTAGAAGCACCCACCACCCTCCCAGCTTCGAAGCTCACCCTGGACGAGGGAGCAGCCCCTCCACCGAAAGCACTTCGCCCAAAGCACCCGCCACCCTCCGCCGAAGAACGCGGTCCTCGCCCTGCGACCACCTGCGCGAAAGACCTGCATGCAGTGCCCGAGGCAAAACCTTCTGCATGAGGCCCTCCCGAGCCAGCAGCAACCCCTCGTTGGGAATGACCACCGAGAGAGACCCGCTCGAGCGCCCCAACCCACCGACAGCCCCTCGAGAATGCGCACCACACCCCGCTTGCTTGTGCCCCAGGCCACCGCAAGAGAAGCAGCGAGGCCTCGCCGCACAGACCGAAGCCAGGTGACCCTTCACCCCACACCGCCAACATGTGCGACCATGTTTCTTGCGAGAGACCGTCACCCAACCTTCACCCGAAAGAAGCTTCTCCTCCCCTTCATCAGCCACGAACTGTGGGCTGACGTCCTGTGAGGACGAAGCACAGCCCTTCCCCTTGTCCCTCCCGCTAGGATCAAAGTGCACGATCGCCTTCCCGGTCGCCCTCCGAGTCGCCATCCGCTACAAGGTGGTCTTTACCCTGCCTTCTTTTGTGAATTCTGATACTTCTCGGGACTGTGCTAGGATCTGGAGATGGAGGATACCCATAAGCGTGAAGGTATTCCAGTGACTATTGAGAAGTGAGTGTATTTTGACAGGTGCACAAAGAGTCCGACTTTTTCACAGAGTGGAGGAGGCCTGTGAGAGATGTGGTGGTGGACTGAAGATGTTGATAATTTATTTTTCCGTTGTCCTGCTTCAATTGGGTCATGACGAATTGCGAGCATAAAAAATGGCAATGCCTTCTCCCACTATAAGTAGGGTCGGTTACGTGGATTCCTGCTCAAATCCATTTTAAAAGATTCAACTATTTTTTACGTTGGCCGTCGACTACCTAACACAACCTTGCAAGAGCGGGATTTGAATCCTAGTAGAGCCCCATGGCATGGTTTGGCACTATGAAGATCAACACTCTTGGTTTTCAGAGGACAACATCTGACTACTCAATCTTTGTTAGACGATGATCTACTGGCACCGTTATTCTTGCTGTCTATGTTTATGATGTGGTTGTTACAAGAGATGATGAAGCTGGTATTCTAGAGACCAAGACCTTCCTCCAAAAGGTCTTTGTCACAAAAGACCTTAGCCAACTTCGTTATTTTCTTGGCATTGAGGTAATAAGTACTACAGAGGGGCTCTATCTTTCACAAGGGAAGTACTGTCTCGATATCCTGATTGATGCAGGACTATTGGATGCAAGCCATCTGGCACCCTGCAGAAGTGTGTGTCAACATTTAGCTTTTACTTATCTAGCTTTTGAGGATGTAACACGATATAGAAGCCTAGTGGGAAAATTGCTCTATCTCACCGTTACTTGGTCAAACATATCATATTCTGTGAGCAAAAGCCAACCAGCACATTGAGAAACCTCTTTACAGTCACTGTCATGATGTTCTTTTAATCCTTTGATATTTGAAGGAATCTCCGCCTATACAGATTCTGACTATGCCAGCTCTCTTGAGGACCGGCGATCCACTACAGGATACACCATGTTTATTGGGGACAACCTTGTCACTTGACGAAGCAAGAAGTAGAGAGTAGTCTCCAGATTCAGTGCGGAAGCAGAATACATGCCAATGGCTCAAGCCACTTGTGTGATCACGTAGCTTGTCTCTTTCCTAACATAACTTGGCATGTCAGTTGCCACACCTGTACCCTTGTACTGCGACAACAAGTCTACCACGTACATCGCCACCTATTCAGTTTTCCATGAGCGGACAAAACACATTGAAGTTGATTGCCATTTCATCCGTGATGCAGTACGAGGAGGACGAATCAACACTCTTCACATCTCCTTTGAACTTCAGCTTGCAGACATCTTCACAACGGCCCTTCTAAAGAAGCGCCTCATTTACTTAGCGTACAAGTTGGGCACGATTGACAGATATGCTCCAACTTAAGGGGGAGTGTTAGAGTTATTATACTTATGATTTATGTTCCGAAACCCTTAGGGGTACTTATGTATTTTTCCTCTTGTGCTCTCTAGGGTTTTCTATCTATATAAGAGACCTTATCCCTACGTAATAAATAATGATTCATTTATTTTCTTCACAGTTGTCTATCGAGCTCAATGAGTCGAGTTGTCCCCAACTCGGATTCGAACACGATGAGAAACATGGGCTCCATCTCTGACTCGGTAAGGTTTGAGCCATGGAATGCTGGCTCAGACTCGAACTTATCGTGTTCGTGCTGGTTCACAAGCGTCTTATCGAGTCGCGTTTAAGGAGTCAACCTGCTCACGAGCCTCTTAGCGAGCCGAGTTCTTAGATTCGAACCCAACGAGCCCGAGCGGGCTTACGAGCCTCTTAACGAGCTGTCCAGGTAAGTATGAAAAATGTTTCATGTTGTCATTTTCTTATATGGAGATTCCCATACCTCGGGTTCTTAAAGTCCCTTGGTGTGTGACTAAACATGACGACTTCCATACATGTGAGTATATCGAGTTGAGCACGACCTTACTCGAGCTCGACTTATGGGTTGGGAGGTGGTGACACGTAAAGAGAAAGATGGCAGCTTCGGGATCCTCGTGTTGGAGTGCTTGGATAAGGCTCTATTATCCAAGTGGGTGCTTTGATTTGGGGGAGAGAAGGATGACCTGGTCTGCATATTGATGAGGAAGATTTATTGAATTGCTGGTGAGTTGCAACTCACACCTAGCAGATCTTCTTCGTGTTGGATCAACATTACGAAGATCCTCCCTGAGGTGAGAGGTATTGCACCCGACTGTTGGTAACGATGAGACATTTAGCTTTTGGCTGGATAAGTGGACATGACTGGGGCCCTTGAGAGACTGCCACCCTCGTCTTTTCTCTCTCTCGTAGAACCAAGAAGCCACTGTATATGAAGGGTGGTCTGTGGGAACATGGTGCCCTTGTTTTCTTGCTTTACTTGCGGTCTCGCGGAATGAAGATTCTACGAGTATGTTGCTTTACTTGATGAGTTGGTAAAATTTAAGTTCCCCCAAGTGGCATGGATCCCTATAATTGTAGCAATAGGAAGTACTCGGTGAAAAAGGTGTATCACTTCTTCACACGAAATCAGAAATTAGCCATGGGTGACAAGACTCGTGATTTCAAGATCATTTGGATCTGCAAATACAAGAGAAGATTAAAATTTTTCTTTGGCTTGCATGGTACGGTTGTTTACTTACAAAGACGCGACGGGAAATCATCCTTCATTCTGAAGACCGCATATGCGGTAGATGTAATGATGATGATGAGAATTTGGATTATCTTTTCTTCAAGTGCATAATCTTATCACTTGTATGGGGTAGGGGTGCTTGTTTTGCATGGCTAAAGACTGATGATTGTTCCTCTTTTTGAAGCTTCATAAGACCAACATGGGGTAACCCTCAGGAGGACGCTTCCCTAGCTTTCACCATTCTCCGGGATATCTGGTGAGCTAGGAATAGAAGATCTTTCGGGGTCAACAGTTGTATGCTAAAAATGTTTTTGGTCCTTATAGAGGCCTTATGTTGGCCCAGTCTCTTGTATGATGAGCTCGACTCGATAATCCTAATGAGCCACAAATCCAACTCGAGCTCGGGCTTGATAAGTTTTCGAGTGGGGCTCAGAAAAGCTCTTAATGAGCTGAGCTCGAGCTTTCCTAACAACCCCATATTTAACGTAGTGGCTTTGGGCTAGGATGTGGCCATGAAAGTTTATTAAACTTGTGCTTAACACGATCGAAAATAATGGATTGGACTTGGGTTGTGCTTGTCCAAACTACTTATACATCTAATAACACCACTAACTAATATCCAAATTCTCGTTTAATGATTATACCGTTAGCGCTTATTCTTTTAATTTGTTATTTGGAAAAGGCCAATGTTAAGTATTCTCGTATAATATTTTATTAAGGATTTTATAGAAGTGTGATACATTACACTTCTATTATTGGAAAGATATCATTAACTAGGGTTTCATTCATCATAATATAGAATGTTTACATTAACCAAGCTCTTTAGAATTGATGGAAAAACAATTTACCCACAAGATTTGCTAAGAGATTAATAAAACCTTTGTCAATCAACATACACTCATTTTTTTAAATTTTAATTATAATGAGCTAGCGGGTTACTGCATTTGGGCCAACCTAGGCCCAAGCCCGACCCGAAAAGTTTTATTGGCATATATTTGGGCCCATGTATAGCCCATTTCAATTTTGGGCTTGGGCTTGAGCCGCATGACCATGTTAAGTGGGGTTGGTTTTGAGTTGAATTGGGCCACCTGAACTCAATGCTCATCCTTAGATATCGACGATTCGAAATTTCTTATATCTTCACTATTATGTTGGTATATTGGTGATGTCGCAGGTATATCATTGATGCTTTAGATATATATATATATATATATTGGGCATCTTTTTGATTTCACCTTCTTGTGGATACTTGAGTAACTTGACATATGATTGATTTTAAGGCCATTGTCAATGTTTTCAATAACGATATGGCGATATCGATCTCGTATCGATAGGTTTATGAAAGGATATTATATCCAGATATATTGCAAATATAGGTAGAGATTATGGAAGTGGGTTAAAATTACTGGTTTTCTCATTAAATTGAAGTTTTTAGCAGTGTTGTAAAAGTGGCCCGACTGGCCTGATTAGTCTAGTCAGTATGGTGACCGACCGAGTACCGACTAATTCCGACTAAGTACACTAATCGACCAATTTTTGCTTGGAGATATCATTTTTTTAATGTTTTACTTTTTTTATAAGTAAACTTATTATAATATTCTTAATATTTTATTTAAATTCAATTATTTCTTTTATTTATTATGGTAGTATAAAAATGTACAAAATCTATGTAAATATATGTATAAAAATGAGTTATATACTTAAAATAATTATAAAGTTCAAAGCCGATTAAAGTTTGACTAAACCGATTAGTCGCCCGATCGCCGATTAATCCTTAGTCAGTGACCCAACCGACCGAGTACCGACTACCGACTTTTGTAACCTTGGTTTTTAGTGGAGCCCTTCGTCGAATCTTGTATCATGTATTCTACAACCACCCCCTGCGTGACTTCCCCATCATGTGATCCATCACGATCTCCAACAACATCATCATCATCTCCACTGCCCATCCTCTGATTTGGAACCAGTGGAGAGAATGTCGTCAACAACTTCATAAGCTCCAACTCTCCAAGAAGGGTCCATCATCCGCCTGGATCTAGCCATGTAGTCACCGACATCTGCTCCCATTTGTTGGCTTATATTCTGATTCGACATTCTTCTCGGTCGATCGAGCAATGGAGCACTATTGGAATCCATCCATCTTTAGACAACATCTTCATCTACATTGTCATCGTGCATTTTGAAAATGTATGCAAGATAGATGGGGTATGTGTAGTCCTCTTTGTCATGCCCCTCTTTTGCATGTTTGATCTTTAACCTCGAGTTGTAGTGTACATAGACATGATCATGGATCTTCTATTCTCCCGACCTGTCCTGTCTCTTCGAATGAATCAGGTTGAATGTACTCCAATTCCTCTCACAACCATCAACAAATGCGGTTTGAGACAATACTTTCACTGCCATCTTTCGTCGGTTGGGAGCTTTAATCCTGTATAGTAACTACCATTCTGTTGTAGAAAATCCAAAGGAGATAAATCAATAATAGTAAATAGTAGTAATACGTCACAATGCAATCAATGGACTTCTTCGTATTTACAAGGAAGAGTATTGCTCGTCCGTTGACTGCGGCATTCTCCCAAAGGACTCCAAAGCATCCCTAAAGTACATGACTTGCACATTGTTTGAAGTCATAGATTGTCACTAATTCTAATGTATATTATGTTAGATTACTTGGAAATGTAAGTCTACTCTAGATTCTAAATTACCTCATTCATGTACATGGTTTGCGTTTTCTCGTTTTTGATGTGCTTCTTCACAAAAATTTGGACGCATGCATAATTAGCATATTTTAATTCGTAGTGCTACCAAAAATTTAAGAACAGATTCATTTATTACATACCAACCTTCGAAGAGGATGCGAGAGCATCTTGGTCCAACATTCGTCTATGATGTCCAACCATGATTTGTATCCTTTCCCAACTACTTCTCTGACCTTCTCTCTTTTGTAGCACATTACCTCATAGATCACTCTTGTGATCGGCTTTTTGTTGCCATCCACGATCTGCTGTGCAGATACAATCAAATCCATAATCTTCGTGACTTGTGTCACGCCATCTCAGAAGTGAAGATCATTAATCAATATCTCCACTTTCTTCCATCCTGTTCTAGCTTCGTGTATCTTGAACCATTTTCCTTGGCAACACATTGTTTTTAACCTCGTCTTGTGTTGTTTAGGGCTTTGCAACGCTATAATATTGGTTACAAAGCATGTGATGCCTGACATCACCGGTTCACCATTGCACATCTACCTCATCAAAGCCAACACTTTAGAATGATTATAAATGAAGATGGTGATCATCCACGCTTGCTTCACCACCTTTGAGACCTGCTTCCTCATGTTGAAGTTCTTCGGTGTTAAATCAATACAATGTGCAGTCCACTGTGTCCAAAAAACACCATAGCTACTAGAATTCATTTTTGTTTCACTGTCTTTCTTGAAGTTGCTGCTATTGTCCGTGACTATGTTCTCCTTCCCAACATTCTTGATGATGTCCTTCATCAACTTCAATAGGTACTTGTAGTACTTTATATAACCAGATGCATCTACTGACTTCAAAAAAAATCATCTTCCCATCGCATTAAACGAGGAAATTGATGATGCTCTTCCTCGTATAGCTCATCTACCCATCACACATCAGTGTCACCCCATACTTTGGCTGTCTCCTCCTCAGCTCAGTGATGTACGCCTTCATCTCCTCCTCCATCTCGAGATACTTGTTCATTATCTCTTAGGATGCGGGGGCCTTCACTCCGTTCCTGCTGCGATGATCTCGTCGAAGACATGCTGCAAAAATGGTACACTAGCAACATTTGTCGGAATGCTTTCCCCAAAAAAGAGCTTGCGGACTCAGTCTCTTCCTGGCATTTGTAAAAATGCCATTCACTGCCTTTTGCCTCAGACCCTTGCTTGGCTTGTATTGCATGGATCCGCTCCTCGTTAAGAATGGTTAAACTCCTTTTCCCTTGTATTTTTTGATGGGTGGTGGTACCGTTGCACCTCCAGAACCACTCCTACTGCCACCGACACCACGAAAGCCGCTTCGTGCACCATTGAGTTCTTTCCTCTCGAACTCGCTCCTCAGAGATTCCCGTGTTTCCATTCTGTATGCCCTCCTCTCATATGCGGTTTGAATATCAGCGGGGTAGACAGTCATCGTCATCTGAATCAGAGAGGGCATCAAACTCTTTGTCGAATATGATTTCCTTGAATTGTTCATCCTTATTGATCTTTTTATATCTTTGTCCTTCATGTCCAAGTTAGCCTTATCCAAGTCCCTCACATCTTTAGGACAATGCGTGCACTTGGCAACTTTCTTGTTGTTACCGACAAGATGTTTCTTCGGCCTTGTATTCCCCTCTCTTCCCAACCTCTTCCCACATAAGTTATACCGTGGTTTTGCTATATGGAACGGTTGCATACCTTCAATCAATCTCTCCACTATCCCTCTGATCACTAGAACCATCGGTTCCCGAACTAGAGTGTGAACCCATGATGTTTATTACTGAAACCTGCGAAGAAATTACACAACAAAAATTCATGAGACATTATGAGAACGATCGATTATTTGATTGTTTTTTCATTTTTGGATTTATCCTATTTATTATTTTTAACACGCTTAAAACATATATAGTCTTGAATATTTAGTGTTTAACATATTATTTAGGTTTCTATGTTTCGATTTCTAAGAAAAAAATCTTGGATATGGAGTTGAGGCAACTAGTTTCATGAAAAGCCACATCTAAGACACAAACCACGAAAATATATTATAGATCTAATGTTTAATTCATAGAATTAATAATTTATTAATTTTTAATTAACATTAAAGTTCTTAAAATCTTATTTTCCATATCTAGAACATGAGATCTGAATTTCTCCTTTCAAAACTTAACTTGATTCCACAACAAAATCAAAACCCCAAATTACTCCTTCATATATCTCAATAATTATTCCAAATCTTACAAAAATACTCAAGAATATGCAATACCTAACCTATAGGAGCAAAACCCCTAAAAAACTTCACTCAACGTGTCACAAAAATGTGATAAGATCTAGTATTTTACCTCAAATAAGTAAGGCAAGGCTTCATGGAACTTGGAGGAGCTCTCTACATTAGTTTCAGACGAATGGCGAATGTCTTACAGATTTCGATGATATATGCCACTTGGATGAATTTTAATATTGTCAAATTCTATCTGTCGACGATATATCGCCGACACCTGATATATTGCTGATATATTGCCGACACTTAATATATTGCCGATATATCAGGCCATATAACCTGATATCCTGGAAAATGAAAGAAGGCCTAATATTGATGCCTCCTCCAGTGGATACCGATACATTGGCAGTATTTCAGCAAAATATCACGATATTTGAAACCATGTTCAAAAGTGAGGTCTCGGAATATGTTGAGGACTTTTTACCGATTTCTCTTTCCAATTATCTACGTTGTTGTGATTATCTCATTCACATGCCTATGTCAACAAGGTGAGCTGGGAGACATGTGGTTTGATTTATATGGATGAAAAAGAGACAAAGCGACTTTTGCATGCACAGGACAATGGTCCCTTCCCCTTTTTTTGTGAGTGGCCATGTTTTACCAACTGGTTGGAGAGACATGGCTTTCATTAAACAATAAACGCACCATCATGGCCTTCTGACCGTTGACCTTGATATGGGAGGGCTTTGACTACCTCTTTTGCTTGTTCCTCTTTTTAGGGGGGGCCTTCATCAGATTCCATCTCTTCCTCCTTTATTTTGGAGCCAGAATTCAGAAGGACGTATGAGTGGCTACACTCGATGAGGCTGAGTTTTTTTGAAAGGAAAAAGGTTGAGACACCGCTTGGGTGTTCGCCAAAGCTTCTTTTCAGAGTTCAGGAGTGTTCTTCCCTTCTCGCAGCCCTCCATCTACCCATTTATTTACATTGCAAAAAAATGGAGTCAAGAATTAACAAGAAAGTAAAAGTTAAGCAACACTTACCATGGAGAATTTTCATGTACCTTTCTTTTACAGACGAGGAAGGTTGCATTGACTTCTATTATGCTATCTCTGTCTTCGGCGATCACTCTTGTTCAATAGGAAGAGGACAATGCAAGAGTATCGATCTTGTTTAATAGGAAGAGGACAATGCAAGAGCCTTACTTCATGCAAGTGCCTTACTTCTATATATGGGAGTTACACTAAAAACATCTTTGGCGCGACCGAAAATAGATTAGACAATGTTTCCCATACCTTTTAAGGAATGTCAGTTAAAACGGACACCTAAAGGCTTTTACAAACATCCGTACCTCTGAAACTAACCACCTGTTTATAAGACACCATAAAAACAAATTTTGAAGACGTAATCTAGAGGGAAAAGGTTAACTGTTTTAGTTGGGAGAAAAATGAATCATACTATTAGAATAGACCGAGGTCTCTCTTATATAGGAGAAAAGCCCTTGGGTTAATTACATGATAAGTACATAAAGAAAACATAAAACATAAAATAGACCAAGAGATATATTTATCTCAATACTCACCCTCAAGCTGGAGTAACACCTCTGAAATGGACCTCTAGCTAGGACCTTGGTGAAGATGTCAACCGTCTGATCTCCTGTGGAAACATGGGAGGTGGACAACCTGCATAATCAGCATCTACGCAAGCTGTCACCTCAAGATATGTATCCCTGTTGAATATAAGACCCGAGGCAGGTGAGTTCTTCAAATATCTCAATATCATATAGATAACATCCATATGCACCTTTTTGGGGTGCTCCATGAACTGGCTAACTTTGCTTACTGTAAACATTATATCCGACCTGTTGATAGTGACATATAAAAGCTTCCCAACCAGTTCTCTACATCTCCTACTATCTACCTCCTTAGTGTCGTCATCATATAATCTCATACTCGGATCCATAGGGGTAGTAGTAGGCTTGCATCCTATCATACTTGTCTCAGAAAGGAGATCCATCACAAACTTCCTCTGGGTCAGCACAGACCACGCTGGTTCCTAGCGAACTCCAACCCAAGGAAGTATCGATGAGTGTCAAGGTCCTTATTCACAAACTGTTGACTTAGGAACTCCTTGGCAGTCTGAATGCCTTGGTCATCATCCCCTGTGACAATAATATCATCCACATAAACAAGAATAACAACAATACCTCTCTGTGCTCTCTAAACAAAATGTGAATGGTCTGCAGTGGATCGCACAAACCTCTGTTGCTCTATCAACTCTGATAGCTTCTGGTACCAAGCTCTCGGACTCTACTTCAGGCCATAAATCGTCTTGTGGAGCATGCACACCTTTTGGGACTCCCCTTAGCAGCAAACCCTGGTGGCTGCTGTATATAAACTTCCTCTTAAGGTCCCCATATAGAAAGGCATTTTTTTACATCAAGTTGATACAAAGGTCAGTCCCGTGAAACATCAACGGAAAGAAGAATGCGTAGTGTCGAATGTCAGTCCACAGGCGAAAAGGTGTCCTGATAATCCACCTAATAGGTTTGGGTGGACCCACGTGCCACAAGTCTTGCCTTGTAGCGATCCACACAGCCATCATCCCTTTGCTTGACTGTAAATATCCATTTGCATCTTAGAACAGAGGCACCTTGTGGAGCAGATACAATGCTCCATGTTCCACGTGCCCTCAAAGCTGCCATCTCCTCTTCCATTGCAAGTCTCCACCTACTGTCATGCAGCGCCTCCTGATATGTATGTGGGATAGTAACAGAGGAGTCCCACTACAAATTTTCTGTACTCCTCTAAAAAATGATCGAAAGAAACATGTGCAACAAGAGGATACGTGACACATTGACAAAGGCAGGAAGCAAAAAGTTCGCGAAGGACAATGAGGACTATTGAATATAGGGGGGAAGGCAAGGCTTCCTTAGGACAATAGGAATCTCCAGATCATCAACCTCTTTGTCTTCTGGAATCGACTTGTCTTGTGTATCATGCAAAACTCCAGTGCCATAAGTAGAAACAATGTTTTCATGACATACCTGAGGCATGGTGGATGATGTGGACGATGCATGAGCAGAGGTGCGAGTAGAAGACCTGCGAGTGTAAACAAAGGGTAAGAATTTGGACTGGGTAGATGGAGGTGGTGGAGACATTGGCGGTGGTGGAGGTGGAGAAGGCTGAGGTGCTGCTTGGAGTTCATGTGGTGGAAGAGACGGAGGCGGAGGAACGATAACATCCTCTTCTGAAGTAGCATTGGACAACCTTTCACCTATAGGAGAAAAATACATAATTGACTCAAAGAAAGTGACTTCAGCACTCACATAATATATTCGTCCTACAGGATCAAAACATCTATACCCTTTTTGGGTCCGAGAATAACCAACAAAAACACATTTGACAACTCTAGGCGAGAGCTTGTCACGGTCAAGAGTGAAATTGTGGACAAATGTCACCGATCCAAAGACTCTGGGAGGGAGAGGGAATATTTCCTTCTCGGGAAACACAATCAAGAAGAACCTTCTCTCCAAGAATGGTGGATGACATGTGGCTCACTAAATAGCAAGCAGTGAGAACCGTGCCCCCCCAGAAAGAGTGAGGGGTACAGCTCTGGATCAACAATGTTCTTGTGACATCAAGAAGGTGACGATGTTTACGTTCAACCACACCGTTCTGTTGAGAAGTATAATTGTAAGAGGTTTGATGAACAATACTGAGGGACCTGAGAAATTTCAGACAAATGTAATGTGGAAAACTCTAAAGCATTATCCATACGAATGAATTTCACATTAGCAGAGAATATATTTTTGACTTCAATAAGAAAAGATTTAATGATAGCATCTGCTTCAGACTTATGTTTTAACAAGAACACCCAAGATAGTTTGGAATAATCATCCACAACAAGCATATAAAAACGATGCCCCTGATGATCAGGAAAACGACTAGGACCTCAAATATCAAAATGAAACAACTCAAAGGACTGACTACTGTGACGACTTGGACGACTCGGAAAAGAGGAGCGATGGTACTTCCCAAGCTGTCAGGCTTCACAATCCAGTGTAGTACGAGTAGATATCTGCAGTAGCACATGACACTTCTTCTGAAGAGGAAGGTGGCCAAAGCGAAGATGCCACATGAAAGGAGAAACAAATCATGAAGGAATAGTAGCAATTCCAGCACATGGTGATACGACAAGCTTATACAATCCTATCTGCTCATGACCATGACCAATCACCTTGCCAGTTAGTATGTCCTGAAACACAAAAGAAGAGGGATCAAAGATGGCACTCAATGTAAATCTTTTGTAAGTTGACTAATGGACAAAAGATTCATCTGAAAGTCTGGAGCATATAAGACGTTCTGAAGATGCATAGAAGGGGATAGAGCAATCTCCCCATGATCAATAATGGATAGACGAACCCCATTGGCAATGAGCACGTATTTACCAGGTGGAATAGATCTGTATGAACTAAACTACGTCCGATCTCCACACATAAGACGTGATGCTCCAGAATCCATAATCCAATCAGTCAGATCTGAACTGCTACTACCGGTAAACACATAATGAATACCTGATGAACTAGACGACGCCCTGACAGTAGCTGCTGCATTTGTGGAACCTGGAGTCGGAGTCGTACGAGTGCTCATCATCTCACGAAGTCTAGAGACATTATCATCGAAATCAGTATCTAGAGTAGGCACAAAAGAAGCCTCAGTCTGCTCAGCAACACGTGTAGACGCTGGATATCCATGCTTCTAAAAGTATGTCTCCTCAGAATAACCTGGACGATGGCAATGGGAATAAGGACCACACTGTCGGCCTTCCCCTTGACCACGAGGTCCACGACCACGAAACTGGGATGGCCCTCCCCAACCTCGAGTAGCTGCCGTAGCAGAAGGCGTCGTCTGTGCTGTAGTAGTGGATGTGGTAGTAATCTGACTCAATCGCTTGTAGACCTCCTCCATTGGCGGTATTGTCTCACCAGTTAGAAGTTGAGTACGAGCGGTATCGTACTCAGAGTCAAGAGATGACAAGAAAACTCTTGTCATTGTGGCATTCCGATATGCCTGCTGCTAATTAGTGCTGGTGGTAATAGGCATGAAGCTCTGTAGTCGCTCAAACATGCCTCTCAGATGAGAGAAGTGTGGTTGGAGCAGTCGACCATTCTGTTTGGTTGAGAAAATGTTGAACTACAGTTGAAGAATCTTGCTTTCATTCTTTGCCTTCCCGTATATTTATGCCAATATGTCCCACATAGCCTTTGTAGTTGGCTGATTAACAATGTCATTAGCGATCTCCGTGGTAAGTGTCCTAGAGAGCCAGATACGAGCATAAGCGTCATTTTGCTTCCACGACGCATTGACCCCAGTCTTGTCCGTCGGCTTCAAATCAGTCAGAATGTGCTCCTTGTTATGGCACTGCATTAGGGTACGAAACTGCATGGACCATAACTCATAGTTGGTCCCATCCATTTTTACGATAGGTGCTGGGCCCTTGAAGGCACCAGAAGAGGAGAAGACGTCACCCTTGTTTTCTGATATTGTATGAAGAAGTTGAAATGCGGAACGATTGAGGGGTAAATCAAAGAAAACGTGTCTACATAACCATAGAAGGATAAGTTATATTTGTAGACTCATACAACCATCCCTATGTTTCCGTGCGAGGTCTAGAGCCGCAGAATTTGATAGAAAGCAAAAAATATCACAATCTGCGAACTAGAATAGATCTCGGATCCAGTCCAAAACAACCTGTAACGACGCACAAGGCGTGCTGGGACCCTTATGGCGGTAGGAGCCCCGACGGCTGCGGAACAGGTGGCCAGAGGCCCCTGCGATGGCGTGGGGGGCAGCCGAGACTGCTGATCGGCGATGTTGGAGGCTTGGTGCCCCTCGCGCGAAGGTGTAGGGTCAGTGCTTGGCGGTTGCATCGGGGGGGGGGGGGTGGCGGCGGCGGCGGGTGTTGGGTTAGTGTTTTGGGTGGGATACAGGAACCCCGGTTTAGGACCGTTAAAGCCTTGGATTAATTATATGATAAGTGTTGGGAGAAAAACTGAGATTGATTATTCAAAGAAACCCTAGGCTCTCTTATATAGGGAGAGATCTTAAGGGTAAAGTACAAAGTAGTCCAGAGAAAACAAAGAAATAACGAACATGTACACAACATAATAATATCTATCTCTACACCCCCTCAAGGTGTAGCATAGATGTCTATCATGCTCAGCTTGGATGAACATCTCTGAAAAGGTCCTCTGAGCAACGGCCTGGTGAATACATCTGCAGTCTGATCCCCTGAGCTCACATGAGTTGTAGATATCAACCCTCTCTGGATCAAGTCTCTAGTGTAATGGCAGTCAACCTCTATATGCTTGGTTCTTTCATGAAAAGCTGGATTGTTGGCAATGAACAAGGCTGCCTGATTGTCACACTGAAGCTGCATGGGTAGAGGTACAGCTACATGTAAATCCTCTAGTACTGACCTAACCCACATTATTTCCGTGCTGACTTGCGCCATGGCCCTATATTCGGATTCAGCACTGGACCTTGCCACAATAGTTTGTTTCTTGCTTTTCCAAGAAACCAGAGAGCTTCCAACAAGCACTGCGAATCCTGAGGTTGATTTTCGATACTTAGGGCTTCCTGCATAATCGACATTTGCACATGCCGAGATAGACAAATCTGTGCCTTTTCGAAACAACATCCCTGAACCTGGAGAAGACTTCAGATACCTCAGTATCATGTGTATAGCGTCCATATGAGCTTGTCTTGGCTGCTCCACAAATTGACTCACCCTGCTTACTGCAAAGGCAATATCAGGTCGAGTTATGGTAATGTAAAGGAGCTTACCCACCATTTCTCTATATCTCCTCTTATCCACTTCATCAGTATCATCATCATACAACTTCATGCTTGGATCCATAGGAATACTGGATGGTTTGCATTCAACCATGCCTGTTTCAGTCAGGAAATCTGTAATGTACTTCCGTTGGGTCATCACCAAACCCTGTGCATTCCTTGCAAATTCCAACCCCAGAAAATATCTTGGGGGTTCCAAGATCCTTTGTAACGAACTGACGGCCTAGGAATGCTTTTGCCCTTTTTATGCCCTGAATATCATCTCCTGTAACCAGAATATCATCAACATAGACCATGATAACAACCGTACCTGCCGATGACTTCTGAACAAACAAGGAGTGATATGCATTTGACCTCTTGAATCCCTGTTGTTCAATAAGAGTAGAGAGCTTCTGGAACCACGCTCTTGGACTCTGTTTGAGGCCATAAATTGCCTTTTGAAGTCTCCACACCATATGCTTCTCCCGCTCAACAGTAAACCCTGGTGGCTGCTGCATGTAGACTTCCTCCTGCAGATCTCCATACAAGAAGGCATTCTTGACATCCAATTGAGATATACTCCAATCACGGACCGCAGCCACAGATAAGAGAATGCGAAGGGTAGAATGTCGAGCCACTGGAGAGAAAGTGTCCATATAGTCCACGCCATAGGTTTGTGTAAAACCACGCGCGACCAAGCGTGCTTTGTACATGTCTAGACTGCCATCTGCATTATATTTAACTGTGAAGACCCACTTACAGCTCACAATAGATGCATCAGGAGGAGGAATAACCAAAGACCATGTGCCACGAGACCGCAATGCACGCATCTCATCTTCCATAGCCAATCTCCAGCAATTAATCTTCATAGCATCCTGGTAGGTCCGTGGTATATCCACGGAAGACAACGCTGCAACAAATCTCTGAAAGTCTCCAGTGAGACGGTGAAACGACACCTGTGAAACAAAGGGATAGGAGGTACATATCCGCTTCTGCTTCCGGATGGCAATAGGAATGTCAAGATCATCTCCTGCTATACTGGATGGTGTGGTTTCCTCTTGCAATGAAGAGTCCTGCACATGTACCATATCTGACCCGTCAGTGGTAATGCCGTCTGAACATACCTGAGGCGTGATGGGTGGCTGACGTATAGCCTGAGCAGGACCTGACGGACGCGTATAGAATTTAGGTAGAGGTGGTATGGGAGGTCGTGGAAGAGGTGGAGGTGGTGGTGGGGACGATGACTCAGGGGTAGGAACAGGAGGAGACTCAGGTGAACTCTAAGTAGGAGGTGGAGGTACATAGACATCATCATTGGTAGTGGATGGAACCAGTCTGTCACCTGCAGGAGAAAAATACATAACAGACTCAAAGAATGTGACATCAGCACTAACGAAGTATTTTTTGTTTAAGGGATCATAACACCGATAGCCCTTCTGAGTCCGAGAATAATCGAGAAAGACACACTTGACAGCTCTAGGAGAGAGTTTGTCAAGTCCAGGAGACAGAAGATGAACAAAAGCCACAGTACCAAAGACACGTGGAGTTAGTGAGAATATTTCCTTGTCAGAAAAAAATGATAGAGAGAGGTATTTTCTCTCCCAGAACAGAAGATGGCATAAGGTTGACCAGATAGCACGCAGTAAGAATGGCATCCCCCCAGAAAGAAATAGGAGCACAACTCTGAATCAATAGGGTTCGAGTAATATCAAGGAGATGGCGATGCTTTCTTTCCGCCACTCCATTCTGCTGAGGTGTGTACGCACAAGTGGTTTGGTGAATAATGCCCTTTGATGAAAGAAATTGGGAAAGGGACCGTGTGCAAAATTCTAGGGCATTATCTGTACGAACATATTTGACAGTAGAAGAGAAAACATTTTGCACTTCATTAATTAAATTCTTGATCACATCTCCTGCTTCAGATTTATTCTTTAAAAGAAAGACCCAAGATACACAAGAGAAATCATCCACTACCACTAGATAAAATATGCGCCCCTGATGATCGGGTACACGACTTGGACCCCATATATCTATATGACACAACTCGAATGGGGAGCTACTGCTCCGACTCTGACGACTAGGAAAGCTCGACCGATGATGCTTTCCCAACTGACATGCTTCACAACGAAAGGACGAACTGGGAGAGATCTGAGGTAGAAGATGGCACATTTTCTGGAGCGGGAGGTGACCAAAACGTAGATGCCAGATGTAAGGAGAAACTGGTCCGACGGAATGAGAGGAGACGCCAGCATAGGAATTCCGAACCAGCCGATATAGACCATTCTGCTCAGAGCCACAACCAATCACCCTGCTCGTTAGTATGTCCTGAAAAATAAGAGAAGACGGGTCAAATATAGCACGACAATGCAAATCCTTCGTAATCTGACTAATAGATAACATATTCATCGAGAACTCAGGAGCATGTATGACATTCTGTAGATGCATAGTAGAGGATAGGGAGACCTCCCCCTGTCCAACAAGGGGGAAATGAGTACCATCTGCGATCTGCACTGAGCGGCCGTGAGGAATGTCCCTGTAGGACTCAAGTCTATCTCGATCTCGGCAGAGATGATGTGTAGCGCCCGAATCTATAATCCAATCAGAGATATCATGAGACGGTGTAAATGCAGTAGATCTACCTGAGGTACTAGCAGCAGCAAATGAACTGGCGGAGGCTGTAGCAGCAACATTTGAAGGTCCACCAGACGAATCACCAGATGATTGTGGCATAATATCGCGGAGACGTGCCACGAGTTCCTCAAAATGGTTATCTGCAGTAGATGCCAACTGAGACTGAGAGTGCTCTGCAACACGTGCCGATGCTGGGAACCCATGCTTAGAATAGCATGTCTCCTCCGAGTGTCCTGTGCGGTGACAATAGGAACATGGCTGACTAAAGCGACCTCCCCTTCCCTGGGGTCCACGTCCACGTCCACGACCTGAAGACGGGCCACCTCTCCCACGCGAAACTGCCATCGCCGATGGGGGTGGAGTAGAAGAACTGGAAGAAACTGTAATGCGACTGAGTCTCCTGTAAACATCCTCCACTGGAGGAATAACTGCATCGGCTAAGATCTGAGACCGGGCGGCATCATATTCAGGATCAAGGGCCGCAAGTAGGACGCCCACCATGGTGGCATTCCGAAATGTCTTCTGCTGTTCAGGGGTCGCTGTGAGTGGGATAGTACTGTATAACTTCTCAAACATCCCCCTCAGGGATGTGTATAAGGAGTGAAGAGGTCTGCCACGCTGCTTCATCGTGAATATGTCATGCTGAAGCTGTAACATCTTGGTCTCATTTCGCACCTGCGAATATGTAGCAGCTACGATATTCCACATCGCCTTGGCAGTGGACGGCTGATGGAGAACGTCGTTGGCAATCTCCATCGTTAATGTACCTGACAACCAGACCTTTGCATAGGAGTCATCAGCCTCCCACGAGGCATATATCCCTGTCTTCTCCGCGGACTCATCCTCGGTAAGAATGTGCTTCTTACCATTCGACTTCATGAGTCTCATGAACTGCATTGCCTAGAGCTCATATTTCGACCCGTCCATCTTGACTATTGGCGCAGGACCTTTGAATGCGCCTATGGAGGGCATATCAACCTTCGATTCTGACATATTGCCGCTAGAGAAGAACTAGGGATTGTAGACAAAGTAATAGATGTCTACACAAACTGCATAGGATTCGAGTGCATATGTAGACGTTACGCACTCAAATCCATCTATCCGGAGGAAGAGACGAGTACGGGCACGCCGAGGATCGCCGAGGAGCGGCTAGGGCACCGGCTAGGGCACGCCGGGAATCGCCGAGAATCAGCTAGAGCCGCCGGGATGCGTTGGCGGCGAGACTAGGGGGCCGTCGGGGCTTTGGCGGCGGGGCTGGGAACCACCGGGGGTGGTTGGCGACGGGACTGGGAACCACCGGAGTGGTTGGCGGCGGTGCGGGGGACCACCGGGACTCGGGGATCGCCGGGGGGTGGGGCTCGGGGCTCGGGTATCGCCGGGGGTGGGGGAGTCTGAGTCGGCGGTGGCTGCGGAATGAACAAGAGAAGAGAGGGCAGCGGGTGGGGGGGGGGGAGGGGGAGAGCCCTAGGGCTTGGGCTCTGATACCATGTTGGGAGAAAAACTGAGATTGATTATTCAAAGAAACCCTAGGCTCTCTTATACAGGGAGAGACCTTAAGGGTAAAGTACAAAGTAGTCCAGAGAAAACAAAGAAATAACGAACAGGTACACAACATAATAATATCTATCTCTACAATAAGTACGTAAAGAAAACATAAAACATAAAATAGACCAAGAGATATATTTATCTCAAAAGTTTTTGCACAATATTATGTAAGAATGATTGGTTATCACGAAAAGATTCAGCGACACCTGAATCATGTGTTCCAGGCATGTGTAAATCAGAACAACTTTTTAAATCTCAATTTCGATTTCGTTTCGAGATGACGAAAAATGAAACAATTTCAAAATTTTGACGAAATTTCGTCAGTTGCGTCCAAAATAGGCCTAGATTTGTGAAGGAAGGGTCCATATCGAGATTTCGATTTCGGTTTCGATGGAGCATCGGAACCGAAATTTCAAACACTGATTCAGAAACATATTTGCCAGAGGAGGTCACAAAAATATGTATTCACGAGGTTCGGTCTCCACACTCTTCTACAACATCCTCATCAAACTCAGATGCTACTGTCAAACATGATCCCTCGACTTGCAGGTGAGTTTATGGGTATGGGCTGGAGGACAAGATGAACTGGGATGGAACACAAACTCTGTACACAGGTGATTGTTGGGCAACAAGGCTGCAAAAAGGTTGTTTGATGGCTAACTAGCGTCAAGCAAGAAGTTCCTATTCTTTATATGCACACCTCTCCCCACCAATGGGGACGGGCCTTCTGAGGGCTGAGGAGGATGTTAAATCAGTACGATAAAGCTGTCTCCAATAATATTTAGTTCATTTAAACTGCACTTGCCAATTTTTGCTTGTGGAAACCATCACGATTTACTGCACCGAGACCAAACCTGCTATCATGATTTCTGACTTGTTTAGATCTAGACTTCAAAGGTTCCTTACATACTGCAAGTCTGCAACAAAGCAGCATGCAGCTGGCATTACTTTTTACATGCTGTAGGATCTGTTGGCCTTCTTGCTGGGTATATATGCCATTACAGACTAGTTATGCTAATATTTTGAATGGGAAGCAGATATGCAGCCTTTGTTTATGTAATTCGATGCTTCTTTGCCCTGTATTAGGCTCTCTTGCATCATTCTTTTTGAGTCAAAAGAGAGGGAAACATGCTATAGTGTTTGCCCCAAATATATTAAAAGATGAAGAAAAGTCAGAAGTAGACTTACAGAATTCATTACTCGAGAAGGGTCTTAAATAGAAAAATTACATTCTCATAGGAGTACGCCATTTCTAGCTAGCCAAATCTTGCCCAGATGGTTGCGACATGCCATATAAGTTCCTCTCTAGAACATGTTTTGCTTCAAATAGGGAATTCCAGAACTAAGTCCAGATTCTGTATACCTAGCCACTCCATGTCAGTCTCTATCCAAACTACGGATGTCTTCACATAGTGGAAAAGGTTGTTCTACCGTATCAATATATGATTCACAAAGAAGATATCTATTAGAGACATCCGCAAAGAGTCTTGCACAACGGTCCCTCGTCATAACATACCTTCTGCGCAACAGTCATATCAAGAAGCTAATTCTGTTCAGCAGTTTAGCTGCCATATAAAGTTGCAGTCACGAACTGGAGTGTTTGTCACCTACGACGGTGGTCTGAAAATAGCTTGTTGGGAAAAATGAGCGAGATGATTATTCCATAAGCCCTAGGCTCTCTTATATAGGAGAGTAGCCTATGGGTAAATTACATAAAGCATACAACTGAAAAAGAAAATAACATAACCATACAGAAACTAATACATGCGTTAACACTCCCCCTCAAGATGGAGCATAGATCAATCATGCTCAGCTTGGACGCGCACTTCTGGAATGTGCCTCGTAGTAATGCCTTGGTGAATATATCAGCAGTTTGATTCTCTGAGGCGACATGAGATGTAGCAATGAACCCATTCTGAATCATGTCACGTATGAAATGACAGTCAACCTCGATATGCTTGGTCCGCTCATGGAATGCTGGGTTGTTTGCAATGAACAAGGCTGCCTGATTATCACATTCCAAGTTCATAGGAAGTGGTACATCTAGACATAGATCTGTTAGTACAGCCTTCACCCACATCATCTCTGTGCTAGCCTGGGCCATAACCCTATATTCGGATTCAGCACTAGATCTAGCTACCACCGTCTGTTTCTTGCTCCTCCATGAGACTAAAGAATCTCCAACATAAACTGCAAACCCCGAGGTGGACTTCCTGTCCTTGGGAGATCCTGAATAGTCTGCATCCGCACATGCTGAGATAGAAATCCCCTTTCCCTTCTTGAATAGCAAACCTGCACCTGGAGATGATTTGAGGTATCTAAGTATCATATGTATTGCATCCATATGAACCTGACGTGGTTGCTCCATGAACTGGCTTACACAATTCACTGCAAATAATATATCAGGCCTAGTGATCGTGACATACAACAATTTGCCTACCAGTTCTCTGTATCTTCTCCTGTCCACCTCCTCTGTGTCATCATCATAGAGCTTCATGCTGGGGTCCATTGGTGTCGTAGCAGGTCAACACCCAAGCATCCCTGTTTCACTCAACAGGTCCGTAACATATTTCCTCTGCGACATTGCTAATCCATACGGATTTCTAGCAAATTCCAGCCCCAGAAAATATCTAAGGACTCCAAGATCCTTAGTGACAAATTCGCTCCCCAGCTTTTCTTTCGCCTGCTTTATGCCTTGCTCATCATCTCCTGTAATCAAAATGTCTTCTACGTAAATCATAATTGCAATAATACCTCTAGAAGTCTTCTGTACAAACAAGGAATGATCAGCATTGGAGCGTTTGTATCCTTGTTTTTCAAAGAGGTCTGAGAGCTTCTGAAACCATGCTCTAGGGCTCTGCTTAAGGCCATAGATAGTCTTATGAAGTCTGCACACCTTGGAACACTCCCCCTCAACAACAAAACCGGGTGGCTGTTGCATATAGACTTCCTCCTGCAAATCTCCATATAAGAACACGTTCTTCACATCCAACTGATATAGCGGCCACTCTCGACTGACTACGACTGATAGCAAGATCCGGAGAGTGGAATGACGGGCTACTGGTGAGAATGTATCAAGGTAATCCACCCCGTATGTCTGTGTAAAGCCTCGTGCAACAAGGCGGGCCTTGTATCTGTCAATAGAACCATCTGCGTTTTGCTTCACCGTAAACACCCACTTGCAGCTCACCGGGGTCACATCTGAAGGTATAGGAACTAGACTCCAAGTTCCCCTAGATTGAAGGGCTGCCATTTCTTCCTCCATTGCTAGCCGCCATCTACTGTCCTGCAGAGCATCTTGATAATTCCGTGGAATATCTACAACTGACAATGCCACCACAAAGTTCCTGAAATCCCCAGATAATCGCTCAAATGACACAGAAGCTGCCAATGGATATGTAACACAACTCCTCTTCTTTTTGCGTATAGCAATAGGAACTTCTAAATCAGCTGTGTCCTCATCTGGCCCCTGCAACATATCCTGCTCAGAAATATCATTAGATCCATCAAGAGAAGTATCTTCAGTACATACTATAGGCGAGCTAGGAGATGAGTCATGACCATGAGCTGGAGGAGGCCTGCGGGTATAATGGAACATTAGTGGTGAGATGGGGATTTGTGGTGGTGGTGGTGGTGGTGACAGTGCTGGAGGTGGTGGAGGTGGTGACGGTGCTGGAGGTGGTGGTGTCATGTATATGGCGTCGGTAGGCATTGGAGGTAGCTGCTGATCACCTGAGGCTGAAAAATACATCACAGATTCGAAAAATGTAACATCTGCACTGACCATATACCGCCGACGCAGAGGATCAAAACACTTGTACCCCTTCTGAGTTCTGGAGTACCCAACAAAGACACACTTGACAGCCCTAGGAGAGAGCTTGTCAGTGCCAGGAGATAGCTGGTGGACAAAGGTGACTGAACCAAACACACGGGGAGTAAGAGAAAACAGATCCTTCCCAGGATAGATAAGGGAAAAAGGTATCTGTTCATCCAAGACAGAGGACGACATACGGTTGATTAAGTAACATGCAGTGAGAACCGCGTCACCCCAGTAAGAATAAGGAACATGACTCTCTATAAGAAGCGATCTTGTGACATCTAGTAGGTGGCGATGTTTTCTTTCAGCAATTCCATTTTGTTGAGACGTATGAGCACAGGATGTTTGGTGGATAATCCCTTTTGAGGAGTAATAGTTGGCAAGGACATGAGTGCACAGTTCAAGGGCATTATCACTTCTTACAAACTTCACAGATGTGGAGAAAACATTTTGAATTTCATTCAGAAAATGGATAATAATGTTACCTGCTTGAGATTTATTTTTCATCAAAAATACCCATGACATACGAGAGAAGTCATCCACAAAAACTATATAAAATCTGTGTCCCTGATGATCAGGTACACGACTCGGACCCCAGACATCCATATGAAATAACTCAAACTTGGAGGTACTACTCCGACCTGGACGACTGGGAAAGGTCGACCTGTGATGCTTACCCAACTGACAAGCCTCACATTGGATAGGTGTGTGAGGAAGACCTTGGGGTAACACACGACACAACTTCTGAAGCGGTAGATGCCCAAAGCGCAGATGCCACAGCAAAGGAGATACTGGTCCAGTGAGAAGTGATGAGGTTCCAGCGAATGGAGTCTGGTTTAGGCGGTAGAGGCCTCCTTGCTCATAGCCACGACCTATCACGTTGCCCGTATGGATGTCCTGAAAGATAAGAGAAGATGGATCAAAAATTGCCCGACAATGTAGATCCTTCGTAATCTGACTAATTGACAACAAATTCATTGAAGAATGAGGTGCATGTAGCACATTCTTGAGCTGCATAGAAGATGTCAGTCTAATCTCCCTCTGACCAGTGATGGGGGAATGTGTACCATTGGCAATTACTACTGTTCGGCCTGGAGGAATCTGAGAGTATCCTGTAAGTAGACTCTGATCACCACATAGGTGATGTGTAGCGCCCGAGTCCATAATCTACGGTAATGTATCTGATCTACTACTGGTAAATGCAAGTATGCTACCTGAAGCACTGGTTGATGCAGAGGCAGAGGCAGCGACATCAGATTGACTCTCAGTAGTAGGTGCTGGTCCAGATGGGGGAATAATGCCCCTTAGGCGGGCAACTAGATCATCGAATCGCTGATCCAAAGTAGCAACAGATGGAGGCTCTATCTGCTCAGCGACTCGTGCAGATACAGGAAATCCATGCTTCGAGTAGCATGTGTCTTCATTGTGTCCAACGCGATGACAGTAGGTACAGGTTGGCCGAGTGCGGCCTCCTCATCCACGGGGTCCCCGTCCACGGCTATGATGATGAAATCCACGACCCCTGTTGGCTGCCACGGCTGAAGAATTCTGATTCGTGGCCGTGGAAGGAACTGTGATCCGATTCAGTTTATGAAAAGCTTCCTCCATGGGAGGAATAGTAGAGTCGGCCAAGATCTGGAATCGTGCCGCCTCATACTCTGGATCATGTGCGGCAAGGAACACGCCTACCATAGTCGCATTCCGATATGTCTTCTGCTGTTCTGGCGTGGCTGTCTGGGACATGAAGCTGTAGAGCTTCTTGAACATCCCTCTCAGTGATGTGTAGAGAGAATGTAGAGAGCGACCATTCTGCTTTATAGTGAATATATCATGCTGGAGTTGCAGAATCTTTGTCTCGTTTTTCGCCTGCGAATATGTAGCCGCCAGAATGTCCCACATATCCTTGGTCAAAAGTTGATGTAGAATGTCATTGGCAATCTCAATTGCCAACGTACCAGATAGCCATACTTTAGCATATGCATCATCAGCCTCCCAAGAGGCATTGGCTCCAGTCTTCTCAGCAGGCTCTGGTTCGGTAAGAATGTGCTTCTTACCCGTTGACTTCATCATGCTCATGAACTGCATGGCCCACAGTTCATAGTTTGTACCGTCCATCTTTACAATAGGTGCTGGACCACGAAAGGCGCCAATAGATGGGATATCCGCCTTGCTTTCTGACAAACGGGAGACTGAAGACTGGAGCGATTGACAGAGGATGAAATTCGTCTACAATGACATAGACGGGTTTAGTTGCACGTGTAGACCTCAATCAACTAAACCCATGTAGATGACGGTGTGCGCTTTAGGGCTTAGCACACGCGCACACGCACAAGAAGCACGTGTACACTCAACTGGGAGGCCGCACAGTCACAGGGACGCTGGTGCGCGTTGCGTGCACTGGTAGCACGCTGTTGCGTGCACTGGCACGCTCGGTTATGCGTGAAGGAGCACGCGCACGCCTGCTGGGTCACGCGCAGGCACGCACAGTTGCGCGTGAAGGATCACGCGCAACCGCACATGGGAGAGGAGCAGCGCACCCGCACACGGAGTGCTACAGTGCGCAGAGGAGCAGTGCGCGGAAGGCTGCGCACTCGCGCAGGGGAGACGCTAGCGCAGAAGAGGCGCGCAGAGGAGGCACTAGCGCAGGAGCAGCAGCAAGGGCGCAGCCGCGTGTGCGACGGAGGAGGAGGCGGCGCCGATGAGAGAGAGAGAGAAAGAGAGGCCGGCGGGTGGGGTAGGGTAGGGTTAGGGTTTCGAGAACTCCGGTCTAGGACCGTCGCTCTGATACCATGTTGGGAAAAATGAGCGAGATGATTATTCCATAAGCCCTAGGCTCTCTTATATAGGAGAGTAGCCTATGGGTAAATTACATAAAGCATACAACTGAAAAAGAAAATAACATAACCATACAGAAACTAATACATGCGTTAACATAGCTCTGAAGTCTCACTTAACCGAGAATGTATTATCTTTCTACACCCAGTGGTCCCTCCCATCGATCGGTCGATCTAATTGCCTGAGGGTTTCTAAATGAAGAAGGAACTCCTCGAGTCACTGTTCAGAGAAACCCGTCACCAACGATGGCATCCAGTTGCCATCTCCTAATCAACAAGATATATTCTAGATCCGACTTGTCCTGCTTTACCTCAAAGGAATCTCCGCATGATCTCCACTCGGTTCTTGATACCAATGGATAGAAGACGAATAGGATCAAATTTTCCTCCAAAGGAAAAGAAAATCCTTTCTTACTTCAGCAAAGTAACTTTTGACTACTTAACAACTAGATTCAATTTGTGTTGCATGTTGATGATATACATAATGCAAGATGATTTTGAATATCGTAAGATTTCCTCCAATTAATAAATATGTATTGATAGATATTTTTGTAATTTCCCACAATACACAATGAAGACTGCTTTCATTTAATTTTTAATTTGCTTTATTTTTGTTCAGAAAGTGGGATCAGTTTGAAACAAATGAGGTATTATTCGGTGTAAAGAGTACGTTCAATGAGGAGCTCTATACCACAAAGCTTGAGAGGGGACCTCAAACAAGAGAACTTGAAAGAGAAGCTCTAAGGATAGCCAGGGAAATTGAGGGAGAGGAAACTGATGATATTCATCTTGCCGAGGTGAATTTAGTACGATCATTATGATGTCTCTCTTCACTGCATTTCACACACATTTTCACCTTTTTAGGAAAGAGGTATCAACTTCAGTGAAGATTATGAAGGTGATGAAGAGGCCAGGTTTTCAGCTGTTTACAGAGGTGGCTCTGATGATCATCTTGAGAATGTTCAGCTGGGTTTCCAAAGTGAAGGAAGTTCGGGAAGAATTGATGCATCTGCTACAAAACAACCTTGTGATACCTCTGAAAGGAAAAGTTGCAATGCTGGGCCATTGCATATGGTAGCCATTCTACTCTATATAGTTTTTTTTAATGACCATAGGTTGCCCTGTGCAATTAAACAGGTTCTTGTTATAATCATTAGTAATGCGAATGTAGATCTCTTAGGCTTATCATAATGACTGAATGCATTCCATCATCTATAGAAAATTGCTTGTTAAGCATTTGTTTTCACAGGGGGCTTTATCAAGTGTCTCTTCTTTCTCCAAAAAATGACCGCTTGGCTTATGTGTTTACTACAGAGGATGCTTCACAACGCTTATTGATTCTACCAAGGGCCCCCCTTTTAGAATGCTCGATCTTTTTCTTGTTTATGAATTAGCATGTAAAATTGTAAATTTCTTTACTCAAATGATTATGTTCCTCAAATTTATATGTTTTTTCTAATAGATAATCTTTTTTCGTGAATTGTGGGTAAGTGGTTATATATGTTCTCATGAGTGATGGCTAAATATTTTGTTATATACAAGATGCTGGCCTGTTTGAATGTGGGATATTAAATGAGGGCATATTCTAGGGATGGGGAATACTGGGGGGGGGGGGGTTACTCTTGTCTTCCATTGCGTTGGTGAGATATTGTGTGTGGTTAATATGGAAAACCGGTTGAGTTATTCCTTATCTGCATTTCACTGTTGTTTGGAATGTGGGTCAAGTTATAAGTATTGTGTATTAGTTAGTGTGAACGGGCGATAAATGGTACTCATTGTTTGAGGTATGTCAGTTTGTGAAGGATGAATCATCCACTTTTGTAAGAGCTAAGTGGTAGGAGTAGGACTGTTTCCTATATCAGGATAAGTCTGGATAAGTTTATCTGTGGATAAACGCTTATTCAAGTGTGTATTTCTGCTTATTTGAACCAGTAAGAGAATATGATAAGCATGAATAAGTAGTTCATCAGTTGTCCTCGCTTGATGAGGTTCCACCTTTCTTCAATTTTCACCTTTTCATTCAGAATGATCAATGCCTGTAAGTGCATTTTTGTAGGACTTGTTTCGAGGCCTTAGATAACCATCAACCATCCTCTAGTTGCATGCTATTGTTTTTTAGGTAACTTTTCAACTCCTAACCCTGGCCGAAGGTTAAACAGTGCTCCTAAGTATCGTCTGTCCACAACCCAAGATTTCAAGCTCCAATGCTGGGGAGATAGCAGATTGATAATTTCTTGGAACCATTAAATTCAGCATGTAAGAGTGTTCCAAACAAATCGATGCATTTTCACTGCCTCACTTCCTCTTAAGATTGAAAAACTTTTCTTTTTCTCAAAAAAAGAGAAAAGAATATATTCTTTTGTCATAGTGACTTTTTATCCATGTTATGCAGAATGAGACGTCGTTTCAGATTTCAGCTGAAACACTTGCCAACAATTCCAGTTCTCTTGATCGGGACAACCAGCTGGTATCTGTGGATGTTCACGGTCATTTATCTACTGAAGAGAGCAGGTATATTTATGTATATTTTGTTGCTTATTTGGATTATACAATCCTTATAGAAGAATTTTGTGCTTATATTTGTTAATCTACGGGCCTTGGCGGTGTCAGGATTTTGGGGGCCAATATTACAACTTTAGAGAAGAGAAACAATTTTGATGATCATAAAAACAATGTGGTATGTTGGCAAGGTTATTACTAGTCATAATTTGTACAAGGCTTTCCTTGCTTTGTCTTTTCTACAAGTAATTCGAATATATATTGTTTCATTTTTTAATGTTATCTTTCATCTTTGTAGGTTCTGAACGGAACTTCGGGACCAACAGGTTAGTGTGTGAGTCCTTTTTTCATAACCCCCAAATTATTTCTAGATAAACAAAAAAAGATGTAAGATGTGTAGGAAAAGTACAACATCAACAAAGTCTTTTCCCTCAATTAAGTAGGGTCGACTATGTGGATTATCTACCTCGATTTAGATCTGTTTTGGGTCATTCTTGGTCTTAAATTCAAATAACAAAGATCTCTTCGCCTTGTTCCTACACTTCTTGAGCTTCCCCGTCTTCTCTTAACCGGCTCGTCATCCCAAATCTCGCATATTTTAACTTGCGCATCAACCGACCTCCTTTGCAAATGGCCAAACTATCTCAAGCGGTTTTCTCTCATCTTATCCTCTATTAGAGCTACATTAACTTTCCTTCTGATGGCATCATTCTGAATTCGATCTTTGATTGTTTGACCACACGCCCATCTTAGCATTTCCATTTATGCTACTGTCTTTCTCCACACATCTATAGTCCACATGCCAACATTCTGCTCCATAGAGCATAGTAGGTCTCACGGTTTCTTTATAATACTTTCCTTTAACCTTGAAAGGATTTTTCTTTTCTTTTTTTTGAGAGGAAGGAGGGTGGAATCCCAAGGTGGGATCCACCACAAAGTAATGTATTAACATTAATAAGGCAAGATTACATCAGAGCTTGATTTAGAGCTCGAAAATGAAACCCATACATTGTCTGGTTAGAACCTTTATCTTTGGAAAATACATTCATTTCTTGCGCACCAAATCGCCCAAAAAAGAAGAAACACCGGAGAGCTATCCTCATGTGAGTTACCGCCATATGATCTAATGGAGTTCCAAAAGTTCATGCTGTTATTGACTTCAATCCAAGGAATCCCAGCATGGACTATACCTTAGATGACAACCTGTATTGGAAGAAGAGGTAATCTATTTTTTTATTATCCTGTCCACACCTGTTGTACCGTAGATCTCCAGTACGAACCAGTCTATCTTGATACTTTAGTAAGGAGAAATCCATGCCGTACAAGCCATGAGAAAACCTTGATCCTTTGCAGGATTCTGCTACTCCAAATGATTTTACAGTCCCTGTTCAATTGTTCGTCAGTAAGATTCTACTAACGCAAAAGAAATGATACGTTTTTTTAATCGAGAACTTGCCATTGTCCCAGATATAATGATCCCGACCCTGTGTAACACCTTCAACATCTTTTAAGTCACCAAGCTGCTTAAGTACTCCTGAAATCTCCGCTCCGAGAAACCAGCCGTGAATGTTGGGTACCACGAACTGTCCATCCATGCATCAACAACCTTCAAATTTTGATTCACAACCATTGCAAACAGTCGAGGGTATCTCTCCTTGAAAGCTCCAATACTGGTCCAGTTATCCAGTCACGAAAGGATTTTCTTATCACATAGAACAGTAGAGAGTCCTCTCCATTTTAACCTACATGCATTTATTCTGAGTAACATCCCCATCAATTTCCCCATCTTGTTGCAAGATGGATCCAAATTATCTAAACCAATCTTTCTTCTGAATATTATCATCTCCATTCTTCACCTCGAGTTCCTCGCTGTTGTTTCCATCAAATGTGCACTCCATATATTTAATCTCAGTTCTACTTATACGAAATCTTTTAGTCTTTGAAGCATGTCTCCAAATCTCTAGCTTCTCATTTACTTCTCTTGTCTCATCAATCAACACAATATCATCAATGAACAATATACACAAAGGAGTATCATCTTGAATGTGGCTAGTCAACTCGTTCATAATCAAAGCAAAAAAGGAATGGACTCAAAGCTGAACCTTCATGCAAACTTATGCTGATGTACAAATAGTCATTCTTCCTAGACTTGATCCATACATAAAATGAAGCCCCATCATACATATAATATATAAGGTTAATGTAGATGACATGTACTTGTCTCTTCTCCAAAACTCTCCACAATATTTCCCTTGGGACGAGTCATAAGCCTTCACCAAATCAACAAAAAACATACGAAGGTTCTTTTTTTGCTCTCTAAATCTCTATATTCTCCTCAACAAGTGGCTAGCTTCAATAGTTGCGTGACTTGACATGAATCCGAATTGGTTTTCCTCTATAATTCGAATTAAATGAGAAGCTACTTTCTCCTCAACAAGTGGCTAGCTTCAATAGCTTCAATAGATGAAGTAAATGAGAAGCTAGTTTTCAGTTATTTTGAAAACTTGCCTCAACCTTCTTTTGATCTCATATTCCCATTCATTATATGACCCATCCGTTTTCCTCTATAATTCGATCAATTTTGAATTTCTTTTATTCTTAAAAAGAATCGCCAAAATGCTTCTTCTTCATTCTTTAGGGTTTTTCTTGATTCGCTAAATACATTGAATAAATTTGTGAGCCAAGTTAATTCTCGTTTACTTAAAACTCTTCAAACTTCTATAGGATTGTCACCAAGTCCTACCCCTTTCCCTGGTTTCATAACCTTTAAAGCCTCCTATACTTCCTTCCTTTGTATTTGTCTATAGCTTGCGCGATTCGGGTAACATACACTACCAACAAGATCTCCTAAAGTAATATCTTTATTCCATTCCCTAATGAAACGTTTATGGTAATATTGCTTCCATCGATTCTCTATATCTTTTTGATTAACAAGCACATTTACTTCCATATCCTTGATGCATTTCACTTGAGAAAGATCTTTGGTCTTTCTTTCTCTTTCTTTGGTCAATCAAAATATATCCTTTTGGCCCTCCTTCGAGTCAATCTTTTTTAGAAAACTTCATAAGATTTCGACTAAGCTTCATTTACCCCATTCTTTGCTTCATTCGCTATTTCGTAGTTTGTGACAGTTTCCTCAGTTCTATCCTTCTACATAGCTTTAAAGCAAGCTTTTTCAATTTTAAGCTTCTCTTGCACTCCTTTACTCCACCATCAAGCCTCCTTTTGGCGTGAAACTCCTCCCTTATATACGCCTAGCATCTTTTTGGCTGCCCTTCGTATGCAAGATCCTTCCGCCTCCCACATCTCGTTTGCACTTTCGTTACAATTCGAAGATAAGTTTTTTAAAATCTTCTCCTTGAAGATTGATTGCTTCAAATGAAGATTCCACCATTTAGTTATTTGGATTTAAGCTTGGGAATGACTCAAAATAGATTTGAACGGAGGGGAAAAAATCCATGTAGCCGATACTACTTAATTCTGAGAAGAGGCTTTATTAATGTTGTTGATCTTGAGAACCATTCTCTTCTTTGTCAATACTTCTATTTGTACATTCATGACTGCAAGCCATGTTGAGATGTCAAGCTCTCTCATAGAATTACTTTGTAGTCTCTACAACACAATCGATCTCCTCTCCTCATCGCAATGTAATCTATCCGTGTTTTAATCAGGCCACTTATACATAATTAAATGTTCCTCCCTCTTCTTGAAGATATTATTTGCTATGAAAAGTTCATGATCTGTTACAAAATCGAGAATGCCTTTTCCATCGTCATTTCTATCCCCCAAGCCCTAGCCTCCACGAACACTAGCATATCCTGAAGTACCCTTTCCCACATGTACATTAAGATGTCCACCTAGGCAAATCCTCTCTCTTTGAGGGATTCGTTGCATATTCTTATCCAAATCCTACCAAAAAGCTTATTTAATCCTTTCCTCTAAACCAACTTGCGACACACTACTGAGATTATATTCATAACTTCTTTCAGCATCGATTTTAATAAAATAATCCGATTCCCAAATCTTTGTACCTCAACGACGCTATCCTTCAAATCCTTATAGACAATCACTCCAACACCATTCTACCCCTCGCTTTACATGAATTCCATAATTTAAAGCATGTCGTCTCGATCTCCCCTGCTTTCTCTCCAATCCATTTTGTCTCTTGAAGACGTAGTATCTGAATCTTACTTCTTTCCATCTTATCTGCTATCTCCAAAGATTGCCAGTGAAAGTGCCAATATTTCAGTTACGTATCCTCAAATTGTGCAACTTCTTTTGGACTAACTTCTTTATTCACATGCTTCCGTCATGCGAGAACCCTTGCAAGTTTTGGACTGCATCCGTATGACGATGCAATGGAACTAGCTTATTTGCGCATGCGTCCCTCATGCGAGAATCCTTGCAAATTTGAACTACATTCAGGTAACGATGTGGCAACCCTTGCCAATTTGACATTGCATTCATGAGATGCAACGCTTCGCTAGTAGGGAATGCCCCAATGAAATCTAAATGTTTGCTTAGATCCATGTTGAAAAGATCTGACCGTTGAGGCAAACTATCTTGAGGCAAATTTCACTGTTGTAAAAGTCCCCTGATCTTGCTAGTAGGGAATGCCCCAATGAAATCTAAATGTTTGCTTAGATCCATGTTGAAAATATCCGACCGTTGAGGCAAACTTGTCTTGAGGCAAATTTCACTGTTGTAAAAGTCCAATGATCGGCCCGACTAGTCTAGTCGATGGGTGGCCGATCGAGTATTGACTAATTTTGACTAGGCCGCTAGTCAATTGATTTTTGCTTGGAGATACCAAATCTTACTAACTCTCACGTGGTTAACTTCCATCCAAGTTACTGTTAAATTGAACAAAAACCGTAAAAAATGCCATATCTACACTGACATTAAGTCAAATTTACAAAGATTGCCCTTGCATTCTCCCCACCCTCTTCTCCTCATTATTATCTCAAAACACTACCTAACTCACCCATCTTCTCCCTCATTTGCTCCTATTCTCCTTCCACTGTAGAAGCCACCTCGCTATCACCACCGTTGTGGGCATCCAATGTTCAGAAAGGCAGCCCAGGCAGCCGCATATACGGCCGCATATGCGTAATCGGGCACTGGACCGAACCACATATCCAATATTCAGTACATATGCGGTTTGGGCGAGTATGCGGTCGAGTAAACTGCATATGCGGCTGCATACTCGGCCACCCTATTGGATAGAGCTCCTTCGACATGCTTCATCTTTTAATTGCTGGAACTAGTAGCTACTGCTACTGCTGTAAAAAATAAATGTTACTAATTGTTTATTAGAAAACATTTTTATGTTGTTGTTTGTAAAAAATATATTTTTATTTTTATTTAAAATAAATGTTACTCATTGTTTATTAGAAAAAGATTTTTATGCTGCTGTTTGTAAAAAATAAATTTTTATTTTTTATTTAAATAGAAGATTATTATTTAATTTCTATGAATGCCGTTTCCTCTCTCTCTACATTTGTTTAATTTATATTCAATATACTTTTTTAGAATCAAATACATTTTCGTTTGTGAAAAATATTTCTATGAGTCGTTTGCTTTCTTCATTCCATACTTTTCTCAATTGTTCAGATATTTTGTAAAAGAAAATTGCGTTAAATCCCTCCTAGCTAGCTGCCATCTCATTAACGCTAGATAAAAGGGAATCCAGTTATTTAATCAATTAAAATATATCGATTCACAATCCGATTTCCATTTAGTTAATTCATATAGAAACATAACAATTGTTTCTATGATTTGTTATTGTTATATCTCAAAATATTTTTTTCTTATATTTTCATTCATATAGTAAATATGCTGACAAATTTCACTTTCCTTCTTTATGATTCACTCTTTTATCTAAGATGGTCCTTTTTTTAAAAGCTTTCTCTGAAATCATGTTGTACTAAAAAGTCGATGATATATTTCATCTATTATTATTTTTTCGAAATATAAATCTCTAATATTTGAATTCAATTTATTATTTTAATTATTTTAAATTAAAATAATACAAACCGCATAATCCGCATATACTTCCGTATATACTTGTGCATGTCCGCTTACTCGCTTCAGACCGCCTGACCGAATGAATACCGAAGCTTCCCTGCTACGTTCACCTCACTGGCTCTTTCTGGGTTTCAAATTCTTTTCGGCACCACTAGCATGTGTTACAATACCTTAAGTCAATCAGAAGTTAGAAAAACTCCTCATCCTGAGCATTGACATCTCTAGTCCATTCACCCAAGTGTGTCGATTACGAGACGAAAGAGGACCTCTTTCTTTCTCAACTCGACGTTCCTACAAGTTGGGTATGAAACACACGCATACAAGATCATCCAACCTCCTCATCTCGAACCTGTTTCTCTTCTTGGTATGGATCTGAAGTCCAACTCACAAGCAAAATTGCAAATTTATATCAATTAATGTTCTAAAATTTGCTATTAGTAATCCAATTGGGTGGGTTAATGGAGACATTACTAAGTCAAATGTACTTTAGTTACGTTCACACCAAGAGGATGAAGACGTCAAGCTCATTATCTTGATGGCCATGGCTTTCAAATGATGCGTGTCATCTCCATGATTATGTTGCTATTAGCTATTAAAATAGAGAATTATCTAGGCTAATAAAATAAAAGATGATTCGAATTACATGGATTAAAAACGATGATCGATATGCCTGGATTGTAATTGCCATCATTTGTCATTCATTATCTCACGACTAATGGCTTGCCAAAATCTCCTCGACTAAGTCCGTATGCCCTGCATCTGGTATATCTGAATCTGGATATAATCTTTCAATGCGATCCTTAACTCTCCACAATATCTGGATCGCGATGAGACTTTGTGTAGAAGAAGAATGGGTTCAAATAATAAGATGCTAGATGCAATGGAGTATTGAGCCTTCTTGTGGTCTTGGAGGTGACAACGGCTACAAAAAATTTGTATGACGACTCCATGTCATTGAAAGATGCAATTATCTTATGCTTGGCCTCTTCAAGTCATCCATAGACAAAGCAAATGGATTGGCGTCGATATGTATCAACCATATGTAATAAATGAATCAAATGTTTGAAAACTCGAATAGCATGTGCGGTGTGCTTCCATAAAGCAATGCTTCCATAAAGCAATGCTGAAGACTATGGAGGTCGCTGCTTCTCCCTTCCTGGTTTTCCACCATTTGTTGTTCTTCCACTCGTTTGAGGAAAATGTCAACCTCAGCTTGCCTTTTTTCTCATTAGGGCTCTCAAGAGTGAGGAAAGTGGTTGCAAATCTTGTTTTCCCTAGCCTTGCAATGTCGCTCTTGTTGGTGAACTTACGCATCAAGCTTAGAGTTTTGTGAGAGAGTAAATGAACATCGCGAATCTCCTCTGTCATCTCAACCCGCATCTCATGTGCTATCAATCTCCTCTCTCATCTCTTGAACATCAATGGCTTTCTGACTTTTCTTCTTGGCAACACCATCGAGGTACACGATCATCTTCTTCTTCATCTCCTCGTCCACCTTGGGACATGCAGTCACATTTCCTCTTCAGTGCGTTAGATGTTGCTTGAACATGTATGCAACCCCTTGAGAACCTTCTTGCACAATTTGCAAGTAATCGTATCCAAATCTGTATATTTCGAAAGGTAATTACATTGCCATGCTGGATCACTTGATCATGGGGACACATAAAAAGACATGTCTCTAACAGAAGCGATGTTTGTTGGAGGTATAGCCATCTACATAGTCACAAACTCAGAAGTTACTAATCAACAAACCCTCACTTTTATAAACACAAAGATAAATAAAAGATACGATAATCGACTAAATTTAGTTTTTTTTGACATGAATTTAATGTACCCACATTTAGCATAATAGACACAAAGCTACTAAGCTTCCTTTGAACAAACATCCTATGAAATTAATAAAACAACTACAAGCAACCGTATGCATGATTATCAACAATAAAACTTGAAATCTTGTAAGGTGCAACAACTGCAACGTGAAAGATACATGTTAAAACAACTATATGCGAGATAAGACATATGGAAGATATATAAACAACATGAAATCTTTTCAAGATAAGGTAGAGCAACTTCTACATTTTAAAAAACTTGGAAAGCAAACATGGTAGAAAGATACATGCATCTTTAGCAACATGTGAAAGTTTAAAAAATGCAAATCCTAAAAAAACCTAACCTAGGGTGGCTTAATTGGTGGTTTGAGAGGCTCAGTGGAACTCGCCAAAGGGAGTTGGGACCTCCCTTGATGTCGGCGACGTGAAGGCCGAGTCTCCGATGATCGGTGGCGAAGGAGAGGAGCCTGGACTCTGGAGACGTGGAGGCGGAGGCAGAGGAATCCAGAGGGAGTGTCGCATGCACGAAGCAGAGGGGTTCGAGTGTGGGCTATTGTCGAACATTATGCCCACATAAGCCCCTAATCGAGCATTCGGTCAACCGGGTCGGTTTCAATAAAAAATCCAAAATCCTAAGCAGAAATCGACTGACGAATCTGACTACTTGCCAGATTAATCAGGTCCACCCGACCAAGTCCTGATTTGTCCTAGTCGACTCGGCTACCTGGTCGAGTCTACTAATTGGATCGACTAATCGGGTTAGTCGATCGATTTTTGCAACAATGTACTCTTATATGTTTACATAGATTTGTACATTTTCTATACTATCATAATGAAATAAAGGAACTAATTGAATTTAAGTAAAATAGTTAGCATATTAGAATAAGTTTGCTTTTAAAACAACAAAAAAACAAAACAATGGTTTCTTCATGCAAAAATTAGGAGACTCGTTGGCATAGTCAACCAACTAATTAGGCCGAATAGTTGACAGACCTGCTATGGACTGATTAGTCAATAGTCAGTAAGCTACCCCGCTGATTAGACTAGTCTGATCGACTAATTGGATAATTTTTACAACACTGGTAGGTAGAATACATTGGGTTCATTGGGTTTATTCTGTTATTAGGCTCATAATTAATGCAAACCAACAAGTTCCAGGAAAACAACTGAACGCATACATTGAGTCTTTTCTAGTAACCAAAAAAGTGCACGACTTACAACGGGGTTAACATATGCTGGTTTATTGGGGGAGTGATGGGCCTACGAATGCAGTTGAAAAATATGATTAGAGCTAGATTTTGCAAACTCAAATGAGGGGAAAGTACGGGGAGTGGTGAGTTGGGCTAGGGATGAAAAGGGACCACATATGGATCATACATGACTATTTTTTATCCATTTTTGCTTCATTGATATCTGTTGGAGTATTTGGTTATGCGTCACTTATGTGAGAGATGGGTAAATAGATCTCTCCAGAATCCATTTACCCCATCTAGAGTTAGTCCCACATCCATCAATGGTGGGACTTGGAGTGTCTGAGGAGGCTATAAAAGAGGCCCCAGACCCCCTGCATCAGATGAGAAAAGCAATAGACTATCAACCCTTTGTGGCATTCTCTGTGGTTTTATCCCACTCCTTGGGGAGTAGGGTTCCACGTTAAATCCCGTGTTCATCATGTTTAATCTTTTTCTCTGATATTGCTTCCGCATTCCTATTTTCTAACATGGTACCAGAGCGGGTTCGATTGTCACGGTTTTATGCTTTGATTTATTCGAGATTCAGTTTATGGAGAAGATTCAATTCATGCTTGTTCTTGAAGATTTATTCGATGAAGATTATCATAGTGTTCTACAATCAGTTCTATGGGTTTTCTCGTGAAACCTTAATCCAAGTTCCAGCAGCATATTGCCTCGCCAATGAGCGAGATCCTTGTCTTCAGATCTGCTTTTGCTTCTTCCAGGCAGAGGCCTTCTCCAGTTCGATGATGGTTCTTCAGGGCTGCGGCTTCTCTCCATGTTTCGTAGACTTGGTGGCGCATGGGCTCCGAAAGCCCTAACTTGATGCTCTTGGAATCGCGCGACACCTGTGGAGATGGAGATTCCAAGCTGCAAACCCTTTGTATTCTTCCAGGTGGCATTCCTTCCTTAGACAAGCGGTGTCGCCCTTTCTTCCATATCATGGCCCCTCTTCCAGGTCTCGAGCTCCAGGCGTACAATCCAGGCGGAAGCACCGTCGCCCCTAGGCGATGCCTCGAGCCCCTTCAGGCGACACTCTCATGCAGGCTGCATCTTCTTCAGACCTCACGATTCTTCTTGGCGTAGCCCTGCAACACTAGATGGAGCTGCTCCTCTGCTCTGCACGAGGCTTCGGGGGCGGAGCCATCCCCAAGCAGTCTGGCCGCAACTGGCAGTGAGCTCCATCGTAGGCGACAATGCTGCTCTCTCTCTCCATGCGATGTCGAAGGCCCTAGGTGGTGTCACCCTCCCGCACCTCCTCCCACGCGAGCCCCAATCCCCATCGACGACCCCCTTCTCTCTGGGGTGGCGCATGAAAGACAAGGCCTCTCCATCGTGGCGACACTCTTTTGAGAAAAGGAATCCCGATAGAGAACCTTAAATAAGGTTACCCAAAGGGAGCCACATGTTTAAAAAAAAGGAAAAAAAAGAAAAATTGCATATTTTGGGCCCAGTTGTATGGTCGTCTTTGAAGAAAAAGGAGGATGTATAAAAAGGAGGGAAATTACTTTTGAAAAAGACGCGTGCAAAAGAAAAGCCGTACGCATGAATTTTTGCAACAAATAAAAAATGAGTTGTGGCTATTTAGAAAAAGAAAACAACCAAAATGACTCGGAAAAAAATTGATTAAAAAAGAGAGGAAAAAAGAAGTCGATTTTTTTGAGATCAGCATTTATGTTTAATATTTTCTCCCAGTTTCTCTTGTCTTCTCCCAACTTTGTCGATGCCATTATTTTCTGACAAGTATGGGAGAAAGGGAGAGTATTGTGTTGAGTTACTTGCCAGATTGTCAGATTATCCAGATTCTAGATTAAGATTCCAGAGGTTAGCCAGATTTCAGACTCTACAGTTTTTCGTACTCAACGTCAGATTGATTCCGAATCTTCAGTTTCAGACACACACATGTATGCGGTCTTTTCGGATGTGCACATGTTTGCCATCATGTTTTTGTGGTCCCTATCTTTTATGTTTCGACCAAGGTTTTCATGTGTTCCACAGGGACTTTAGAGTAGAGATCCCATTCTCTATGCCATATGGGTTAGGATTTTCATGTGATTTCATAGCGACTCCACAGTGGATTACCATTCTCTGTGCCAGATGGGAGAGACCTTGTTCTCCGACGAGGAGATTTCTTCAGACTCCATTCTCAAGCGATCGTGAACTCTAGTACGAGATCCTTCCGAGGTTCCTATGAGAGAAAACCTACTTTGATGTCCCTATGAGAGAGACCCATCTTCAGAGATCTACATATGGATAATTAGCGATGTTCTTTTCGGCCCTTTCAAAGATGGAACAGTTGTCCACATGTTGTGGCGGGCCAGAGATCTCCGACGAGGAGACTCATTTTCAGTTGCAATGATTCTGATAGGCGTAGTACAAAGCACTTGCTCTCAAACGAGGAGATTCAGTTCGACTCACACTCTAGCACGTTCGTCTCCTCACGTGCACGACATGAGAAGCAACATCCTCGACAGCTGACGATTGTGTGCGTTGAGTTGATAGTGTCTGTAGTATCATCCAGCGTGAGTTGAGATTTCTTTCTGTTTGTCTAAGCTGAGCATTGCATGCTTTTGCTTGAGGGAGAGTGTTGGAGTATTTGGTTATGCGTCACTTATGTTAGAGATAGGTAAATGGATCTCTCCAGGATTCATTTACTCCATACAGAGATTAGTCCCACATCCAATGGTGGGACTTGGAGGGTCTGAGGAGGCTATATAAGAAGCTCCAAACCCCCTGTATCAGATGAGAAAAGCAATAGATTATCAACCCTTTGTGGCTTTCTCCCGTGATTTTATCTTTTTTTTGAAGCCAGAAACAGGGGGAGACACTCAGTGGTGTTCGTCCCATTTATTAATTAAAGAAAAAGTAAACAGAGAGTTTACAAAGGTAACGAGAAAACGAAACAAGCAAAGCAACTACGAAGGCCAATCATCTACCAATTGCGCACAATGCACCTCCACGTTTTCCTTGTAGAAGCGTTGCCTAGAGAAAAGAGCTGCGTTTTTGCCCAGCCATATTGCCCACAAAATTGCCTCGGGCCTAAGGTTCCCTTACCAATCTCAGGATCCCTTGCCTATCTCTGTCTCAGTTTGCCACCGTCGAACCACAAAAGGAAGCCAAATCGGAAGTGCATAACCATGCCATTCTTGCGTCTTCCCAGATCATAGTCACTTTAGGGCATCTGAAAAAAAGGTGCTCAAGGGACTCTACCGCAGTGTCGCACAAAACGCACCTATCAGAGATGGAGCCCAGTAGTCTAGCACATCGATCTCTCGTCATCAATCTTTGCCTACGAAATAGCCAGAGGAAGAAGCCAATCCGTTCAGGGAGCCTGAGACCCTAGAAGAAACCGCAGTCACGAATCATACTCTCCGAGCGCGAGGGTGGGGGCCTGCAAATCGCCCCGTTGTTTCATCTTGCTCCTTAGTGAGTAGGGTTCCTCGTTAAACCCCGTGTTCATCATATTTAATCTTTTTTCCTGATATTGCTTCCGTATTCCTATTGTCTAACAATATCAAATATGGATACATATATTAATGAGATATGGATTTAGGATATCATATTTGTGGATATGCATTTGGATCAAATACGAATATGGATCGAACAAAGAATGGATACGAATGTAAATCGAATACAGATTAGACATGATTGAATGGATATCAATTATGAATTTGGATCGTCATTATTAAATTTGCAGTGATTTAAAAATGCATTTTAAAAAATATGTCAACAACATAATAAAAATATTTTAGTCGATCAAAAATATAATTGCATAGGGCTGCTCTACAACTATACTCTAGAGGGGTTGCAGCCCACATGGGTGTGGCACTGCTAGGATTCCTATGAGGTCGTTGATGCAATGAAGCATAGTAGTCGTCAGAGGTCAAGAGGATGTGGGGTGTTTTGGAAGGGGACATGTAGGTTTAGGTAGGTATTTGTTCACTGAACCTAATATAGTACAATATATATGTATGTATGTATATGTGTATATATTATTTTCGATTTTACGAATCGGAGTTAGGATTTATATTCTTTAGCTTTTACCATATCCATATCTGGGCTTTTTTTACCAGTGCTCTCAATATTCGAATCATATTCAAATGTGGTTAATTTTTCAAATATGGTGAATGGTTATTTGGATATATTTGTAACCACTTTCTTCCTTAAGTTGGTTTGGATAAATGGAGGGCTGGTGGCTTGGTAGTACCAGGTTGAATAGATGGCATGTGAAAATGGGGTCTTTACTTGCCTGGTTGTAGTGGGATATATAAAGCCGGCCTTTGCTTGGTTGGCAGTAATTGTAAAGATTGGCATGGCAATTGTGGAGTTAGTGCCATGAGTTAGATGTAGTGGTTGTCAATAGCTGTTCTGGCAAAAGAGTGTCGGTCACTTTATGGAACGGCTAGGATTTCGTTTTGCCATTACATGTGCAAATGCTGATGTGAGAAAATTTTCTATATTATATTTGGTTGAAATATCCTTTGTTACATTTTTTGAGGTTTATACACTCCACTCCGTATCTTGCAAAATATTAGTTGTGATTCATTTCGTTTCACAGTAAAATCTTTTCAGGGATTGGGACATCATCATCTGTTCCTTTGAAATCCAGCCATCAAGAGAATTTGACTTTGGATGCTGCTGTGTACTCCTCTATGGAAGAAAGTAAAGATTTATTAAGTGAATCTTTGACATCTCTTGGACATCCAGTTTCAGCTCAACCGGCACGCTCTAGTTCAAGGCCCAGTAGCTCGAGATCATCCGCTTCTGATCATGTGGGTGGCAGCTCTGCATCAAGTGGTCCAGGATTGTCACCTAGCTCTTCAATGGGATCATTAGCTTCTGAAAAGTCAAAATTGAATCCATACGCCAAGGTGCAGAACTCCCTGCGATAACTTGTTGGGTTGTTTGAGTATTCCAAAAGATCTTCCTTTGACTTCAAGCATTGTAGTTCATAGTTTTTTTGTTTATTATTGTTTTAACCAGGAGTTTAAGTTGAATCCAAATGCAAAGAGTTTTACTCCAACGTCTTCTTTGCGTCCCCAGTCTCCTGTTTCTGAAGGCTCTTTCTATTATCCTGCTAATGTTTCTGCAGTCCCTCATATGCCTGGTTTACCCGTAGGGGTTGGGGTAAGCGTAAGTAAATAGCAAACTGTTTCCACCATTTAACTGCTTTTCATTAACTTTCTTTTGTTCCAATGCTTTAGATAATTCATATTTCCCTCTCATTAGTTGCTTAAGTATTCTCTAATATTTCTGTCTAGTATGTATTTTTCTCTGGCATTAGTGGACGTTAATAAGCATATTGTAGTGGATCTCTGAATGGTTTTTCAGTGAGGGAAAGTACCTAGTTTTTGGTAAGTTTAATGAATTTTCTGAAAATATGAAGTAAAACACTTGGCTAAATGCTGAATATTCATCAAATGCAATGGGAGCTTTTTTAAATACACGTTTTCTAGGATGGATGACCATCTAATGTGGGATGCCACCCATAAGACCTTCCGATGCATAGATGCTTCAAAGCCCTTGTCTGGGACAAGAGAGACCCTAAAAATACAATGACTTATATTTTTTTGAGAGAAGAAGAAGAGTGATCTTGAGGTGAGTCACACCGTAAATGTAATAATTCAAAAGGGTAGGTTGCACGGAGCAAGTCTCACATAAAGCCTTGGAATGGACTGCCAAGTTCTCCACATAACAAAACTCGTGCCGAAAAAACAACTCCATTATGAGAGATCCAATTCGCGCAAGTAATCGCCAAAGGCCTCAAGCAGCCATCCCGTGCGGAGATGAAAGCCATGTAGATATAGCTCCATAATTCTTCCATGTTTGCACGTTGTAACCATGGTAATCAAATAGGGTCCATAACTCCACAGAAACATGGAAATGGAAGAAAAGATGGTCCTCATCCTCCTGGTTGTGCTTGCATCTTGTACGTGAGGTAGTGGCAGAACATGACCACCTAGCGCGTAGTTCCTGAGTGGTTGACCTGCCTCGCTTCATCTGCAAAAGAAAGATCTTCACATGAGGGTAATGGAGAGGGCCAGCTTGGCCTATAGTAGCCCGCGATATTTTTAAAAAGAAAAGGGTGTGATCTCGAAATGATTAAGGAAGACCTTCACCTGAGGAGGAATAGAGGTTCACAAACAACAACAGTCTTTTCCCACAATTAAGTAGGGTGAGGAGGATCACCAAATTAGCTGAAAAATATCCCTGCAATCAGTAGTATCATGCCTCGCTGTGTGAGGAATTTATAAGCTTTCTTAACCTAAAATCTCTTATCTACCCATCTCCAGCCATCCCTTTTAGTTGATGGATCATTGAAAGAACCCAGATCCTTCATCAAGTTTTGGAAATTCTGCATGTGCTGATATGAAAGTCCAGAAGGAAGCATGGGGCACCATACTCCATTTTCCCAGGTGTCTATAACATGGGCATCCTGATTCTGAGCGAGAGCAAATAGTGTTGGATATGGATCTGCCGATTCGCCTTCACTCGTCCGGTCATCTTTCCAAAAGCAAAAAAAGGAATTCATCCCTTAAGACCGGCCTCAACATTTATCTCACACTAATCAGGACATGACATACCCCCCGCCAAAAAGTCGACGTGGGGAGTCATGGTCAGGTTTTCCATCATGTTCATATTCACCCCATAGATCCTGCACAACAGCCTGGCCAATAAATCCTTCCCCAGTTTCCATATCCGAAGAATCTATTTACCAACAAATCCTGGTTCAACTCCTTCATTCTTTTAACTCCAAGTCCGCATCCATACTTAGGCATAGTGACCTTGTCCTTAGCAATTGACACAAAAAATGTCGTCTTTTGTTTTGTCCCCGCCATAGAAAATGTTATGTAATCATGTAGAAGTGTTGCTGCATGCATATCGGAACCAATCTAGAGGATTAGAAAAATGTGGCAATGACCATCAAAACGGAGTTCACGACAACCAATCAACCGCCTTTAGACAGAATAACTGATTTTCAGCTGGCTAGGCATTGCTCCATCTATCCACGGTAGCTGACATAGTCCAAGGTATCATGGCATGCTGTAGTATGGTGTCGTGCCGCTTGTTCTACCCTTATCGATTTGACTGGAGTGCTGATATCCCTGCTGTTGGCATGCAAACCATATCGCCTCATATTATCGATATGCTGCATGATATGTGGGTTATGCAGGCAATAGGGAAATATTCACATAGAATATTAGCTATTGGGATTCAATGATGCCAAACCAGACACAAGTCACACAAAATTCCATTTATTCCTCATGTGGGGTCATTGGTGCATTATTGGTCTTGGAGACATTCCATTTCCCATCCCACTTGTCCATGCAATTCCATTCCAAGACTCCAATGTTGAAAGACTCAACTTTTCCTTACTACATTGTCTTTTTTTGCCTCCAATTCCAAATTTTAACTTCTAAGTTCTCTTCTCCAAGTATAAGTATGCTTAAGCCAAGGTATGCATTCCTCTCTTGAACTTCTTTTTTAGTTAAAAATTTAGAATTTGGTTGTTTTTGTTACAATATTTTCGTATGCTAGTACCTTATAATTGATATAAGATTACTAATTTTTATAAGTTTTGATTCTTTTGCTATTCTTATTTTTGGAGAATGTAATAGAGTGGTAATTGGATCTCTCCAGGATCCAATTATCACCCACTCATGTTTAGTCGCACATGTACTATCTGTTGGACTCCGGTTTATCTGTGGGGCTATATAAGGAGCCCCACACCCCCCGTACTCAATGAGAAAAGTTCAATAGAAACATATGACCCTTTGAGACATTTTCCCGTGGTTTCATCTCGCTCATTAGGGAGTAGGGTTCTACGTAAAATCCCGTTTTCATGTTTATTCTTTCTTGATTTCTTGCTCTGTTTATCTATTCTGTTTTCGCATTCTAGATTTCAACATTGTATCAGAACAAGTCGTTCTTGGGGCTATTATTGAGTTTGATTTTATTTTATTTTTCAAGTTTGATTTGTTCAAGTGATGTAGATCTTTATCGTCTGGTCGGGAAAAATATATTTCTAGGGTTGTCTTGTTCCATTCCGCTGTTCAGATCTTGCTGTTCAAGTATTCTAGGGTATCTCCATGTACGAGCTTCTCTTCTCTTCCAATGAAGCTTCCTTGTACGAGGAGTCTTGCTAGAGCAAATGCCAGATGCAGTTCGCAGAGATGAAGGAGCAAATCCTCTAGGTGCCTTTCTTTCAAGAACGCTCTAGGCGACACCATCTCTTCTCCTCTCAGACATCAAATCTCGCACCCCTCTTGCGGATCGAATCTCCATGCAACCTTGGTTTCATGAAACCAAGCAAACGATAGCTCCCATGTTGTTGTTCACCTCTATGCCGCAACTCCTCTCCCCAAGCGTGCCTCCTCCGAGATTCTTGGCGAGATTCTTGGCCATCGACGACACCTCCTTTGAAGACCAATGATAGGATGATGTCCTATCTAGAAGAAGGAGCTGATCGCAATGACTATGCTATGCATGTTCCCATCGAGGAACCCTAGTCGGGCCTGCGAGGGAGAAATGGGGGTGGGGCGATTGACGTTGCTCTCCCTCCCATCGCCTCGCCTCCAGCTTTCATGAAAGAATCACCGACATCGGTGCTGATGCTCCCTCTCTTGCAGCAAGGCCATCCCTCCCTTGGTGGCACACGTAGGGTTGCTCCTGGCCGCATCCTTCCCTCCTCTACGATGAGGATCCGAAGCCCACGAAAGAAAACCCGAGATGCAAAGAGGTATGGGTTCCCCCTTTTGGAACCCCAGTAACTCTCGTGGGAATTAAGAGGGTTGTTCCCCTTGCTCTAATTAGGGCTCCTACGCATATTTACTTGGGCCCAATTTATCGGTTTGCTTATATATTTTTTTAAAACAAGGGGGCTGATAGTATAGAACAATGTTGGGATGACATTTTAAAAAATGGAAAAAAAGAAGGGCTGATAAAAAAACGAAGTACCAGAAAAAAAAAGAGATCGTCTTTAAGAGTTTTTTTTGAAAAAAATGCATATTTTCTCCAAACTTTATCATCCACGATCTTGTTCTCTCAAGTATGGGAGAAAGGGGGAGTCGGAAATGAAGATATGCTTCAGGACTTCTGGATGTCCACGACTGACAGACTGACATTCCAGACTGCTGCTGTGATCATCATCGAGCACCGATTTCTTTGTTGGGGCGTACTTTTTTCACTATTTGACCACTATTCTGCAATGGCCTTTTTCTACTATGACTCTTCTCTAGGCACGACAGAGATACGTTCTGGTGACCTGAAAGTTGCAGACCCATCCTCGAGCGAGATCTTCTACCAGCAAAGGACAAATATTTTCTTGTGATGTATCATGTGGAGATGTGTTGTATATTTTTTCTTTTTGTTACAAGCTGCACCTTTCTTGACCGTATGGACCAGTTTGCTTATATCCTTTTTTTTAAAACGAGGAGGGTTGAAAGTATAGGTCAATGTTTGATTGATATTTTAAAAAAGTGAAAAAAGATGTGCTGATAAAAAAGAAGTAAAAAGTAAAAAAAAGAATGGCTCGAAAAGAGACAGAGATTTTTTTGAAAAGAGAGAAAAATGCATGTTTTCTCCCAACTTGATCATTCACAAGGCCTTAAATGTCGTATTTCGGTTTCGTTTCGGTGACTGACCGAAACGAAATTTCGGTCGAATTTCGGTCGAAATTCGACCGAAATTTCGGTCATTTCGGTCGTTTTTTCAACTAAGGCCCCCAAATTTCGGTCGACACAAGGCATTTCGGCTGGATTTCGATAACCCACCGAAACCGAAATTCGACCGAAATTCGGTCGAATTTCGGCGAAATTTGAGGCCATGATCATTCACACTCTTGTTCTATCAAGTATGGGAGAAAGGGGGAGTCAGAAATGAACATATTCTTTATGACTTCTGGGTGTCCACAAGTGGCAGATCGACACTCTAGACTTCTACTGCGATCATCCGTCTTCATTGATTATCGATTTCTTCGTCAGGGCATACTTCTTTCACTACTGATTACTACCCCGTGCTGGGCTTCTACTATGACTCTTCTTCAGACACGACAGAGCTACGTTCCGGTGACCTAGTATCGCGACGACTTTACATCCATAACAGAGGTATGTTTCGGTGACCTGAAAGTCGCAGTCTCGTCCTCGAGGGAAGTCTTCTACCGACACCAGACATATATTTTCTTGTGATATATCGTGTGGAGATGTGTTGTATACTTTTTCTTTTTGTTGCAAGCTGCTCCTTTCTCAGCTCCAGTTTGAGGGGGAGTGTTGGGGAATGTAATAGAGTGGTAATTGGATCTCTCCGGGATCCAATTACCATCCATTCGTCTTTAATCCCATATCTACTATATGTGGGATTCCAGCCTGTTTGAGGGGCTATTTAAGAAGTGGGATTCCATGTAAAATCTTGTGCACTGTTGTAAAAGTCGGCCGACTAGTCGAGTCGGGTGGGTAGCCGACTCGACTAGGCCTAGTCGGCCATTAGTCGGTCAACCCGACTAAATGGGCCGACTACTCGGCCGACTACTCGACCAACTTTTGCATAGAGGCTTTTTATTTTTTTTAGTTTTTTGCATTTTGTTAAATCAAACCTATTCTAATATGCTTAATGTTATATTTAAAGTCAATTACTCCTTTTGTTTCATTATAATAGTATAGAAAATGTTCAAATGTATGCAAATATATAAGAATATATGTATAAAAAATGATTTATATTGCAAATATATAAGAACATATGTAATAAAAAATGATTTATATATTAGAAATAAATAAAAAATTCAAAACCGACTAATGGCCGACTAAATCCAATTAGTCGCCCGACTGCCGATTAATCCTTAGTCAGTGACCCCACCGACCGAGTACCGACTACCGCTTTCTGCAACCTTAATCCTGTGTTCGTGTTTATTCTTTCTTGATTTCTTGCTCTGTTTATAAATTCTGCTTCCACGTTCTAGATTTCAACACTTATTCTTGATCTATTACCATAATAACGTGATAGCATCATTTTTGTATAAAAATATTCTCTAGGTTGTCGATGAATCGGTCATCTTTTTGCTGAAGTTTTAACGATAAGTTGTTAATTTTGATATTATTTTGGTGCATATTTAATTATTAATTTAACATTGCATTATTACATCCTCTTAAACTGTTCATAATGGGTGATCGTTAAGGATGTTCGTTGTACCCTTTGTTATTTGTGATTGTGGCTGATGCGTTGGTTATTTTGATGAGATTGGCATCTGAGGACGGTTGGTGCTCGTGTTATTTTAATGGGGACATCTCTATTTTTCTTCTCCAGTATGTTGACGGTACAATTGTCTTTCTTGGGGACAGGACGGATGTGTCTAGGAGGGCTTCTCTGATCATGGAGATTTTTAGACATATTTATGGTTTATGGATCAGTCGGGAGAAGGCAATGGTGGTGCGTTTTGGGCTCTCAGTCGGAGATACAGAAGGCATTTAAGGTATTGCGGTACCTGGTTGGTGATTTGCCCATCACGTATTTTGGGCTTCCTCTTGTTGCAGGGAAACTTACAGCAAGAGATTGGTGATTGGTGCTGACTAGATTGGCGAGTAATATGGCGGGCTCAACGGTGGTGGTGCTATCCAGAGGCAGAAAATTGGTGATGCTTAAGCTTGTCCTCTCTACTATTCCTATTTTCTTTTGATCTACATAGTTGTTGCCTTCAAGGGTTCATAAATGAGTGGAGATATTGATGAGAAAGTTCTTTTGGTCTGACATTAAGGGGGATTAGGAGGGGATCCACCTCCTTGACTGGACCACTACTACTATGGTAAAAAAGGAAGGTGGACTGGGCATTCTGAGGGTCGATTGCATGAATAAGGCGCTGGTTGTAAAGTGGGCTATCTGTTTATAGGGCTTATCAAATGACCTGGTGCGTCGTCTTTTGCGTAAGATCTATGGCTCCATCTTTCCCGGTGCATTGTCTTTTGCGCAAGATCTGCATCTACAGAATGTGTTGCATGCTCCTTATTTTATATGTATTTAGTGTCTATTAGTCATATCACAAAGGATTTACATTGCGGTGCCAATTTTGATCCATCTTTCTTTGTATTTCAGGGCATTTCTTACGAGCAGGGTGATTGGCCGTGGTCGTGAGCAGGGTGGCTTCTATGAACTGGTCTGTACTCCATATGCTGGTCTATCTTATCATCCTATGGGATCGGTCTCTCCATTTATGTAGCATATGCACTTTAGTCACCTTCCTCTTCAGAAGATGTGTCGCGTTCTTCTCAGATCTTATCTCTCTCTTCCTTCCAGTGCGAGGCGTGTTAGTTAGGAAAGCATCACCTGTCTGTTTTTCCTAGTCGTCAGGGTCAAGGTAGTAGCTCTCTTTTTGTGTTGATTCATGTAGACGTTTGTGGTTCGAGTCATGTACTCGATCACCAAGGACATGGATTTTATCTAATGGTTGTAGATGATTTTTCTTGTTATCGTGGGTTTTTTTATTAAAAAATAAATCCGAGGCTGGGAATGTAGTAAAATCTTTTATCAATGAAGTGAAGAATATCTTTTCCTCTACAGTCAAATTGTGCGAACTGACGATGCACTGGAATTTTGTACTCGTGCACTCTCACATTTCTCATCTCGTGGCATTGTTCATCAAACTTCATATGTCTACACGTCTCAACAAAATGGTGTTGCAGAACACAAGCATTACAACTTACATGATGTTACTCGAACCTTTCTCATTCGGAGTCATGCTCCACATTTGTTCTAGGGCGATGCGGTTCTTACTGCTTATCTTGTGAATCGCATGCCTCGTATGTACTAGGTGAGAAAATTGCGTTCTCACTTGCCTTTCCCAAGGAGTTCTCACTCACTGCATGTTTTTGGTTCAGTTGCTTTTGTACATCAATTGTCTCCTGGTCTCTACAAGCTCTCTCCTAGAGCTGTCAAATGTGTTTTTGTTGGGTACTCCAGGATAAAAAAGAGATTAGAGATATAGGTGGGTTAGTCCATTGACGAAGCCTTCTCCCACTATAAGTAGGGTCGGCTACATAGGTGGTATGATCCATTGTGTAGAAAATATTATGTTAGTGCCACTGCCAACCACTTCTCTTGTTCCACGCTTGCCACATTTCTATACTCGTCGACCAACTTCTGCTCATGGTCCTTGCCTGTCATTCAACACGCCTCATGTTTGTTCTGAATACATTATTTCTACTGATGGATCTGGAGATGTGTCTGAGCATGATCTTTATAAGCGGGTGACATACAGATTGAGGAGATTTCCAATGATCTTGATGTACCTATTGCACTTTGGAAGCAAAGGCATACACATGCATCGTATCATCTCATTTTATGAAATTTGCAGTTGGTCTATTTGTCATGGAGATCTCACAGACTTATCAGGAGGCCTTTAGAGATAGTAGGCAACGTCTTGCCATGGAAGAGGAGATGGCCACGCTACAGTCGCATAGCACTTGGAGCTTGCTCCTTGCTCCTTTTGGAGCGTATATTGTCAGTTGGAAGTTGGTGTTTACTGTCACGCACCTCGTCGTTGGAAGTATTGATCATTATAAGGCAGATTAATTGCATGTGGGTTCACTCAAACCTATGGGTGGACGATCTGGACACATTCTCCCCAGTGCTCGCCACTTCACACTTCGAGTTCTCCTTGCTGTCGCAACAATACATGATTAGCCTTTATTTCAGCTTGATGTTAAAAATGCATTTCTGTATGGTGATCTCGGGGAAGAAATCTACATGTAGCAGCCTTTGGGGTTTGCTGCTGAAGGGGAGTGTCAACAGATTTGTAGACTTCACAAAGCCGTCTACAGCTTTAAGCAGAATCAAAGGGCTTGGTTCCAGAAGCTCGCAGACCTGATTGAGAAGTAGTGATTCAAGAGATCAAATGCAGACCATTCGTTGTTTGTTCAGCGGGCCTATAGAGCTACGGTCGCTATTAGATTTATGTTGATGATATATCCTTGTTACATGAGATGATGTGCATGGGATCAAAAAAGGCAAAAGAAGTTCTTGGTCAACAGTTTGTCACCAAGGATCTTGTCACCCTACGGTACTTTCTGGGGTTAAAGTTTACCAGAAATCATCAGGGCCTTGTGATGACCGAAAGAAAGTATGGTACATATATGCTAGTTGAGACAAGCATGATTGGGTGCCAACCTGCCACTACTCCTATGGATCCGAGCATGAGGTTGTACGGAGATAATACACAAGAGGTATGAAAACTACTTTATGTTGCCATCACTATGCTAGACATTTCATTTGATGTTAGTCGGGTCAGTCAGTTTATGGAGCCTGCCAGACAGGTGCGCATGGATGCCATTGATATGATCTTGAGGTACTTGAAGTCATCCCCAGGTGCAAGATTGTTGTTCAGAAAAAGGACATCTCTCACTATCACAGTTTGTGCAGATGCAAACTATGCAGATGTCCTAAGGATATGAAGTCTATATCATGCTTTGTTGTATTTGTTGGCAGCTCTTTAGTGTCGTGGAAGAGCTAGAAACTGGTTGCCAGGTCTAGTGCTGAATAAGAATATAGCGCTATGGCATAAGGGAGGACAAAGATGATGCGTTCCGAACTGTTTTAGCTGACTTATATATCGGTGTGCCACTTCTTATGTAATTACAATGTGATAATCAGACAGTTTTATTCATTACAAATAATCCTGCTTTTCATGAGGGAACTAAACATATTGAAGTAGATTGTCAATATACACGGGACATGGTTCATAAAAGATTTATTTCTACTTCCCATGTAAGCTCAGGGAAACAAACTGCAGACATTTTCACCAAGACCTTATTCAGAGGACCCTTTCAGAAGTGTACATCCAAGCTGAGCATGATTGACATCTATGCTTCGTTTTGAGGGGACATGCAGAGATATTATTATGTCTATATACTGTTTTCACACTTTATATTCTTTTCTTCCATCTCATATAATTTACCCATGGGCTTCTCCTCCGTATAAGAAAGCCCTTGGGTTCTTTAGAATATAGATTTTGTTCTTCTTTCCAACAGTATATAACTAGGGTGCATATCCGCACTTCGCTGCGGTGTAAGATTTATTTGTTAGAAATATTGATGTGATTAAAAATAAATTTACAATCTTCATAGTATTAGAAGACATAAAAGCAACCACATGAAAAAGGTAAATAATTGTATGTATAAGTACCAGATGTTAGCTCCCAATATTAGGAATATTTAAACATACAAAATTCATCAAAATATAATATAAAGCAAGAACAAATATGTACAAATAAGGTGATAATAAAACCTAATTTAGTGTTACGTAATAGTTTGGATAATATCATGAAATATATTTCCAATCAAAAGTATCAATTTGGCCTAACGATAGCCTTACTTTAATATTATTCACTTACACATGTAACATATGTATGAAATACTTTTCATTATAACTACATATGTTATGAAATTTCATTGAATTTAAAGCAAAATATTTAGGGATGCAACCAGATACAAAATATATCTGTATCTAATTCGCCATCGTATCCATTGACATCAATATTCGTAAACATTTTCGACTTTCAAAGACATAAAAAATATAGTTAATAATTAAAACTACAATCACAATATATTTTTGTATTTCAACAATGTTAAGTCTCATTTTAAGGTGTATAAAAAAAGTATTGAGAAAGAAATATGTCATTTCGATGCATGATATTTTTAACTAATAAAATCAATTAATAATTTTGTATATACATACACTCATATTTTTACAGAGTAATATTAATTTGAATTAATTTTTTTGTGAACTATCGTAACGTGCATGCTAAAAGTATGAAAAAAAATCATAATGCAAATTCTAAATTTTCAAAAGTAGTTATTCTAAAAGAAAATTCTAACTTGGATTTTTCAAATATTATAAATGATATTAATAATATATGATTTTCCTTTATTAAATTAATGCTCCTATAATTTTAGACTTAGAAATATACAAAAAAATAAAGGAGAGAGAATATGAATTGGCGAGGGAGTGAGAGAGGAGGAACGTGGGAGTTCAAGAATTAGAGGGGGAATTGGGCGATCAAGGGGGAGGAGAGAGGAAGTGCGCATGAGAGAGAAGTGTGCATGGGAGGAGAGAGAAAAGTTGGAGAAAGAGAGTGAGTGGCTTACGGAAAGAGAGGTGCGGACCGAAAATGCAATTGGGCTATCCACGTGTCCACCTACGGAAGAGAGCTGGGAAAAACCCAGCTATAGTGTGGGTTATAGATTATACTAAAATTTCTTTCTTGATGTTTTTATATGGGTTAAGTTCTTTGTGAAATCATTGCTCTCATTTGGAAGAGTAACAACAATAAACGAACGAAATAACACCTTTTGCGGTATGTGTGCCTTGTAATTGTACATATTGTTAATGTTTAGTTAATAATTATAGGCCTTGTGATTAACTCATGTTTTTTATTTTTCATCTGAACGGTGGATGCTATAAAGTGTGGATGCTCCTCGTTTAAGAAAAGTTGCAGTTGAAGTTTTATCGCAAATCACATCTGCAGGAGATTGGGAGAGATATTGGTGCATGTTCAACTTGATTTGTTCAAAAAGATGAAATAAAATTTGGGTTAATAAAAATTGATAGATTTGGTTAACGTCCATTACAATACACCATTGAAGATGAAGCGTGTGACGGAAGGGTGAAACAAGGATGATTATACGATCCCGATAAATGCTGCCTACTTATTCAAATCCGTAATGATGAAGACGAGGGAGAGGACACCCTTATACAATGGATGGAGTTATGGAAAGCAATGGTCATCATGTTCTTGATGGAAGAATACCAAATCTAACAATCACTCAATAAATGGGTGTTGATGTTGATGACTTTATGGCCAGATTATGTCTTAGAAGCACTAGTCTTCTAGGCATTGAGAGTAATCCCGACAACCTTTCACATTCCATGTCGAAGGGCAATGACAATGCTGATGGTGGTGATGGAGATGCAGGTGAAGCCATAGAAGAGGCACATGATGGTAGTGGCAGTGCACATGTAGCTTCTAGCAGTGGTTGCAGATGGCTACCTTCGAAAGACAATTGAATGCTCGAGACTGGACGAGAATAAATATAATAAATTAAAATGCACTTGGAGAACATGTGCCAAGTTCAGAACCCATGGACTACGAGTGCAGATACTTTCCAGCAGGATGAGTCACACCCCTTCCTACTACCTATGGATATAGATATGGTGCTAACAAAATGGAAGGTTCTTCTTCTAGATACATCAAACTAAGAGCTGGACAAGAGTATTGCTTTTTCCAAATCATTTTTCTAGTGAAGCTGTTCAACAAGCTTAACTACTAGAATCCCAAGCTCCAATTGCTCCACCATCACAAGCTCCGGCTATTCCATGTGGACGTTACTCCCTATCTATATCCTTATCAAAAGATTCTAGAGTTGGTTCTACTGCATCATCATGAGTTCGTGCCTCTCATAGAGACGTAGATGTCGACGAGAACTGATACCCATGTATTTGGATGCTTTCTTAAAAAATGTATTTGGATGCTCCTTACGATTTCTAATCAAAAGTATAGACAAATTATCATGGACTACAAGAGTATCTATTCATACATGACGTGGGAAAACTACTGTGAGTATGTTGATGCCTTGGATCAAAATATCATGATATATCTGTGAGTCCCACACAAGAAGGGGGATGAATTGTTCAATAAACAATTATCCCAATAATAATATACAAATAAGAAATAATTAACAATCCGCAAAGATAGAAAAGTAATAAATTACGAAGAACGAAGTGATTTTTATCTGGAAACCCAAGCGAGTGAAAACCCTGATCCAGAACCCCGTTGTAGGTTTGCCCTTTAGCTCTCTCTGCGAAGCCTGTTTCGAGTATTCTTGTGCTACTTTAACCCGATGGTAGCACAACCGCTCGTACAACATGTACCCTTCCTTGGACAAAGGAAGATTTTATCACACTCTCTCTCCCTCTCTCAGAGAAAGGAATCCACAACTCAGATACCTATAAAGAAAATGCTAAACAGAAAATATAATTTAAGGAATAAACTTGGATTCACAAGCTTACAGACTTTAAGCGTTGAATATGCTCGAGAAAGATGATGATCATAGTAGAGCACAAAGGGCACAAACAACTTCAATAACAAGAAGTTTTGGATTGAAGAGATCTCGAGAGCGCATGAACGCTGTAAAAAGTCGGATTCGCACGAAGTGACAACTCTTTCTTTTTTTGAGAGTAGATGATGTTTCTCTTGGTTGCATGTGTCAAACAATGAGCCATAGGGTCTCTTATATAGGGTTGACCTCAAAAGAGCCTTTAGTGCCCAAAAACAGAAAGTCCAACGTTTTGATTTCCAAAATCCATGAAATGATCGATCATGTAAGTAGGTGATCGGTCAGGTCACAAAAGTGGTCGATTATATTTGATTGTTGGTCTGAAATTCAGAAAGTGATCGATCATGGTTAAAAGGATGGTCGATCATGGTTGATCGATCATGAAAAATAAAATGATCGTTCATAGGTGACCAATCAGAGGTGTTAAAGTGATTGATCATATGACCAAAAATTGTTTTGTGAAATTGATGATTTTGACTTTTAGCATAAAATAAAAACTATGTAATATGTCACATCAACATCCGAAGTCTTTAAAACTTGAGCTTTTAAAATTTCATCTTTCCTTGATTCTTTCATTAATCTGAATCTGAATCTTGAACCTTCAATCCGAGTCTTTTAGAATCACCTTTAGGCTTTGAGTCGGCTTCTTGCTTTTCTACCCTTTTCATCAAAGAGCTTCTATCAAAAAAGTTACCAAGGTGCAAAATAAATATGCAACTGAGTTATTCGCAAAATCTAAATCACTAACAACCTCTCTTTTTATTAATGATAAAACTTATATTTGTTTTTCAATTGTTTTCTACAATAATTGTTTTTATCCGATTCCAAGTATTAACTATTAACCTGCTTCTTTTTCAATTGTAGCTCGCTTCTTTTGCTTTTGTTGGGATCTCCTCGATCCTCTTCTTGTTTTCAACCTTGCTTCTTTCCCGCTGTACCTCTCTCTCTTTTGTTCTACGTTTTTATAATAAAATTTTTGGGGCGAGCACCGTGCCGTGCCTCCCCCGAACTGTTTGATTTCAAAAAAAAAACTTTTAACTCCTTTGTTTTTGCTGTTAATCTTTCTTAAACAGTGCACTTCTCTTGTAACACTTCTCCCGAATTTCTTTTGATACCTCAATAAAACAACAACACTTCTTCTCCCCCTTTTGTCATTATTAAAAAGTTATTATCAATAAACTTCTCCCCGTATATGTAAGTGTCCTTGCTTCTCCTTTTTCTCTCAACTTTTTCCTGGAACCAAAGGATTTCTTACCTCCCCTTTGTAAATTTTTTTAAAGAGTGGTTTTTAGGAGATGTTACTAGGCTGACATAAACACAAATGTCTTCTGTGATAGGCGAATCTATCAAAGGGTTTAAGGGTTTCATAAATATATTAGCAAGTTGATCTTCTGTGTTTATAAAATCTAAAGTAATTTGTCTATTTAGAACACAATTTTTTAGGAAATGATGCCTAATGTCAATGTTTAGTCCAAGAGTGTGATATATGATTCTTAGGAAGATCTTTAGTACTTGTAATATTGCAAAGGATTTTAACCTTTTCAAACTTTAATCCAAATTCATTTAAGGTCTGCTTCATCCACAACACTTACGAACATGCAAGAGATGCAAATGTGTATTCAACTTCTGTTGTTGATAGGGCTACACCGTTTTGCTTCTTAGAGAACAAAGAGTGCTGTGGGTATTAAGGTCCATCATAGATCCATGAAATTTCAATAGTTAAGGACCACATTGAGACACAATTTAAAGTTTGAGTACCATATTGTTACCTTTTAAAGTCTAGCTATGACATTGAAATCGATTGTATAGTTCAATGATGTTTGTTTCGTTAGACTATTTAATGCTTTTTCATGTATGTTGAACAATATGAACTAAATATTGTGCTTATCGGTAAGACGGTGCACATTATGTTGTATTTTTAGTTTATTCATGTACCTATATGTAAAAACTAGTAGATTTATCTATTTTATACATTTACAATATATTAGAGAATCCTTGTTTTTGAAATTTAACAATTTTCATGATTCTGAAGCAGTTTGGGCACAATTCCGGATATCATGGATATGATGTTGGCTTTGCCCCTGGCATGCCTATTTTTTGACTTGGTGAAATAATCATATCGACACTTAAAACTAGGGTAGCTGACATGCCATGGGTTTCACAGGTTCCCCTCTCAATGATAAACACTGTATCAACATCATACTGCAACATATAAATGGAAATTTCATCATGAATATTGCTAGATGTGAATAGAACACAAATGGATTTCCCCACAAGAATGACCAGTGTATCCATAATAATGACAAAAATGGTGTAGCAAGTGGGCATCATTGACAAATCTCTCTTTGGGCTTGTAAGAAACCACCTTCGAGCTTGCCATTCATTAGCGTTGAGAAGGAGGTTATCGTTTTCAATTTTTCATCCAAGTGATCCAAATGTCTGAGAAGCCTCTTTTGTGAATGTTCAACCAAATAAATCTCCAATCAACATTGTCATAAACTTTAATAAAGTCAATCTTCTAAATTAATCTCTTCTTTTGCTTTCTCCCCCAATCTGTGACCTTCTTAGTTGCTAAGAGTAAACTATTCATCATAGATCTACCGAGAATAAAAGCATATTGCAATGAAAAATGATATTTTGAAGCATTCGAGGTTGTCAGTTAGGGAGACCTTTGCCAATATAAGGTAAATTCTATTAGATAATGCAATAGGTCGAAAGTCCTCCACCGTTGAAACTACATTTGCGTTTCGGCAAAAGAAAAAGAGCTCTATTTAGAAATTTCAATCCCATGTTACCTCTTTGAAACTCGTTCGCAACTACCATCACACCCGCCTTGATCACGTACCAAAGTATCCTATAAAACACCACAGGGAAACCTTCTGGATTAGGCGCGCCATCCCCATTAAGACTCATCAACGCGACATGGACTTCAGGAGAGGTGGTAGGCATATTGTTTCATGGCATCTTGAATTGGAAATTCTATCGATGCCCGTCCCCATTCATACCCACGACATATCAAGTGCTCATCTGCTAAGATAATGGAAGCAGTCTTTAATGATCGAATCAATTTCCCCATTTCCCGTAACCATCGCACCGTCAACTTCAAGGAAGTGGATTTAATTCTCCTACTCACACTAGCGATACTGTGGAAAATTTTGGACCACCATTGCCTAGAACATTGCTTCCTTTCCACCTCAGTTTTCTTATCTCTTCCATCAGTATGATAGTTTGCTGCACCACACGTTCTTTTAATTCCTTTGGTAATAAACCTCTCAAATCTTACATTGATTTATACACACACATAGACTCGTTAGAACAATAAATATTTCTTCAAAAAATATGTCCTATTAGTAAATATTACAAACTATAACCAAGTTCTTTAAATCCATGTTGAAAAAATGCGAACTGTTTTGAGACAAATTCCTAGGAATTTATCTCTCTTGCGTTGGTTGTTGACTACTGTTATCATATAATGTGTGTCTTATTCTAATTTCTTTTTCCAGTGTACTTATCATGTAATTAACCCATGGCTATTCTCCTATATAAGAGAGCCCTCGGGTACGTCTAATGCATCGACTTCTTTTCTCCCATCATGATATCAGAGCAACGGTCTTAGACCGGGGTTTCGTTATCTACCACCCAAAACCCTAACCCTAACCCCCTCCACCAGCCCCCCTCCGCCCCGCGCCCAGGGGCCCCCTCGCGCTGCTCTCAGGCGTCGCCCCGCCTCCCCGGCGGTCCCGTGCCTCGCCAGGCACCGTCCCGCCTCTCCAGGCGGTCTCCTGCGTCGAGCCCAGGCGCCCCTCCCGCCTCTCCCAGCGGTCGCGCGCCTCTCCAAGCGGTACTGCGCCGCCCTACCGGCCCTGCATCACCTTTGCCGGGCACGGGCAACCCCTGGAGGCCCCACGCAACCCCTGAAAGGCCCACACCGCACCTCCCAGCGATCCTAGCGACACCGTGTCCCACTCCGGCGGTTCCTAGGCGTCTTCACAGCCACTGCGGGACTAGTCGACCTCTTCCGGAGGCACAAAACTAGGGTCGGCGCTTCAATAAGGCCTAGGGATGGTTGTATGAGTTTACACATACAACCTTCCCCTCATATGATTTTGTAGACCGCCTACTTAGTTATCTACGTCGGTCCTAGGCTCTTCATCAATCATGTCAGACAACAAGGGTGGCGTGTTTACATCCTCGGGTGCCTTCAAAGGCCCAACCCCTAATCAAGATGGATGGGACCAATTATGAACTATGGTCTATGCAGTTCCACACCCTTATGCAGTGCCACAACAAGGAGCGCATATTGACAGATTTTGAGCCAGAGGACAAGACTGGAACGATTGCGACATGTAAGCAAGATGATGCATATGCCCGTATTTGGCTATCAGGGACGCTGACTATGGAGATTGTAAATGATATTGGGAACCAACCCACTGCTAAGGCTATGTGGGATATCCTGGCTGCGACATATGAGCAGTCCAAGAATGAGAGCAAGATTCTCCAGTTACAGTTCGACATCTTCTCTACGAAGCAGAATGGGAAGCCCTTACATGCACATTTCTCTCATCTACGGGGCATGTTCGAGAGACTGCATAGCTTCATGCCGATCACTGCCAGTACGGAACAACATCAGGCCCACAAAAATGCTACGATGACTGGTGTATTTCTGTCCTCCCTTGATCCAGAGTACGATGCTGCTCGTACTCAACTTCTGACTGGTGAGTCCATTCCACCAATGGAGGAGGTATATAAGAGATTGAGTAGGATTACAACTGCATCAGCCTCTACAACCCAACCTACCCCTACAGCTATGGCTGCCACTCGTGGCAGAGGAGCGTCACATTTTCGGGGTCTTGGACCTCGTGGTAGAGGGGGAGGCAGACACCGTGGCCCCTGTACTCACTGCCACCGACCAGGCCACTCTGAGGAGACGTGCTTTCACAAGCATGGGTATCCAGCCTCTGCACGAGTTGCAGAGTAGACTGAGGCTACAAATGCACCTCTTCTTGATACTCGATTTGATGATCTCGTCTCACGACTTCGTGATATGATCATTACATCCTCGTCTTCGTCTCTAGGTTTAACAGATGCTGCAACTTCGGCCAGAGCGTCTTCTAACTCATCAGGTACACCTTATGCACTTACCAGTACTACTTGCTCGGACCTGACATATTGGATTATGGATTCCGGAGCCTCTCATCATATGTGCGGCGACAGACGTCAGTTTACTACCTACAGAGCACTTGCCCCAGGAAGATCTGTGGTCATCGCCAATGGGGTCCGATTACCCATTGTTGGTCAGGGGGAGATCACCCTGACATCTTCTTTGAATCTCCGGAATGTCTTGCATGTACCAGGCTTTCGGACGAACCTGTTATCAATTAGCCAACTTACAAAAGATTTACATTGCCGTGTCATCTTTGACCTCTCTACTTTTGTGTTTCAGGACATACTGACTGGCAAGATGATTGGAAGTGGCAGTGAGCAGAAAAGCTTGTATAAAATTGCTATATCATCATGTGCTGCCGCTGCCACTATTCCCTCAGGATCCATTTCTCCATTCCTTTGGCATCTCTGATTTGGCTATCTGCCTCTACAGAAGATGTATCATGTCTTGCCGCAGATATCTACTCGTACCGCATTGGATTGCGAAGCCTGTTAGCTTGGGAAACACCATAGGTCGTCGTTTCCAGTTTGTTCGAGGCGTCATACTAGTCGGTCTTTTGAACTGTTTCACTTTGATATTTGGGGTCCGAGTCGTGTACCTAATCTTCAAGGACATAGGTATTATATGGTTGTTGTTGATGATTTTTCCAGATTATCTTGGGTATTCCTGATAAAACAAAAGTCTGAAGCTGGTGCTATGATTCGAAAATTTATTTTGGAAGTTAATAACATCTTCTCTACCAATATCAAAATCACTCGGACGGATAATGCTTTAGAATTTTCAACATTATATTTGTCCGATTTTCTCAGCTCACAGGGGATTATTCATCAAACTTGGTGTAGTTACACTTCGCAACAAAATGGTGTGGCGGAATGCAAACATCGCCACCTTCTTGATGCCACTCGGACATTGTTGATCCATAGTCGTGCCCCTCATTCTTTTTGAGGGGATGCAGTTCTCACTGCATGCTACTTGGTAAATCGTATGCCGTCTACAGTTCTAGGAGAGAAGGTCCCCTTCTTGATTGCGTTTCCCGAGGACATTTTCTCCCTCACACCTCGTGTCTTTGGGTCAGTTGTGTTTGTGCACAATTGTACCCCTGGTCGTGATAAGCTCTCCCCAAGGGCTATCAAATGTGTGTTTGTTGGGTACTCTCGTACTCAAAAATGGTATCGCTGTTATGATCCAACGAGTAGGAGATACTATGTGAGTGCAGATGTCACTTTCTTTGAGTCTATCATGTATTTATCTCCTACAGGTGACATGTTATCCAATGACAATGCAAACGATATTGTTGTTCCTCCACCTCCATCTATCACATCAGCTGAACCAGAAAGTCAAACTCTACCACCACCACCGCCTCCACCACCACCACCACCACCACCACCTCAGTCGAAATTTTTACCCATTGTCTACACTCGCAGGTCTTCTACTAGCACTTCTGCTCATCAGCCGTCCACATCTTCCAGCACGCCTAAGGTATGTCATGATAACGCTGTTTCTACTGATGACACTGCAAATTTACAGGATGACTCTGCTGTAGAGGACACTGAGGAGGACGATTTGGATATTCCTATTGCCCTGAGGAAGCCACGTCGTCAATGTGCTAAATACCCACTTGCGGCACATGTCTCTTTATATCACCTTTTTGACAAGTACAAGAAGTTTGTTGTTGGTCTTTCCGTGGTTACTATACCCAGAACATATATGGAGGCCCTACAGGACAGCAAGTGGTGTCAGGCGATGGAAGAAGAAATGGCAGCCTTAACAACTCGCGGGACATGGTCTATTGTCCCTCCTCCACACGGTGCTTCGACAGTAAGATGCAAATGGATATTTTCTATTAAGCATAATGCGGATGGGAGTGTGAATCGCTACAAGGCGAGGTTGGTGGCCCGTGGCTTCACCAAGACATATGGGGTGGATTATCAAGACACATTCTCTCCAGTAGCAAGACACTCGACGCTCTGGATTTTACTAGCGGTTGCTGTTTCACGTGATTGGCCATTATTTCAGCTTGATGTGAAGAATGCATTTCTATACGGGGACCTTCACGAGGAAGTTTACATGCAGCAACCACCTGGGTTTACTGCTGAGGGGGAGTCACAGAAGGTATGCATGCTACATAAGGCCATAAATGGACTAAAGCAGAGTCCTAGAGCTTGGTATCAAAAGCTGTCAGAATTGATTGAGCAACAGGGATTTAAGAGGTCCACTGCGGACCACTCTCTATTTGTTCAGAAGACACAACGAGGTACGGTTGCCATTCTTGCCTATGTAGATGACATTATTGTAACAGGAGATGATGCTCAAGGCATTCAGGTAGCCAAGAAGTTCCTAGGTAAAGAGTTTGTGACCAAGGATCTTGGCACCCTTCGTTACTTCTTGGGGTTAGAATTTGCCAGGAATCATCAGGGTCTAGTGATGACCTAGAGGAAGTTTGTCATGGATCTCCTTTCTGAGACAGGTATGACTGGGTGCATGCCAGTTATGACGCCTATGGATCCAAATGTGAAATTGTATGATGATGACACTGAAGAAGTTGATAGTAGGAGGTACATGGAACTTGTGGGAAAGCTCCTATATGTGACTATCACCAGGCCGGATATTTTTTTTTGACGCTCAAAAGCGGGGGATGCACTCGGTGGTGCTCGCCCCACATTTATTAGAAAGGTAAGAAAAACTTACAGCGGGTATGCGAACAGAGAACAAAAACGAGTGAAAAAAAACCGAAGGTATCACAATCTGATACCCCCATTACATCAAAGAACCCCTAAGCATCGGACCAGTCGCGAGTGAAACGGGATGCCGAGATGAGGACGTTTTCCGAATAAAATCTCTGTCCGGCAAAAAGGGCTTCATTTCTACCAATCCAAATGCACCAAAGCCGAGCAATAGCAGTAAGGATGTCCGTCCTAGCCCTGGCCCGAGAGCTAACCAGGCTCTCACAGAAAGAGGAAGAATCCGATACGTCAAGCCAATCCAAATCCGCCCAGATATCATGAGTTCTGCCACATCGGAAGAAAAGATGATCGATAGTCTCTATCTCCAAATCACAAAGACCACAAATAGACGAGGCATGTGGAACTAGGACAGCACACCGGCTACGAGTCATCAGACGGCCACGTCGGAAAAGTCATCATCAGGCCGGATATTATGTTTGCAGTAAGCAAGGTTAGCCAATTTATGGAGTGTCCTAGAAAGACTCATATGGATGCTATCTATATGATCTTGAGATATCTGAAGAATTCACCTGGTTCAGGACTCCTATTTAGTAGGGGCAGTTCATTGGAGGTCACAACGTGTACAGACGCTGACTATGCAGGATGCCCCACAGACAGGAAGTCTACTTCAGGATTTGCTGTTTTTGTTGGTCACTCACTTGTCTCATGGAAAAGTAAGAAACAGACTGTAGTTGCCAGATCAAGTGCAGAATCTGAATACAGAGCCATGGCCCAAGGGAGTACAGAGATGATGCGGGTTAGATCGGTGTTGACTGATCTTTCCATAGATGTTCCTCTTCCTATGCAGCTATTATGTGATAATCAAGCCGCATTATTCATTGCAAATAATCCCGCTTTCCATGAACGAACAAAGCATATTGAGGTGGATTGTCATTACACTCGAGATCTGATCCAGAAGGGACTCATATCTACATATCACGTGTCTACAGGAGATCAGACAACAGATATCTTCACCAAGGCTCTAGCACGAAGTCCGTTTCAGAAGTGTTGGTCCAAGCTGAGCATGATAGATATATATGCTCCAGCTTGAGGGGGAGTGTTATCATATAATGTGTGTCTTATTCTAATTTCTTTTTCCAGTATACTTATCATGTAATTAAGCCAGGGCTATTCTCCTATATAAGAGAGCCCTCGGGTACGTCTAATGCATCGACTTTTTTTCTCCCATCAACTACCTAATGAGCAACCCTCCTCAAGTTATACAGGCTTGGGACCAGCAATGGCTGAGTTGATTGCTTAAAGCGGTTTGGCCATTTGTAAAGGAGATCATCTTGTGCACTCGTGAGGAGATGCGAGTTTTAGGATGTTGAGCCAGCTAAGAGAGGGCGAGAAAGACCCAATAAGTGTTGGAATGAGACTGTACGAATGGATCTTAGTTTTTTGGTTCTATGCCCAAGAATAAACCCAAGATAGTTCCGAGTGGAGGTCAATAATCCATATGGCTGACCCTACTTGATGTGGGAAATTCTTTGTTGTTGTTGACATCCAAGTTATTTCTAAACCCATACAAGCTATAAATGTCAACAAGTGATGCATATTCTATATTACTTCGTGAATTGCTTCTATGTCCAATCATCAAAAGTCATTCAAATACACCCGAGAATAAGTTAAAAGATGATCATGGTTCCAAATTTCGCGAAATTTCGGTGAAATTTCGGTTTCGACACCCTATCGAAATCAAAACCGAAATCTCGATATATACCCTTCCTTCATAGATTTAAGCCGATTTTGGCCGAAATTGGCGAAATTTCTTTCATTTTTTCACTATCTCGAAACGAAATCGAAATCAAGATTTAAAACCTTGTTAAAAACATCAAATATTTCTTAGAATAGTTCTAATTATATTGGAATACGTATAAGCTTGTCATCAAGGTTGCAAAAAGCGGTATACAGTATTCAGCCGGTAGGGTCACTGATTCATGATTAAACGGTATGCGGGAGTTTAAACGGAAATTAAACGAGTTATGCGGTTTTTGCATATTTAATTAATAAAAAATTATAAATAAATATAATTAATAAAAATGTATAAATAAATAAGAAAAATATAATCACTGATTCACAATATAGATCAAATATTGTCAGATTCCATGAAATGTTTCATCCAAGTGTCAAACAACTAGACTTCATAGTCAAATGTCAAAATAGACAAGATAAACAATTACAATTCATAGAATGAATCCAAAAAGTCATGGATAATGGTGATCCTGTGAAGAAAGTAGATCCATGTTCTTAAAAGGTTGTTTCAGGCCCGTTTAAAAGGCCGTTTAAACAACCGCTTAAGGCTGTTTATGCGGACCGACCGTTTATGGACCCGCTTTTGGTTAAATGATGCGGTCGAGCATCGCATTCATTTAAACGACCGTTTAGACCGTTTTTTGCATCCCTACTTGTCATGCATTAGAATAATGCTGAAACTACAAACACAAAAGTGAAACAAATAAAGATCGAAATGGTTACGGATCCTTGGCAAGTTCATGATTGTCCTCATCATTAACACTAATATCTTCAACATCATCTTCTTCTCCACTTTTGGTCCTTTTAGTCTCGTCTTTTTCGTTATCTTTATTATCATGTGAAGCTACTACTCATTTTGGGCAAGATCAAACAATAGTTGCTCCAAGTCTTTTTGGTTGCCTTGTATGTGATTTGTCTCTGCATCTTCAGATGCCGTTGTATCATCTCCTAATGTCAGTCTATCATCCTCAAAGACAAATCTTCTTTTGCATCACTTGCCTTTGTTTTATTAAGCATCCATTCATTGGCATCGTCAAATTCTTAGGAATAACAGGAGTGATGGTGTCTCGGAAGTCACATTGATCCTTTGAAGCGTCCAAAATCTTGTAATAATTGAGGTTTAATTTCGTTTCTTTTCTTTGAATGAATCTCTGATGATTTTGGTAGTTAACGTTAGTAAAGAGTCTTAAGTTTGACTTAACATAAAGTAACTCAGACGTTTAAATACACTATTTGCGTCATGATGAGCTACATCTTAAATTCGAAATCCAACTAGATATTTCGGATATGGAGATTCACTTCCAAAAGGGCTCCACCGTTCTACTAAATTATTGAATTAAGATTTTGATGTCAACAATTTAAATTAATTTTATATGCACGAAATCATAATGATTAGCCAAAAATTTTGAATGTTTTGGTTTGATTGCCATTGAACTTAAAATCCTGCGTTATTTCTCTATATGATCAAACATAGTAGTTGCATTAGAGACTAGTCTTTGTAAGCATTTATATAATCTGTAAATGATCTTAACATTGCAATGGATGGATTTCCTTAGTAGAACTCTGAGATTCCTAATATATTACGTGGCTTGCAATATATGATGAAGTTTCCTCTTGATCTTTTATCGATGGTGTGAAATATGTTCTTGAATTTTTTAATATTCTCACCAAGGCTTTTCACAGTTGCTTCCTTAATGCGATCGTGTACTTCTAATCCTTTTCACTGAAGCTTTTCTCAATTCATCCATAGCTTCATATATATGGTGAAATTTTGTAATGACATTCTTCCTACTAATAATCATTTTCACAACACACAAATCTTAAACTAATGTGATATGGTAACAGAAATGACATCAATAATACAAATAAAGATACACTCATTTCAAATAAATTTAAGGATTTCCTTAAGAAATCGTATAACATTTGTAATTGTAAGCCAGTAAGTATTATACTCAAATGATTGAAACATTGGTAAAAATGAGTATGCTCATTACAATTCTAATGGGTTCAGAGCTCATTAGAAGAACCCGCTCTCTCTCTCTTTCTCTCTCTCTCTCTATATATATATATCATATCACTTCTTTAACATGATCCATAGCACCTCAACACGATCTTTGAAATAACGGCTTCCTTAACATGATCCATAACTGCTTCCTTAATATTGTTGGTTACTCTTATGATCAACTAGCTGAAGAACCTTTATAAAAGGTCCAATGTACATGATTGTATCAAATATGCTTGTTTTAAAATGATGGCATTAAGTTAATATAACTTGACTTTTTACCGTTTGATTTCTATTTCTGTTTGCATTTTTCCCATTTATCAGAAGTAAATATAGTCGTTGAACTATACTTATTCTTATAGATAGATTGTAAAGAGAAATGTTGTTGCAAGTCAAGTCACACAATGTTGAATAAACTCCTTGCTATGTATAAACTTCCTCGTCATGTACAATAGCCCATTTTGATAATAATTTAACTGGTAGCTGCAATGGCTCTTTCGAAATTCTTCTTCATTATCATGGTCTTTCCATTATCCTCTTGCATAGTGTCGAAGTACAAATGTGACATCTTCTCTTGCAAAAACTTGCCTACGTAGGAATTATATGATGAACTAAAGTAAATATAAAAATAAGTACATCTATAATCAATATATATATATATATATATATATAATGGCTTTTGTTAGTTATGACTTGAACCATGTTTTGCTATTCAATTAGTTCCATAAATTTCATAAAAGGGATTTTTACCTCAGAACCTATAAACTATGTAAATTACCTTCTCGATCTTTGAAACATCGATATTCCTCTCTCGACCCCATAAACTTACTCCGTCTTACCCCACCGACCTTGCCATTACTTTTACTTTTACTTGAGTCAATAACATGGATTAATCTAACTAGAGGACAATTCCACGGTGGATCTTTCACCTCCTCATCTCCTTACTCTTTTTCTTCTTTCATTCCTCTTCTTCCTCCTCTTTATTTTCTCTCCCTTCACCTCATCTCCATCCATCCACCGAATCACATAATTTTTCTTATTTTCATGGATAAACCATGTTTGAGGATTATGAAAACGATATTTCCCATTTTTTTGAGACGATCTCTTGAATCGATTGATGGAATATTTGAGATTCCTAAACAAATATGTAACTGAGTTCGCTGGGGCAGAGGAGCCTGTGGTTCATCGGGTTAGTTGTCCTTCCTTATCTGGTTCCTCGGGTTCATGAGGACGTCGACGAACATGGATTCAAGGATGATGCTCAGGAAGAGGGTTTACGTTTGGTAGTCTTCGAACGTAGCGTTGGCCTTGTTGAGGTCTCCGGCGGAGGAACATGGGAGAAGGAGGAGACGTGGGAGGGGAGGAGGTTAGGGTCGAGGAGGTAATGGTAGGCGAAACAGAGGAGGGAGAGGGAGAGGGAGAGGGAGAGGGAGAGGGGGAGGAGGCGTGGGAGAGGAGGTCGGGGAGGCGATGGCGGGTGAAACAAAGGAGGGAGAAGGAAAGGGGGGAGGAGGTGATTGAGAGGTGGTCGGGGTTCGGGGTGGCTGGAGGAGCAGTTGCGATTGCGGGTGGTGCGGAGGGAGAGAGGGGCTAGAGGAGCAGCTGCGACTGCGGGTGGACGAGCAAGGGGAGGGGATGAGGTGGACAGGGAGAGGAATATGTAATGTAAGGAGGAGGATGGTATTGTTTGTAAATTTCTTAAAAAAGAAGTCAACATGCTCCTCATTTTAACAGAATTCTATTAAATTTAACGGGTAAATGGATGCGAGTTGATTGCGAGGTTCATGGTGTAAGGGTTGACAAGTTTACGAGATCGAGGGGGGAATATTAATATTTCAAAGGTCGAGAAGGTAATTTACAAAGTTTATAGGGTTCGTGGGTATAAAAATCCCTTGATAAAAATCTCATATTCGATCGATATAAATCATTATAAAGTATAGCAGGTTTATATTTGTTATTTATTTAAATATGTAAATCATTTTTTATATATATTCTTATTTTTTTGTAGATTTTGATATTTGAAATAATTTTATAATAAAGTAAAAGAAACAGTTCAGAAGCATATTAGATTTAGTTTATTAAAAAAATAGGAAAAAGGTATTAATAACTATAACAGAGTCAACCTGTAGAAATTGGTCCAGGTGACCGCCTAGTCCTAATCAGTGTTCACAAAGTCTTGGCCTATACGACTGCATACTTGGTAGCATATAAGGAGGCTGGCAGGTCATGGCACCACATATATTACATGCAGAGTATATGTGGTCATAGCTCATACTCAACTTGAGTAAACTGCATATTCGACCGAGTATGCGGCCACATATAGAATAGACCGACCTTTATGGGTTAACATTTTTGAATATATTCTTGAGTTCTCATGTACACATTTAGCTATATGAATAATTGTAAGTTATTGAAAGAAAGGTTTCTTTGTTTTTAAGTTTGAACTTGGACTTTGATTTGAAACATATATGAATTGATTTGTAGGTCTATGAAGTATTTAAATCGATTCTACCTAAAAGTTTCCAGCTGCAAGCCTGCAACAATTACATATAATATTATATAAGGGAGTTGGGAGCCTACACCCAGTGGTGTAGGTAACTGCCTACACCCAGTGGTGTAGGTAACTACCTACACCAAACCTTTTTTTCTCATGATTTTTGTGTTTTTTTCGAAGGAAACCTTAGGGGGATTTTCTTAATATATTGAGAGGAATATGCGTTTCAAGTTTCATGCAAAACAAACATTCCTAACACGTTCATCTAGAAGGGCTCAATTTCAGCGATTCTGTGACTGTTAAAATTTGATAGTCTTGATGAAGATGATAGGAGTTTCGAATTAATATGAAATTTGAATGGCACCTTGATGATATATAGTGATCTAATTCCCCCAAGGTTTCAGTTCAAAAAAATCAAAAAATAATGGAAAAATGAGCAGGGTGTAGTCTCACTTTTCCCATTATATAAACAATAAGTAAAAATTCAAATTTGAAAATATGAGGTGAACCACATAATCACTTTGATTATGTCGAGTTATTAAAGCTAAAATCTGATTGGTGGATGGAGAAGGATTGTCACATCAAATGAATTTATTTTATTGTATGATTTATTTTTTTAAATTATAGTAAATGTCTCTAGAGGTTGCATCCCAGCATTGTAGCATCATTAGTTGTTTGGTTATTTAGGTATATTATTTACTTAGCTAGAAAGAGTAACTTGAGTTGATATTCTTTGCTTTGAATTTATTATCGTATATTTTAAATATTTGTAATTAAAATAATACAAACCACATAATCTACATGTACTTTCGCATATACTTTCGCCTACCACTTGTTCTAGGCCGCTTGGCAGGCGGAATACGTATATTGACCTTTTGAACCTTTTTCCTAATTGGAACATGTAATTCCCATTTCCTTGACTCGATTAGTTACGTAGTTTGCTTACTTTTGCAAGGTTGTCATCTTTACATATGCCAATGAATCGGGATTTCACAATAATCGTATCCCTATACCGTGTCACCATAAATATTTGGATGCTTCTTTTTCTCATATCCATCCAATCATCAGATATAGTGTAGCATTCATTTTTTTTATTGTTGATCGTCAATTAGGATGGCGTAAACATGAAGCAATGAGATTCTAAGCTCGTGTTATTATGACGTCTTCAAGTTAGGGCCATACAACCAATAGCTTGGATCATTTTTTTTGAAACATTGCAATTTCTCGGTATTTATTGGTATGCCAACTCGATAGAAGAAAGAAACAATATATTAAGTGATTATGAGCTGCATCTCCTCCTTATACGCATTTATAATGGAAGTTTATTTCATATGAACTTTTCCCTTCTCTATTATCATTTTCATGCTCATAAATGAGTCTGCAAGTATTTCTGCACTTTTTAGTATGTTGTGAATTTCTATTACTTCGCTTGTTGGACAAACACGTTTTCCAAACATAATAGCATTTACTTCCTCACAATCATCGGCATCATTGTCCATGTCATCCCCTTCAAAGTTCTCTCTCTCAATTGAATCCTTTTTAAGCTTCCTCTCCATACATGCTTACGATTCCTCCTCAACCTCGTGTGGGCATTTCATACTAGCTGCAACATTCAGAGATGATCTCACTTGATATTGTTTGGCTTTGTAGATTCTAATTTTACTTAAGGGATGTAATGATGTAGTTGTAGAGGAGTAGTAGGCGGAGGAGACGATGACACACCATGATGAGGTAAAATGAAAGAGGCAGTCAATGGTGGGTGGTCTTATTCCTTTGGATCCTTTTTATGTTTACTATCTTAATTGGGTGTTTTCTCAAGCGATTGCCTTGGTGCCTCGAGCTTCTCGGCATGGCGGTTATCTCAACATCACTCAATGCAAAGTGTCTCATGATCTCATCTTGGGAGCTAGAGCATGTTAATAAGGCCCTCGGTTTTCTTTAAATTGAAGATTTTAGGCTGATATCGATTCCCAATGCAGTATTTCTCATTATTACGAAGGTTTTGGCCAATCAACTTTGTGGTTTGTTAGACTCCATCATTTTCGTCTTCTATTCTAGGCAGATTCATGGTGGATGGATTAGTGCTACCACCCGATATGGTCTTGGATTGAAAGCAAAATCAAAGAAGAAGTTTGGTATGTGAGGTTGACTTTCCAAGGCTTATTATTGCATGGACTAGTGATTTACCTGGACATCATTATAGGAGAAAGGATCTCCTGGGCATGGATTGCATGGATGAATAGGTGTATCACGATGTCCTTATACACGATCATAGTGATTCGTGAATAAATGCCTCGAAGGGAGTTTCTTTCAACCACAGAGGGGGGGGGGGGGTTCGACATGGGTGCCCTCTAGCACCTCTCCTTTTTGTGGTGATTGTAGACGTTTTAGCGGTGACGATGAAGTTGGCGTTCGATGGTGGGTTTTGTCCAGGATAAAAATGTGAGGATATCTCTGTTCCCATCCTCAAATTTATAAATGACACAATACTATTTGTCAATTGCGGGGCAGAGCATAGAAATTGACATCTTGTATTATGGGCATATTTATAGACATTTATGGCCTTCAGAGTAATAGTTAAAAGTCGGCTTTTGTTTTGTTTGGGTTCTCGTAATTGGAGATTCAGGAGTCTATTTCGTCTCTCCGCAGTCCTTGTATTGCTGTTTTTACTTATTTGGGTCTCCTTTTGGTTGGTGGCAAACTTCATGCTTTGGATTGGTGATGCATGTTGGATAGGATTGAGAGGAAGTTAGTCGATTAGAATGTTGTGGTCCTTTTCCAGAGCCAAGAAGTTGGTTTTACTTAAGCATATCCTTTTGTTTATTCCCATTCTCTATTGTTCCACCATGTTGGTACAGTTGGAGTGCACATGATGGTTGAGTGGTTGATGAGACACATCTTCTTGGTCAATGATAGACAGGTGAAGAATTTGGTACGTCTTCTTGGCTAGGATACAATGACTAGATCATAGAAAAATTGCGGGACTCGGAGTCCTGAGGTTGGAACAAATGAGTAGAGATTTTCTGTCTAAGCGGGTTGTCAGACCGTAGGGGTGATGGTAAAGACAGTGTGTCACTTGATACGGACTATCTATGGGATTGAAGCCTTGTTATCAAAATGACATGTTTGCTAAGACCTTTGGTTGGTAGCAACAAGCTTTTACGCTTCTAGCTAGATGATTGGATTGGTTTGGACCCTCTTGTTGTCAGTTTTCCCCAACTATTCACGCTGACAAGTGACCATGATACCACGATCATGTAGACATGATCGAAAGAAACCTTGGCTCCCCCATTTATGGCAGACTTTTCAGAGTAGAGACATTAAGATTTCTTGCATATGTTTGCCGAGCTGTCGGACTTGGACAACCTTGTGGATGGTAAATATCAATGAGTTTGGGTTAATGGCCTTTATTTTTTTGTCTAGAGAGCTTGCAAGTTCTCTTTGGCGTCGCATGAGGTGGTGCATGTAGACTTGAGAGAAGACTACATGCCGATTTGTAATACCAGGATCCCGCATCCGACCAGGGTCTTTCTTTGGCTATTGTGGCATGGGTCGTGTACTTACCATCATGGTATTAAAAGGCTAGCCTCGAGGCGGTCGAGGCGGAACGAGGCGAGGTTTTTTAGCCTCGAGGCGTACGCCTCAGAAGGTTGAGGCGATCTGAGGCGGTAAGGCGGGGCGAGGCGGTCTGTGAGGCGTTTTTTGGAATTTAAAGTATTTTTTAAGGATTTAAATTATCTTATTGGTAGTTTTAGATGCTTATAAATGTATAGTTGTTTAGGGTGTATATTTACAAGATGAATGCTTGAAATTTTAAGTTTGTTCATATTCATATTAAGCATTAAACTTGTCTAATTTTTCCAAGAAATTCTTAATATTATACTTTTAAATACACAATCAATAAAATTTAAAGAAAATCTAGTGTTAAGTGAGGTGACATAATGAGAAACGTAACATACTAATTAGAAAAAACAAAACAGATTCAAGACATGCCAATATTGTCATCTTTTATATATTAGTCATGTAACAAATACATTTAATCATATTTTTTTATGCACCACAATATTTTTCAGTGAAAAATATGTTGTCATTGATATTTTAATGACAATTATAGCTAATGATTCTATTTTTGATTGGGTAGAAATTTAGTAGATAGGTTTATGGAATTTACATATCCTTTCTTTCACGTTCTTATCTTCATAATTTCATCATATACTACAATGTTATATATTATATGTATGTCAATTAAGATAATTTCATCATAAATATATTTATTATACTTTTTGTAAGTATTTTTCTATACAAACTGAGGCTTACGCCTCGACTGCCTCGAGGCTACGCCTCGCCTCGCTTCCAGGGAAAACGCCTTATTCCGCCTTTCGTTTTTTAAAACCTTGCTTACCATAGAAGGCCATATCGATATTGATATCGTATCGGTCCGCCCGTAAAAGGATATATCGGGATACATCGGGATATATCGACCATATCAGTGGAAATGTCGGAAATCGCTCAAAAATGGTATTTTTGCCTTTTTTTCAGAAATTAAGATCATCCAAGATATTAAAACAACAAATAATCTACAAATACACACTTATATCACACATATCGGTCATTTATACCCCATATATCACACATACCGATCATTTTGAACATATCAATGTTAATGTTGATTCCTGGTTTATAGATATTGGAAATGAATTTCATTCAAGTTTTTATAACATGAAGTAACTTACAAATATACACTTAGATAAAACATATAGTTCATCTATGATCCTTATATTGCACATATTGGTCTTATCGAACGTATCACTGGTAATGTTAATTGTTGACTTATAGATATTGGAAATGGAGTTCGTCCAAGTTCTTAGAACACTAAATAACTTATATAACAATGTAATATATTATGATATTATGATGATAAGAACATGAAAAAAAGGATATGTCAATGCCATAAACCTTTCTAAACCTTTCTGCTAAATTTCTACCCATTGAAAAAGAAATCATTGGCTATAACTATCACTAAATTATCAGTCAAAAGAGGATTGACTATAGTTATCATTAAAGATTTCCAAGTTTGTTTATATGAATCATATGATTTGAATCCTAATCGTATGTTATGCTAAACCAAGATGAACAACGATCTAATGTCTCCCTGTGCTACAATGACCTACGAGTAGGGCGGGCGGGCTATAGGTTGGCCCCCCTTGCGGGGTTGTTGGGGGCAGCGCCCCCGTCCCAAATTTTTTTCTTATATGGGTATTCGAATTCGCACACATGTTCTTATATGTTTTAGGGTGTTATAGTAAGAGTTCATTGAAACCATGGTCGCACCATACCCTACCAGACTAGGAAGAGCAAAATAAGTAGTATAATCAAGCTTACAAGGGTATTATTCATTAATATATAGATATCAACGATATATTGGCAATATCGGTCGATATCCAGGAATTTTTATAATGAATCCAATCATTTTTGACTGATATGGGCCGATATGGCGACATATCGGTCAAATATCGTCGATATTCCTGTAAAAGGATATGCACCCTAATATCGATACCTCATGCCTCTCGTTATCGATATATCGCGATATGTGCTTCTATGGTACTTACAAAGGTGTATGGAGAGAAGATTCTCCGAACTGGGGACTTAGTTTGCCTGAGGCGAGGCAACGACACTAAGAACCTTTATCATCTTTTTTTAGCTGTATCCTTTCGGTGAGCTTTTGGGCACATGCTGGAATTCCATGGCTGAGGATAGAAGATGGCATTGCTTTTTGGAACTCAATCAGGACATACTATGACAACTCAGGATTTTACGGTATCATTTGCACATCTTTGAACGCTTTGGTGTGCTAGGAATGAACTCATCTTTCACGTTCATTAGTTCTATGCTGAAAATGTACTTGTGCATATTGAACCTGGTCTACTGTACTTTTATTTTAATCTTTAATTATTTGAAATTCGTGTGGGTCCATCTCGGGACTTCATACTCTTCATTCTTTTAAAAAAATCAGTCATTCTGGCAGAGAGAATGGGGAACTACTACATAGACTTGAGGTAAAAGAACTGCGAACTCAAGATGCAACTCTTGCCACACCATCCAGAAAAAATGCCCTTTCATATTGGACCATGTTATCAAGAAATTCTAATATTTTATGATGCATTGCGGACCAAGGTTACCATGTGGCTTTCAAATGCACAATCCTGACTAGGTTCTTCACGAGGAAGGCATTATCCATCTCCTCTAGATGTGAGACCCCCGAGCCTCCATATGGTACAACCTTCATTATTGTAGGAAACTAGTGCAGCTCAAAAAAGCGGAAGTCTAAAATTTGAAAGGCCCAACTTAATAATTTTTGCATGGTCAGCTCAATAAGTTGACAATGCCAGTATTCCTCCATAGCAGCTTGGTTCTATTTCTGAAATGTTACATTTTATTAGAATGGGTTCTGCTTGATGGTGGATATGGTACTCAAGATGGGAGCCATCCATACAAGTGAGTAGGAGTTCACTTTCCCTAGAGCGTGAAGTTACCACTATTAATGGAAATACGTGATAGTCGCAACGAGGATGTTATGAATATGGGTGAGTTCATTGCAACCTAAATAGTCACATTGGACACTCACGAGATGTTGAGTGTGCTTATAGGAAGGAAGGTCTATTCCTTGACATCTTTGAACTTTAAATTGTGGGCAGTTTGTCAGTTTATCCATTTGGGCCCGTGGCCAATAAGTTGTCAGGGATGGTATTTCTTGGTAGAGGCCCAGATCTAGGCCTAAAATATTGCATACTATATTTCGAAAGTAACATAGACTTCGATCCCTCCAACCTTTTCTCAGTCATCTTCACCAAGCAACCGATCCATGACTACTAGACAAAAATGCATCATGTGCTTGTCAAGGCATGGCAGGAGTTGCCATATCAATTGAGTCTATTGAAATCACTAAAAATTGTCAAATGACCATGCCAAATGCCACAAATGATTGCTTCTCTCTAGTCCTAGAAACCACCAAGGAGATTAACAAAAATGAAGTGGCACTGAGAACATACCATCGTTCCTTTGGCATACAACAACACCAAAGCCTTTTTCCCACATTAAGCAGGGTCAGCTACATGGATTCTTTGTCTCTATTCAGATCCATCTTGGGTCATTCTCATGCTAAGATCCAAAAAACTAAGATCCCTTCGGAGTCTCATTCCAACACTTCTTGGGCTTTACTCACCCGCTCTTAGCGTGTTCAACATCTCAATACTCACATCTCCTAACTGGTGCATCACCCGGTCCTCCTTTGCAAATGACCAAACCACCTTAAGCGGTTTTCTCGCAACTTATCCTCGATCAGAGCTACACACATTTTCCATATGAATTGCATCATTCCGAATCCGATCTTTACGTGTATGTCCACACATCCACCTTAGCATTTTTATTTCTGCAACTGACATTCTCTGCACATATCTATGATTCACAAGCCAACATTCAGATGCATAGAGCATAGCAGGTCTCACAGCTCCTTTGTAAAACTTTCCTTTGATTTTCATAGGAATTTTCCTATCACATTAAATAACAGAGGCTCCTCTCCACTTTAGCCAACCTGTATTTATCCTATGGGTAACATCTCCGTCAGTTTTCCCATCATGTTGCAAAATAGATCCCAAATATCTAAAGGAATCTTTCTTCTGAATGTTATCGACACCAATCTTCATCTCGATTCCTTGACCATTGCCTCTATCAAAAGTGCACTCCTTATTTTCAGTCTTAATCCTACTTATGCGAAATCCTATAGTTTTTAATGCATATCTCCAAACCACAAGCCTCTCATTTACTCCATCTCTAGTCTCATCAATCAACACAATGTCATTGGCAAATAACACACACCAAGGTATCTCATCCTAAATGTGACTACTCAGCTCGTCCATAATCAAAGTAAAAAGGAATGGACTCAAAGCTGAACCTTGATGCAGACCAATGTTGATGTCAAAATAGTTAGTCTTCTCAGACTGGGTCCTTACACAAGGTGAAGTCCTATCATAAATGTTGATGTCAAAATAGTCAGTCTTCTCAGACTAGGTCCTTACACAAGGTGAAGTCCTATCATACATATCTTTTATGAGAATGTATAGGACATGCACTTGTCTCTTCTCCAAAACTCTCCACAATATCTCTCGTGTGACAGAATCATACGCCTTCTCCAGATCAATGGAAAATCATATGAAGGTTCTTCCTTTTAGCTCTATAAATCTCCATTGTTCTCTACAACAATTGGATGGCTTCAATAGTTTGAGCGGCCTGGCATGAATCCCAATTGATATTCTTTTACTTTGGAAACTTGCCTCAACCTTCTTTCGATCACACGTTTCCAAATTTTCATAGTATGGCTCATCAACTTTATACCTCTATAATTAGAACAATTTTGAATGTCTCTTTTGTTCTTATAGAGAGGCACCACAATGCTTCTCCTCCAATCTTCAGGCATTTTCTTGCTTTGTCAAATAAAGTTGAATAAATTTGTAAGCCAAGTCAAACTACGCTCACCGACAACTCTCCATACTTCTATAGGAATGTCATTGTGTCCTACATCTTTCCTAGGTTTCATAACTTTCAAAGCCTCCTCTACTTCATTTGTATTCGTTTATAGTTTGCACAATTCAAATAACTTTCAATACTAGCTAGATCTCCCAAAGTGATCTCTTTATTTCTTTCCCTAGTGAAAAGCTTATGGAAATACTGCTTCCATCTAGTCTCTATATCCTTCTGAGTTACAAGCATGTGTCTTTTCTCATCCTTAATGCATCTCACTTGAGAAATGTTTTTGGTCTTTCTCTCTCTTGCTTTGGCCAATCTTAATATATCCTTTTGACCCTCCTTAGAGTTGAGATTTTTGTACAAAACTTCATAAGCTTTTGACTTAGGTTCGCTTACAACCTTGTTTACTTTCTTCTTTGCTATTTTGTAGTTTGTGACAGTTTCCTTTGTTCTATCCTTAGACTTGTCTTTAAAGCAAGCTCTTTTAATTTTAAGCTTCTCTTGCACTCCACTCCACCACCAAGCCTCCTTTTGATCAGGAACTCCTCTCTTTGACTTGCCTAACATCACTTTGGCTACCCTTCGGATACACTATGCTACCTCCTCTCATATCTCATTTATACTTCCGTTATATTCCCAGATAAGTCTTCCAAAACCTTCTCCCTGAAGCTTTTCTCCCTGAAGCTTGATTGCTTCAAATGAAGATTCACCATCTAGTTCTAATGATCTTGGAAACCCTTCTTTTCTTTACCAGCTCTTTTACTTGCATATACATGACTAACAAGCAATGTTGAGTTGTCAAACTCTCTCATGGAATTACTTTGTAGTCTTTACAAGACAACCGATCTCTTCTCCTCATCGTAAAGTAATCTATCTGTGTTCTAGTCGGGCCACTCTTATAAGTAATTGAATGCTCCTCCCTCTTCTTGAAGAGAGTGTTTGCTATAAAAAGATCATAAACCGTTACAAAATCTAGAATGGTGAGGTGGTTGCTTTTTCGAAAAAGCAGAAATGTGAGTCAACTTTATCCATCCTTCGAACCACGAGCTTGCTTCTTCTTTTCTATCTCTGCCCCGTTTTCTTCTGAAGGTGGACAGAGACCTCAGACCCCCCTTCCTCTCGATGATCTCGAGGCTCCACTCTCCCCCCTGAAGGAAGAAGGCTCCGTGGGACTGGGGGGATTAGGAATCAGGATTGAAGCCCCCCGGCGTTCTGACATGGACTGGATAGGGGTGGGATCTGTAAACGTGTAGAGCCTAGTGTAATGTGGCATAGTATTAGGCACCGTCTCGACTCCTTCCCGTCCCCTGTATCACACCATTTGGGTACTACGGACCCTATGCCATCCACCGCGACAGAGTAGGGGCTCCGGGAGGGCTAAGCGCAGTCCTTTTATTGGAATCGACTTATATATATATATTTATTTAAAAGCCCCTAATATAAATCAAAATCTCAGACTAAAAAAAATCCGAAAAGCCATTATATCTTATCTAGTTTTTTTCTATCAATCTTTTCAAATCAGAAAATGAAGAAGAAAAATGAAATCTCAATCTTTTTGAGGATTTTGGATAGTCTTAGTCTATGCAAGATTAGCTTTCCCAGCACGTGTTGACCAATTCCCCCGCGCTAGTTATTGCGGGTCATGCAAGAAGCCCCAAATCCTTGATTTGGCAGGGATGCATTGCTTTGGGCCTTGGAAGAGAAGGGACTCGACACCTCCACATTTTCTTTTTCTCCGTGCCCGGACTTTTCCCTCTTCATTTCTATCTTCGAAGCCATAGCCTCCATGGACATTAGAATTACTATTGGTGTCAATCCTGTTCTCCTCCGAATCCCCTCTGCCCTTCAAAGTACCATTTCTCTCCCTTAACTTTCCGTATTGTCTTGCAATCAATTGGGACTTATTTTTGAGAAGATGAATTAGGACCTATCTCTGACGGCAATCTTCCAGCCAGGGTAGCCGTTAATGATGCCAAAATTGGAATCATTGGCTTTTGTCCTTTAACTTTCGGAACACTTTTTTTAATGCCCAAATCTCAAAAGGCCGAAGCAGGTGGGAAATCTTAAAACCTCAGTGATCAACCACGTGACCAACCTATGATCTGAAAACTGGTGGACACTGCCTGGATCTTGATACTGGAGGTCGCTTTATACCCCTTAACTCTCTGAACCCTTTCCCTAAAGCACTAATTTCTGAAGCTGAAGTAGGTTTGATGGTCTCAAAATCTCTTTGAACAAGCACATAAACCAGCACATGTTCTAACTTCTAAGAACAATCTTGACACTGCGGGGATCTTGTGGAGGAAGTTGTCAATGCTGGATCTGGAAGTTGCTATCGTACTCTGCTGTGGAAAATTGACATTTGGTTGTCCCTGACTATTGCTATTCCGTCTTCAACCTGGTCTAATACGAAAACATGAACTCATTGAATCCCGCACTCCAAATCCTTCTGTCTATCTTCCTGGCTCAAATTGACTGGGAACTCATTTCCAGATTAAAGATGCATATGTGAAAAGCTCTCATTTGCACCAATTTCCCATAACCGATTTTATCAGGACTTTGCATACAAGTCACCAAAAATGCAACCCATCTCCCTTTCTTTTCTATAAAATGACATCCACACGCCTTTATAGATCACCCTCCTTCACCAAAGGTGACAGGACTTTTAGATGATACATTTAGCTAAATGTTTTGAGAAAAAAATAATTAATTTTGAATGCCTGTAATTATTATCAATGAGGTGTGTCCATATGCGATAAAGTTGGTAAGTTTGGGTATTTTAAACAAGTCTCAAGCAGTTTGGTCTAATTTGTTGTTGTATTTAAAGTTTTTACAATTTCTTTTTTATCTTTCTACTTACCAAAGAGTTTTCCTTTTTCCGCAAAGGAACATGGCATGATCTTGAGGTGATCATATGATTTCATATCCAAAATGTGATTTAATACCACTGAGAGTTTACTGAACAATAAAGTTTTATCCATGATAATATTTTTTTGTAGAATATTCGGTTTCTGCTACTGTACTTCACATCTTTGTAAGAATTAGCTGTTACTTCTTTACTGTATTTTTTGCTTCTATTGAAGCCTTTTATTTCCCTTTTTAACAGATAGCACCAACCTATGGAGTGAATCAGCCAGTTGTATATAATCCACATGCTGTTCAAATTCAAACACCTCCCGCCTATATGCATCCTGGTGGACCGGTAATGTGTTAGCTATTTTTACATTGAGTTTAGTCCAGCATTAGCCTAGATGGAAGCTAAGTGCTGTACAATTATTCTAAACTTAAGCTAAGAATTATGAATAACGCCTATTTGGGGGTATACAACTTGCAGAATTTTAAACCATTCTTTGTATTTAATTACATAGGATAAGACCTCTTGAAAACTACAAAAAATGAGAACAGTATGCCAATGTGATGATTAGTATCCGCCGAAAATTAAATTTTCGTCTTAGAAGCCTAATTATGAAGCAAAATGGACATTGAAAACCGCCACTAGGAGGTAAAAGAAAAAAATGCCTTAGATGGTGGGTTGAATTGCAGAATAAATTAAGCAGGGGGATTTCTTATTCCAAGATGGATTCACCATCTGTATTTCTTTGTTCCGAGGTGGATCCATGCTTAGCTTGGGATGATTTTTGAAATCATCTACCCTTGATTGTGCTCTGATGAAAGTTTTTACTTGTTGCTCATGATGGAAGAACTATCTGTCTGATGGGTTAGGCGTATTCCTGACCAATCAGCCCATCAATTAAGATAACTTTCCTTTTTATGTTGATTGGGATATCTGTTGGTTAGATGGGTTGGAATGATTATGATTTGATTTATATTTTTGTAATGTTCATTCTTAGTTTATTGCCATCGGAATGCACCCTTAGGGTCCGTTTGGTTACTGGGGTACACCGGGGTATCCCCCTCCAACCCTGGGTTGGAAATCCATCACAAGTCAAGGTGATATCACATCACAGTCCTTATTCCAACCCTCTCCCAACCCTCATAACCATCCAAACACCTACTATTCACAAGTGGATACCCTAACCCTACCCATCCCAGTAACCAAACATGCCCTTAAGGTATGTTTAGTTGCCAGGTTAAGTTGAGTTGGACTTTTATAAATGGTAGATGTATGCTTAGGTGGGTTGGATATATTTTTAAAATATTATTATTTATATGTTATATTACAAGTAATTATTATTTGATGTGATTTGACAGGCTTATTTTTAATGTTAAGTTAAAAAAGTCCCCAACTATGCATTGATTCCCAATTAAGGGTCTCATATTTCAAATCTAACAAAGGTCCCGAACTTTTGAATTTGAGGTTTAACACTGTCATAAAAGGATAACTGACTTTTACAGGCCTATTGAGACAAAAAAAGATCAAGCCTGTTTTTGTCACATTTGAAAAATGGCCCCTAATTGGGAATTGACGAATAGTTGGACCCTTTCTTGTATTTTACCCTTCTTTTAATGTAAAAAATATGATGATTATATATAAATGAAGAGTACACAACAAAGTCTTTTCCCACATTAAGTAGGGTCAGTTACATGGATTCTTTACCTCTCGTCAGATCTGTCTAGGGTTATTCTCAGGCTTAGATCCAAAAAGCTAAGATCCATTTGCATAGTCTCATTCCAACACTTCTTAGGCCTTCCTCTTCCTCTCTTAGCCTGCTCAACATCCCAAAACTCTCATCTCCTCTGATGCATTAGCTGGCCTCCTTTGCAAATGACTAAACCACCTCAAGTGATTTTCTCGCATCTTATCCTCGATCGAAGCTATACCAACTTTCCTTCTGATTGCATCATTCCGAATCTGATCTTTATATGTGTGTCCACACATCTACCTTAGCATTTTCATTTATGCTACTGCCATTCTTTGCACATGTCTATGATTCACATGCCAACATTCGGATCCATAGAGCATAGCAGGTCTCACAGCCGCTTTGTAAGACTTTCCTTTGATTTTCCAAGGAATTTTCTTATCACAAAGAATAGTAGAGGCTCCTCTCCACTTTAGCCAACCCACATTTATTCTATTAATAACATCTCCATCAATTTTCCCATCACGTTGCAAAATAGATCCCAAATATCTAAAGAATCTCTCTTCTGAATGTTATCGTCACCAATGTTCACCTCAATTCCTTCATCATTGTTTCCAATCAAAAGTGCACTCCATATGTTATTCTTAACCTTACTTATACGAAATCATTTAGACTTCAATGCATGTCTCCAGAACTCAAGTTTCTCATTAGTCCATCTCTTGTCTCATCAATAAATACAATATCATTGGAGAATAACATACATCAAGGTATCTCATCCTGAATGTGACTTGTCAACTTGTACATAATCAAAGTAGAAAAGCTATGGACTCAAAGCTGAACCGTGATGTAGACCATTGTTCGGAAAGTCGGTCCAGGTGACCACATATGCGGCCGCATATGCGGAGTCGGTCCCCTTACCACACTGAGTATGTTATACTCGCTCAATATGTGGGTTATGGGGTATACTCGACCAAGTAATCCACATATGTGGATGCATATGTAATAGAGCTAACTCTCTGCTCCTTTATCATCTTCTTGACTTCCACATGGGTTGCTCATCAACCATCTTTTTCTCCTCTACCAAGGTTTGCTGATTGCTATATTTAACTCTAAATCTCTTTTTTTAGATTCAGCAGCAATGACTCTATTTTTTTAGATTCTCCGACAACAACTCTATTTTTTACATTATCTCATAACTGCATGAATATAGAATAAATTACATGTGTTTATCTTAGATCTTTTTAAGGATAAAATGAATATAGATGTCGGATTTGCATGATATTTTATAACCACACAGAACAAATTACATACGTTTAATTTAAATGGTTGAATTTTTTAATATTTGACTTTGAGTAGACAAATACACTATTTACTAAAGTACGGAGGTTCATGGTTGTGTTTACTAACTAGATTACCCTTCCATAAAAAGGTTACCTTCCAATTTGGATAAGGATATCTACCTCTATCTTCAATCAATTTACAACATTTTCTACTCTCTCCTCCGTAACTTAACATTTTTATCTTTTAGAAATGGATGACTTTTGAAAATGCTTTAGTTGATATGACATTGTACAGAAAAGTCTTCCCTTCATATTTCTTCCATGTTATATTTTTTTAAACATAAATATCTAATGTTTGAAATTATTATTTTATTTTTAATTATTTTTAGTTAAAATAATAGAAATCGCTTAATCCACATGTACTTCCGCATATATCTCTGCCTACCTGCTTACTCACTCTAGACTGCTTGACCGAACGAATACCACATACAGACTTTTTGAAACTTGATGCAGACCAATGTTGATGTTAAAATAGTTAATCTTCCCAGACTATATCCTTACACAGGATGAAGCCCTATCATACATATCTTTACGAGGTTAATGTATTTGACATGTACTTGTCTCTTCTCCAAAACTCTCCACTATATCTCCCGTGGGACAGAATCATAAATCTTCTCCTAATCAATAAAAATCATATGGAGGTTCTTCCTTTTTAGCTCTATAAATCTCCATTGTTCTCAGCAAGTGGATGGCTTTAATAGTTGAGCGACTTGGCGTGAATTTGAATTTGTTTTCTTTTACTTTGGAAACTTGCTTAAGCTTTCTTTCGATCAAGGCAATGCCTTAAATGTCGGATTTCGGTTTCTTTTCGGTCATCTTGGAAAGAGAAATTTGATGGACTTTCGATGGAATTTCAATGAATGGACCGAAATCAGGGAAATTACTTGAAAACTTTTTTCTAAAATTAAGATTTATATTATTCTTTATTCAGTAAATGGATAAAATACATATTTTTGCTAATAGTATGATATCAACGTGATATGTTACATTAAATTTACATACAATCGCTCCAACATTAAAGTAGTTTACTGCTATGAATCAGAGCCAGATTTGGAATCAAAATTAGATGCCATTAGTTTCACCTATTGAATATGAAGAGAATGGTGATATATGCTATAATAATAGAGAAAAATACAAGCCAAAAAAGAGTACTAACAAAATGATATCTTATGTAAGAAATTAAAGATCGAAATGGTAGCTTAGAACTTGTATCTAACCAAAATACTTTTAACTTGGAAAATAATTAATTTAGAAAAAAATAGACACACACATACATACACAAATTTTTCTAACATGTATGTCTAATAGATGCATTGTATAGCTTGTGATCGTAAAATATGTGATATACAAGACACAAACAAATAAATTAATACTAAGAAACTGTGTATCATTCACAAGTACAATCTATATCCAACATGATAGTTCACAATATTTGGAAAGTTGCTAACAACCTAGCACTCGTACAACCACACAATACTCCTTGTAATAGATAGAAGCTGCGAGAAAGCAAAGCCTTAAATTTGGGATTTCGGTTTCGTTTCATCAAATGTCCAGAAATTGAAATTTCGTTGAATTTTGGTGAAATTGTTGGAAATATTTGAAATGACGGTAAACTTGATTTTATCCAAACAAAATAAGGTTTAATATTCCTAAGTCAATAAATAAATTATACATGCAAACTTATTAGTAAAATAGAATTGTAAATATATATTTTGAAGTAATATCATCATCATAATCATCACATATGTTGATATGTAGAGCAACATGTTGCCTAGAGCCAGAACTGTATGCTAAATTGGAGGAAAGAGCCATGATGATCACCTTGTTAATAATAATGAGGTGACATATAATAACTAGCAATCGAAACATATATATCAAAATAAAGAAAAAAAATAAAAAATCTCTTCAGTTAAAACTTGAAGTTAACTCCTAAATTTTGTCTAAATAATTTAGTTAGGATTTAGATCTTAAATTTAGAAACTAACTAAAGAAACTTCTTCAAACAATATAAAGCTCTCTAATAACTTAACACATCAATGAATAAATAAGTGAAAATTCATTAATATATGCAAATTTCGATGAAAACGAAGGGTAGATTCACTTATTTTTATTGTTTCGTGAAATGATATGTAATTTAGTTGACATTTCGGTGATATTTCGTTGAAATCCTGGAAAAAGAAATAAGGTATCGTTTCGATTTCGATGACCTAAAGAAATGAAAATTTCGGAGAAATTCGTTTGAATTTCGTTGAAATTTGAGGCCATGCATCAAGGTCATGCATTTATTACTAATGTTTGTTTATTAAAATTCACTATTCACTGCATAATAATCTGTTTAATAAAGTTTATTATCAAATGAAATACTTATTGCTAATCTAATTGTCAACAAAAAGACTAATAGATTTCTTTATACTGGTTGATAGAGTTGCAAATATTGAAAAATTATTACAGATATTTTGGTTCCTTAATTGTGATGGTATGTTAAAATGGATGGTGATCATGTATGAAAAGATCGGATTCAGAATGATGCATCAACTAGTGAATGAAATAGAATTTAAGGCTACACCAACCATTGAGGGTAGTTCTCGATTTGGAACAAGACAAATTGGTGTCGGGGATTTATTGAAACTGTAGCTCTGGGATGGTGGACTACTCCATTTATGGGGATCATATATTGGCTTTATTTGTTGTATTCCTATTTATTATTTTGGAAATGTATACTTCTTACTTTTATCGATATTCATGCATTGCCCACATCTTCCCGTAATGGAAACTTACAAGGTTGGACTGCAATTTCTAGCAAAGTGGCCTTGCTTGCTGCAGCAAAGGCACCTCAAACGTTGATTAACCACTGCTGGCCCCTACGCTGCCGCTCCTGCTGGTGGATCTTTGCCCGAACTCTACCCGAGCCTTCCTCCTTCCCCTTTCTGATTGCATTGTCGCTCTTTTCACCTTGCTCCATCCCTTTCAGTGATATAAACATCACTTAATTTGGCCAGGTGCTTGATGAAATGCTCAAAATTGGATTGGCGGATGTTATGGACTTGAAATATATCGTTGGTTTGAATACTGAATCAATCGAGCTTATGTCCAATCAAGTATGACAATTATCGTATGCAAATCACGAGAGCTTGTGTAGATATTTCCAATAGAACAAACAGGGATAAGGATGACATGTAAGCACTTGACTTGCCATTCACTTCCCATATGTTTATGCGCTGTATGCCGTATGACCTCTGCTCCAGAAGAAAGTTTCGAAAATTGAAGTGTGTAATGCTCCTGCATGGGGACGTGCCAATAAAAATCAAAATTGAATGAAAGTCCTGAACCGAGAATTGTTTTTTTCTCCAATTCTTTTATCGGTTAACTGTTTTTAACAAGCCAAAATTTCAGCTGGGTCACAGTTCATTCATCATTAATCAGATTCAATTAAACTGAGTGATCCTATTTTAAAAATATTGTCAGCGCACATGTGACTGCGTCCTTGGCATGCATGTGTGCATGTGCCTGTGTGTAGCTATGCGCATTTTACATGAACATGCTTGCACATGTGTTATATTTTTTGTTTTTTGGAGAACGTACATATATATATATTTGATGTTAGCAATCATCAAAGATGTGTGCGCATGTGTAGTAAGATTCACATGGACGCAATTCTTTTTAAGGGTGGTTCCATATTAATTATTTAAATCACAATCAAACATATTAAATTTTCTTTTGATGAAAAGTGTGGGCCAGAAACCTCTCATGCACAACATAATGAAATGGCTTTTGACAAAATCAAACTGATTTAAACTGGTTGATAAACCAAACATAGAAACCAGTTTGGTGCGACGACTTGCGTGAAAAATCTAATGAAACTGGCTTTGCACACCCTTGGCCTGGCTCGCTCTTCTCGTAGAGCGAGGTTGTTTCCCCCTTTCCTTTGAATCTATCCCCCCAATCTTGGCATGCCAACTTAAGGTCTGTTGATCTGAACGTTGTGGTCATTGTATTTTGGTTGCAGTATGGACAGCCGATGTATTTTAGTCAGCCACGTTCAGTTGTGTATATGCCAACTTACCCCCCTGTAAGATGATCCAACTTACCCATCTACGATTTGTTATTATATTTCGTTATACTATTCAATCGCCCTTCCAATGATATAAACTGCCAATTTGTTTTTTGCTGACAGGAAATGCCATACAAAGGGAGGGATTATTAATCCTCCCCCCAAAGGAAACCTGTGGTTTTTATTTTGGAATTCCTGTTACCATAACAGCTTCCGATAGAATGAGCTCTGTGCAACTAAACCAGCAGTCAGAAGAAGTATAGCAGGCCTTAGAGAAGATTCTGATGAAGGGTATGACCTATTCCTGACCTCGGTATTTGGTTAAATAAACTCCAGGAATGGAATGATGGCGCCGACTGGCTGCCTTCAAGCACTAGCATTCCGTGGTTATTTTTTACCTTGTAAATTGTTGTGATATCTGAATGAAATGTTTCTGCAGTCACTTAGCAGGCATAATATTGGTCTTCCTCTGATAATCTCTTATTTTCCGGGGATATGCTTGTTTTCCCTAGTCTGACCAAAGTTTTACTGTGATGGTGTTTTCTGTGGCAGTTACTGATGGGGAAATTGTGCCCTATAAAATCTTTTCTATGCTATTGGTTGGAAGTAATAATTTGGTTTTGTCAGCATTAAGATGATTCATGATGGTGCCATAACCCAGTAATGTGAGCTTATGTATGAGTAAGCAATCTCTTGGTGAGATGCTATTCCTTGTGTGGTAATCAAGCCAACCAAACAAGGAACATGGACAAATCCTGCTTGTTTCTTTATACATACATTGAGCAAAAATTGTAGACTTGATCACTTGTCATGTTTGAATCAGGCTTTGATGTAAACTCTGTTAATGTGACATCATGTTTTGATTTAGACTTTGTTAATGTGGCGTATCGCATAAGTATGGTGTGCTTTTCGTGGTGTTGCATACGAACATTTTCCTCTTATTTTGTTTACCCGTAAGTTACTTCCTGTCTTTTAGAACGTTTTTTAGTACCATATCGTCTTGACATGCTCTTTGACGTGCTAATCCTTTCCACCAGCTACATACAACCCTAATCGTCCACCTTGATATCCGTGCATTTCATCTCAGTAGCTTCTTATTCATCTTTTTTGTTTGATTGTTAAGGGCATTGTCACGCCCACACCACACATCTACTATCACCCCACAATTGCTGAAGGCCCCGCCATCTCTGTCATCGTCATGCCCACCGCCACAACCACCATGCCCCTTGGCAGTGTTCTTGACATTTGGTGACACTAGGCAAAAGAAAATAAGGACTCAAAAAAATTCGAACAACAATGTACCCTTCTATAAATTGATTACATTTTGAGCTTTAGCATTAGATTGTTCAGTGAAAATTCGATTCTATAGTGGTCCTTTTTCCTTGAGTTGTTTCATCAAAAAATCTGATTCCTTAAGGGTTTATTTTTCAGCGAGTTGTTTCATTGAAAAATTCGATTATATAAAGGCTCATTTTTAGTGAGTTGCTTCACTGAAAATTTTATTCTATAAGGTCTCATTGGGACAAATACTATTTTTTTGTAAACTAAAGGTCGAATACATGTAAAAATGACCCCTAAAGTTGATGGGCTTTGGATCGTTGCTTTTAGAAACTACCACCAGGGATGGCCTTGTCCCTTAGCCATTTTAACCACTTCAATTGCCAACACCATGTGTGCCATTGCTATGCTTGCCATCACAACCACCACGACTTCTACTACCCTTGCCACTCCTACCATCTTTACCACTACGGTCATGGTATCACCACGATTGCCACCTTCACCAAGACCATCACCAACATTATTATTTTACTCAAGGTTTTAAAAATTGAACCAAACATTAAATTGAAAAGGTATTAGCTTTTGACTTCTATGGTCGATTCAATGGGATCGACCGATCGAACCAGTGATGATGTCAACAATTTATAAAATATATGGAAAGATCAGATTGTTGTATTATTGGTTTGGTTTGCATGGTTCAATTGGGTCGAAATGAGTTAAACTAGTATATAATACAAATAAATATGAAAAATATTATATCATATCTTTAGAGGATTTGTACACTTGTCCTTCCAAAATTTTCTAGTAACACTTAAACCCTTATTTTTTGCAATTACATGTGTGCCCTCATAATTTTACAAAACACATAGTAATGACCTTTTATTAGTATACGTGTGCTCCTATAGTTACCAACATAAGGATAGTATTATGATTTTTTTAGAATATAGGAGAACAATTGAAATTGCTAAAAAGTTAGGCGTATAAATGTTATTAGAAAAACTCAAAAGGGAATGATAAACATATTTTGTAAAATTCATATAAATACTTTTATGATGAATAAAATTACCAAATTTTAAACTACCAATTTGAATTAATGACAAGTGTTGTTAATTTACGGCTTCTCATAATATGACTATGACAAAGTTTTCTTCATTTATTATTGTTGTAATCTTGGAAGTAAATATCATCATGTACAATATGGAGAGAGACGGAGAGAGATGAAATGCTCATGGAAAGAAGAGGCAATAATGAATCATTGACTAATGTGGATGGAGAAGAGATAAATGAGTACTATACTATATGTTAGAATTAAAATAGATTAAGAATAATTTTTAATAATTTTCAATTTATATCATTAAAAATTATTTTTTTGTCAAAATATCGATGGTTGAATAGGTGAGTGGGTTCAATTGGTTCGACCGAGTTTAAGCGGTTCAACAGGCTTTGACTGGTTTTTATTTTCTGAATAAAAATAAGGTAGTTGGATCATTTTTATTCCAATTTTTTGTTTAACAAGCCTATTCGTTTGGTTCTTAAAACTTAGATTTTACCACATTCTCCACCACCATGCATGTTTGTTGTTCGTGAAAATGCTTGTGAGAAAAGAATGAATTATTTGTTATATTATGACAGTAAGTACTATTTGACTAACAATATGATTCCGAGATAGTTTTTTTATCAGATTTTTTTATATGCTTGTGATTTTTTTATATTATTTAGTCAAGAATGTATATGGGTTTGTACTCGTTTGCATGTAATGCATGTGTGTATGTGCATATTCAAATATGCGTGTATGCGTGTTTAGATATGTGTCTGTGTGCATGCGCGTGCATTTGTAATTTGTAATATATACGTATGGGGTGTATGCAACTATGTGTGTGTGCATGTAGAAAAACAATATGCTAAGAAACTTAAAGATGTTATTCTTCAAATGGTATCAATGCATAGACATCAATAATAAACCAATAAAACTAAATCAAAATGAAAGGAAAGAGGAGAAATAAGCTTAGGGCACTGATTCTAGTTACTATTTGGAGGAAGGCATAAAATGTTACTCATCAGTGTGATAATGCACCAAGGTGCTCTCATTGAACCTTGAGTCACACCCAACTAGCATGACATGTGAATTTTCTTCACAAGCCAACTGAAGTTTTACCATTGAGCCTATAAGGAAATGAGAAGATGAGATGATACATGCATGAGAATGCCATGAAGTACATTCAATGTTGCACTCAGTTGGTTGGGTAACTGACTAAGGCTTAATTCAGCAGTCATAGACTAATTGGATATAGTTAGAAATCAATCAGTTTTGTATATTTTAGTTGTTTTAAATATTTTAATAATTTCTTATAAAAATATTCTTATATACCTACATAGATATGTACATTTTATGTACAACATAATGAAATAAAATAAACTAATCAATTTAAATAAAATATTAGGCATATTAGGTTTGGTTGCTTTTTTAAAAAATATTGCTTATCTAAGTAAAAATCTCCTGACCTTAGTCGACTCTTCAGCTAAATAGTTGGTCGATCGACTACTGATCGAGTGGTTAATAGTCAGTCAATCACCCCATTGGCTCGACTAGTTGGACCAAGTAATCGAATGGTTAATAGTCAACCAATCAATCCACTGGCTCGACTAGTTGGATCAAGTAATTGAATAACTAATAGTCATCCATTCACTCCACTGGCTCGACTAGTTGGTCCAAGTAACTGTAATAGTCTGTCAATCACTTCACGACTAGTTTGACCAAGTAATCCTATCGAGTAATCATGTGTAAACTTTTGAAAGGGTACAAAAATATGCTGATCTCGTTTAATGGAGATCAAGTGGACCTCTAATGTCCACTTAAGTTGGAATTTAATTTTTGGTTGATAGAATGCAGAAAGATGTGATTAGGTCAAATGTGATGATGCTCATCCAACTTAAATGCATTGCTGGATCAAGATTTTGTGATGATGCTCATCCAAATTAAATGGATGTGTGGCACCATTGGATCGAGAAATCCTAACCTAACATTTGTTGCATGAGAACCATGTTTTTGATATGTAGGATTTGAGGCTTAAGCACATAAGGAAGTGGAACATATGTTTTCGTGGAATTAGGGACACAAAATGAATAAGTGCTCTCTCATGCAAGCTCAATAACATGGAAAATGGATGAGTGTTGCACTTAATAATAAGACTTGAAGATCCTCTCTTATTGATGTTTCTTTGTTTGAACACAAAAAGTACTATAAGAAAGGATTTTTTTATTCCTTAGAACTCAACAGGGACAAGAAGTCAAGGAAGTCTATGGTTGTGAGGTGTTGATGAACACATGTTTCATCCACATTAGAATTGAATATTGAGCAAAAAACCTTAACAACGTAAAACATAAGAGCCCCTTTGTAGATCTTAAAAACCACAAAAAAATCCAAAAATAAATAAGAAGAGGACATACAATACGCGTGCATATGCATGAAGACTGATCCTGAGGAAATAGGTCTACAATGTCTAGTTTTGACTCTCACCAGTGTTGGAGCAGCGAAAGATTGGTGGAGTATAAGAAGTAAATTAGAGGGAGAGAATATGAATCAATGCACAAGATATATATAAACTTAAGAACTTTTTTTCATTGAAACTTGAACTTGCATACAACACTTGAATATTTACAAGAAGAGGACTTACAATGTTTACAACAAAGGAAGAGTGACTTACAACACTTGGAAGGATGAGGGTACTTGAGAGACTCTTTGTGTTGGTAGAGGACTTCTTCTTTTTATTGTTTTGTGAAATGATGACCTCTTGGATGGTATTTATATGCCTACCAAGAGGATGGAGATATTTTGGAAGAGGGATCTAGACTCCTCTTCCATGCTTATCCTTTAAGTAGAAATATCTAAATATTTTGGTGGAAGCTGGAGAAATATCTAGATATTTTCTCCACCTCTCTGTTTTCTAGAATCTTCTTCCAAATACATATCTTCATTAAGCTTCTTCATATGTTGATGGAAGATATAATCCCACCTATCTTCATATAGGTTGAACATTGTAGACCCATGTGTAAAAGGACCCATTACAATAATACTTAATGGGCTAATTACAAATTACATTTTTCAACACCCCCTCTTAATTTGTTATTTGCATTATTCGTCTGAAGTGTTGGAATTTTTCTGATGGAAGTGGCTTTATAAATATATCTGCAATTTGGTCATCTGTGTTGATGAACTCCAACTTGATGTCACCATTCTCCACTAGCACTCAAACATAATGATAGCGAAGTTCAATATGCTTTGTTCTTTCATGAAAGACTGGATTCTTTGTCATAGCAATAGCTGACATGTTGTCACATAATATAGTCGCTGGAATAACATTCTCTTCTAGAATATCGTGAAGAAGTTTTCTCAACCACACAGCTTCACAAGATGCACTTGTAACAGAAATATATTCGGCTTCAGCAGAGGAAAGAGCTATTGTCTTTTGCTTCTTAGAACTACAAGATATAACTTTAGATTCCATACAAAATAAATAACCTGATATGCTTTTTCTATCATCTATAGATCCGACCCAATCACTATCTGAATATCCTTTGAGAGAATTATCTTCTTCTATAGTAGATTTTATTCTAAAATTCTTGGTACCTTGAACATAGCGAAGAATCCTTTTTGCGGCTACATAGTGAAGCTTGCTGGGCTTGCTCATAAATCTTGATACGACACTAACTGCATATATTATATCTGATCTTGTATTAGTTAAATATAACAAGGAGCCTACAAGACTCTTATAAAGAGAGCCATCGACTTCTTGAGCTTCATCATTTGCAGAAAGTTTTGTATTGGCAGGCATAGGAGTTACTTCTGGCTTGCAATTTAACATAAGAAATTTCTCGAGAATATCATAAATATATTTTTCTTGAGAGATAAATATTTCATCTTCTTTATGTTAAACTTGAATATCAAGAAAGTATCTCATAAGACCGAGATCTGTCATTTCATATTCTTTCATCATTGCTTCCTTGAATTTTTCAATCATCTTGAAAGAAATGCTTGTATATATAAGATCATCAACATAAAGACATACGATAAGGAAATTATGTGTACCTTCTTTCTTCACATAAAGAGATGGCTCATTAGAACTTCTTAAAAATCCATTATCAGGAAAATATCCATCAATTTTATTATTCCAAACTCTTGGTGCTTGCTTTAAGCCATACAAGGCTTTGCGGAGACGATAGATCTTTTTTTCATTATCTTTGGAGAGATATCCTTGAGGTTGTTCAACATAAACCTCTTCTTCAAGATCTCCATTAAGAAATACAGATTTAACATCAAATTGATAAATTGGTAACTTCTTTTGAGCAGCAAGTGCAAGCAAAGTTCTAATTGTCTGCATACGAGCAACATGTGCAAAAGTTTCATTATAATCAATACCTGGTTGTTGCGTATAGCCTTTAGCAACCAATCGAGCTTTATGCTTGTAAATGGAGCCATCTTCATTCTATTTGACTTTATAAATCCATTTAAGACCAAAGACATCTTTATCCTTAGGACGGTCCACGAGTTCCCAAGTGTGATTTTTATTAACGACTGCAATTTCTTCATTCATTGCTTGAATCCACACTTCTTCTTTAGTTGGTTCTTCAAATTTTTGAGGCTCACAAGCAAATAAAGCAATAACAGAAGATGCTGCATAAATTTCTTGAAGAGACCATATCTTTTGTTGTGGATGTTCTGAGTCAGAGATATTTGACCCAACTGGTCTTTGAATTGAAGGAAAAATATCTTCATCATTTGGATTGTTTTCTTCAGCTGCAACTTACTTTTGTGGTACTGAAGAATCATCCCATTTCCATGAAGATGTTTAATCAAAAATGATATCTGTAGATATATTTAATTTTTCTTCTTTAGGTTCATATAATCCGTAGGCTTTAAATTCATCACAATATCCAACGAAAATATATTTCTCTCCTTTTTCATCAAACTTTTCTTGTCTAACTTGAGATGGAATATGAACATATGTAATAGAACCAAAGATTTTGAAATGACTAACCTTGGCATTTCTTTCATACCAGGCTTTATAAGGTGTTCTATCCAAAACTGCTTTGGTAGGAGATCTATTCAATACATAAACCGCGGTATTTGCTGCCTCTGCCCAAAGTTTGTTAGGAAGACCCTTACCTTTCAGCGTGCTTCTTACCATCTCAACGATTGTTCGATTTCTTCTTTCAGCTACTCCATTTTGTTGAAGAGTGTATCTTGCTATTAGCTCCTTCTTAATTCCTTGAGTTATGCAGAAGTCTTGAAATTCTTTGGATGTAAATTCTCCTTCACGATCTAATCGGAAGACTTTTCTTTTTCTTCCACTTTATTTTTCAACAAAAGCTTTAAACTTGATAAAAGTAGAAAAAACTTCTGACTTTTCTTTGAAGAAGTTTGCCCACATCATTCTATTATAATCATCAACAAATAATAGAAAGTACCTGGCTCCATTTACAGACGGAGTTTGAGTTGGTCCACATACATCTGAGTGTATCAATTCAAGTGGAGCTTTTGCCTTCCATGATGTCTTTGTGAATGACAATCTATGCATCTTGTCATATATGCATCCTTCACATATGATTTCATATTTCTTGATGAACGGAAGCCCACCAACCAAGTTCTTCTGCTTTAATAACTTGAGGCTTTTAAAATTTAAGTGTCCTTATCTTAAATGCATAACCAGGAATCATCTTCATTTAAATTTTTAGAGTATAGTCTTCTTTTAAAGGCATTGATAATGGAAAGACTTTATTTAAAGCCATTTTAATGTTTGCAATTAGTAACTTTCTTCTTTTATCAAAGATCTTGCATACTCCATTATCAAATCTTAAAGAATGGTCATTATTTATAAGTTGGCCAATACTTAGAAGATTTTTAGTTAAGCCTGTAATATAGAGAATATCGTGAATGAGTTTAGAAGTACCTTTCTTTGTTTGTAATGCAATAACTCATTTGCCTTACATATTTTGCAGCTTTCCATCTCCAAGCTTAACTTGCAAAGTATGTCCTTTCTCAAGGCTCACAAATGCATCTTTGTTCCTTGCCATGTGGTTACTACAACCAATATCGACATACCAAATGTATTTAGATATTTTTTTAGTATTAATTCAAGAATAAAGTAATGGATTGAAATCCTCATCTTGCAATATAGTTAGACTCATTCTTTTGGAATCAGCAGTCCCTTTGAGAATGATTTGCAATTTTGTACCTTTTGCAGCGGAATCTACAATCCTTGGAATGATGATTATCTTTTTTGCAAATAATGCAATGAGAAGAAGATTTTTCTTGTAACTATAGATCTTTAATTATATCCTCCTTTCGCTCTTCCATTATCTTGACCTTTATCTATCCTTGTCTTTCATTATACTCTTCTCTCCTTACATATTGTCCTCTTCTCTGCTTGTCATGATTTCCATTCTTAGCTTTGTAAATGTTCATTTTTATTTGAAATACTTGCTCCAAGGGTTGAGTGGTGAACCTGCTAATTCCTTGCTCATGTGCTTCAAGTGAACCAATTAATTTATATATAGAGAGAAGATAAATCTTTATATTCTTCAATAGCAGAAACAATATAATAAAATTTAGCAGGCAAGCTTCTCAATATCTTTTCAACAACCTTCTTATCTGTAATAATATCTCCATAACTTCGAATTTCATTTATAACAACAGAAGCTCTTGAAAAGAACCCTTAGATATTTTCACCATCTTTAATTAAGAGATTATTAAAATCCCTTCATAAAGATTGAAGCTTGATATAAATTACCTTGGCAGATCCTTAAAATTCTTTCTTTAAAATCCCTCATACTTCTTTAAAAGTAGTTACTTTAGAAATACGAGTAAAGATAGATTTACTTACTCCTTACCGGATGAAGAGAAGGGGAAGAGTGACTTACATCACTTGGAAGGAGAAGGGTACTTGAGAGACTCCTTGTGTTGGTAGAGGACTTCTTCTTTTTGTTGTGTTGTGAAATAAGGACTGCTTGGGTGGTATTTATAGGCCAACCAAGAGGGTGGAGATATTTTGGAAGAGGGATCTAGAATCCTCTTCCATGCTTATCCTTTAAGTAGAAATATCTAGATATTTTGGTGGGAGGTGGAGAAATATCTAGATATTTCCTCCACCTCTCTCTTTTCTAAAATCTTCTTTCAAATACATATCTTCATAAAGCTTCTTCATATGTTTATGGAATATATAAGCCCACCTATCTTCATACGGGTTGAACATTGTAGGCACATGTGTAAAAGTGCCCATTACAATAATAGTTAATTATAAATTACATTTTCAACAGGGCGTAGGTCATAGTCGACTCAATAAGTAGGAGAAATAAGAAAATATGTAAAAAGTTTTTGTCCATGAAATCATAAGAATCCTTGTACACATATATAAATTAAAATTGTTCGTATCTATTTTTACAACTCATAATGATCTGATTTATTTTATATTAATTTAGTAAAAATGTACATAAAATATCATCTTATACGAAGGATTACTGAAATATGTTCATTTTTTCCAATTTGATTGCATTTTAGATTTTATATCTGGAGTGCATGAACTCTACTTTAATCCTACTCACTTATAGAGTTCATCATTTAAAATACTTTTGTATCTTTAAAATACGTTAAAATTGGCAGAACTCATGTGAAAAGTCAGTTTCAAAATCAATGGTACAACTGTGTTCAGTTCTTGTATATTTTGTAACATTATATTTTGTATCATTTGTTTTAATTTAATTTTATTCTCGGTATATTCTATCTTTTACTAAAAATATAAAAATAACTAAAATATTAACCGTAAAAAAATTTATTTGACCATTTGTGTTTTTTTTATTAAAAAGTCATATTCTAATTTGTTTAGATTTAACATTAGTTCTTGGGTATTCCTATTTTTGGGCTATGTGGCTCGTTCCTCTCACTCTCTCTCCTTGTTAATCCCCGATCAAATGAATCCATAGATTTTTTTAATTGACTGTAGCATCCCCTCTCTCTTCCACATGGGAAGTTGACCCTAGGTCAACTACATCCTCCCTCTCCTTCTTCTCCGTAGTTCCTCGGATCCCATCTACCTCTTGTTTAAACAAATCAAATCAGTGATCTCGCAATCAAAAACCACCACTGATGATTGTGCAAGTCTTACGGGCATGGAGGGATGAGGGTAGACTATACGAGGGGGTACACATGCCCTATAATTAATCTCCTTCGAGAGGAGAAAACACAACTCGACCACCATGCATTAGGGAGCCCTTTCTCGATCCCAAACCATCTATCCCTAATTCTCTCTCTAAAGATCAAGGCAACATATCTCGTTCTCTGAATGACATCAGAGCTCCAGTGGTCACCATGCTCCAACATGAAATGCAAATCTTAGCCCTACAACCTTGTGGTCCATGGCTCTTATGCAACCATCAACCCTCCAACCTTTCCCTCATGATCATCATGGCTTCCCAACTTCTCAGTCGCAACAACTTTTGAATATGTAATTCAGAGGTCCAAAATTAGCAAGATTATGGTACTGAGGTTGGAAAAAGTAAGTAGCGTAGTGGTACCAATTGTGAACTATGGAGTAAAGAGATTTATTTTCTCATGCTACATGGCATCATAGATAAACCTAACCCTACTTTATCTGAAAATCCAACAATAGAGGAGATTAAATCCCATGAAAATGGGAGAAGATTGACAATAGAGCTAGAAGCTTCATGTTGGAGTTCAATCTGATTTGAGTCGTTAAGACCTGTAAATCAGCATGCGATCTCTATACTATGTTTTACGATAAAAATAACTCATAGTCAAAAGTGAGGGTCCATCTTCTTCTATGCAAGTACAACTCGTATAGAGTGAAGTCTGAAAGTATCCTCATGCACTTGAATAAAATGATTGTGAATGCCATGGATCTTTTAGATGCTGAATGTGTGAATAAAAAGAGGATGTAAATACCAATAATCCTAGGAAGCCTCTTACCATCATTCAACATAGTTGCCATATTTTTATGGATGAATGGCGACATCAAGAGTGTGACAAACCTACCTACATAGTAGGAAATTGAGCAGGAACTCTGGAAGCAAAGAGCGGATGTCGGGATCTTAGAGGTCAATGAGGAAGAAGAAGAAGAAGTAAATGTGGTGAAGAGCAAGAGAAGACCAGGACCCTCAAAAGAAAACTTCAAGAGAAAAGGTAGGAAATACCCATGTGGCTCATGCTAAGGTTGTGGTAAATATGGCCACTTCAAGATTAATTGCTCCAATAAGAAGAAGCTACGAATCTATAAAGTGCCTAAAAGTAAAGGCAAGGCGGAAATTAAATTTAGGGCTATCACAGAGTGTAACTCCATGGTCACAGACAATGACGGGCAATGGATTGACTCTGTTGCAAACCACACATTGCTAAGACAAAGGAGGGACTAGTGGACTTCAAGGATATGAAGAAAGGAGAGCATAGTATATTCATAGGAAACAACACTTACTTGGATGTTAAAGGTTTTAGGGCATACATGCTTGACCTGGGCCATCGTGTAATGGTACTTCAGGATGTATTATACGCTCTAGAAATATGCCATGACCTCATATCCATTTCAATATTTCTCAAAAAAGACCGGTGTTCCTTTTTGCAATAAGTGTATATCCATAAGCAAGAATAAGAAGGTCTTAGTGAATGACCTGAGCATGACCTATTCTATCTTCATGTAATAAATTTCAGTGAAACAATGAGGGTGGCTTCTAAGTACTCTATATGTTATTTATCTAATTATGATGTGTGGCACATGAGATTGAATCATCGATAAAATTCAAATATGGATCCAATGATTATTTTTTTCTGTAACGTCCCGAGCTTAGGTCCCCGGTCCGTTAACGGAGCATTACTGGCCCAACAACCTCTTGGGATCGGGCCCATACGGACTCGATTAACCACCCCCAAAATGCTTAAGCCGGGTTATTTGGTAGTAACCTCATCACTTTTTATCCCACCGCAAACTTCATGTTTCCACGGTGTGGGACCTTTTTTTGGGGGGTTTTTTTTACAACCTCCCCCACTTATATTCGCAACGTCCTCGTTGCGACATGGCTCATCACTTCTTCCCAGTGACAGTGGCGGCTGCACGCTCCGGGTAGCCATTTCCTCCAACCTCTTGTAGGGGCGGCTCCACCTCTCGGGTAGCCCTTTCCACTGTCAGAGGGCGTTCGGCTCTGATACCATTTGTAACGTCCCGAGCTTAGGTCCCCGGTCCGTTAACGGAGCATTACTGGCCCAACAACCTCTTGGGATCGGGCCCATACGGACCCGATTAACCACCCCCAAAATGCTTAAGCCGGGTTATTTGGTAGTAACCTCATCACTTTTTATCCCACCGCAAACTTCATGTTTCCACGGTGTGGGACCTTTTTTTGGGGGGTTTTTTTTACAACATGTTGTAACACCCAAACCCAAACATAGTACCACATGGAAAACTCACAAAGTGTGGGTATGGTTTATAAGTGATGGGGATTACTACTTGACAACTTGGGTTTAAGCATTTTGGGTGGTTGTCAACGGGTCCAATCGGGGCCGAACCCAACAAGTTGTCAGGGCCAGTTTTCCTCGATAACAGACCGGGGACCTAAGCCCGGGACGTTACAAATGGTATCAGAGCCAAATTCTCTCTGATAGTAGAAAGGGCTACCCGAGAGGTGGAGCCGCCCCTACAAAGAGGTTGGAGGAAATGGCTACCCGGAGCGTGCAGCCGCCACTATCACTGAGAATAAGTGATGGGCCATGTCGCAACGAGGACGTTGCGAATATAAGTGGGGGAGGTTGTAACACCCAAACCCAAACATAGTACCACATGGAAAACTCACAAAGTGTGGGTATGGTTTATAAGTGATGGGGATTACTACTTGACAACTTGGGTTTAAGCATTTTGGGTGGTTGTCAACGGGTCCAATCGGGGCCGAACCCAACAAGTTGTCAGGGCCAGTTTTCCTCGATAACAGACCGGGGACCTAAGCCCGGGACGTTACATTTTCTAAGATTACAGATGCAAGGACGTTTCCATGTGAACTTTTTTTTATCCAGTAAGATGATGACAAACCCCATATCAATGGTAAGTTGGTCTATTGAATTAGTAGGCTCTAATCCATGCAAACATATGTCATCCGTTGAGTGTCAGTACACATAAAAAAAGAATCCATTATTACATTCATTGATGGTTATTTGGAGTTATTCTATGTTTAGTTCTTAGGAAGAAAGGCAGAGGCCTTTCAAAAATATTTAAGAAATATAAGATAGAAGTGGAGACAAAGTTGAGAAAACCAATTTAAACTCTTAGGAAAGATAGTGGTGGATAATATACATCAAAAGAGTTTGTAGGCAAGCAGGAATTTGTAGGCAAATTTCAATGACTTTATACACCATAACAAAATGGTGTAGCTAAAAATAAAGAATGGAATACTGATGAATGTAGTAAGATGCATGTTGTTGCACTCAAGTCTCTCAAAGAAGTTTTGAGGAGAAGTAGTATTGAACACTAGTTATACTCAAGAGGATTCCCGTCAACTCCATATACTCAATGCCATATGAAATCTAAATTGCATCACATATCTTTTTACCAAGTTGGCTTAGAGGAAAGCTAGACTTTAAGATATTAAAGGGCACATTTATTAGATATTTTAAAAATTCTAAAGGATATAGGTTCTTGCATGAATTTTTAAAGTCTAATCAAAAGTCTTAGTGCAGCCTTCCTTAAAAATCATTGAGAGAGGGAACATGAAAAAAGGAACTAGACCCTCTGATTGTCTTACATGATATGGGTGACCTTAACGATATTCACTTATATAGGTTTGGACTTATTCCAAATAGATGTGAAGACAACCTTCCAAAATGAAGAATTATAGGAGGAGATATATATGCAACATCCTAATGGATTTTAGGTAAAATGCCAGGATAAAGGATTTATAAGTTAAGAAAGTCATTATAAGGCTTGAAACAGTATTCATGGCAATAGTACCTCAAATTTCATGAGAAATTTATCCAATTTAGCTTTGTTGCAAATAAGTTGGATAATTGTGTATATGCCATGAAGAGTGGATGTAAGTTAACAATAATGTCATTGTATGTGGATGGCATTCTGTTCACAGGTAACAACATAGTCGTGCTCAATGAAGTAAAAGGAAAATTGAGTAATGAATTTTAGATGGACATGGGCTAGGCATCCTATCTTATAGGAATTCAAATTATCAGGGACAAAGATTCAAGGATATTGAGTCTTATTCAAGAAAAATCCTGCATACTACATTGAAGATATTTGGAATGCACAATAACACTCTAACTCCTATTCCACTTGTGATTGAAAGAGACTTGGTAAAAGTCAATGTCCTTGAAAGGTGTAGAAATGTTTATATGTTCCATATGCAGACATGGTAAGAAGTTTGATTTATGCAATGATGTGCACTCTAATTGTTGACTTTGCATATCCAATTAGCCTAGTTAGTAGACATTAATCTCGAACCAAAACACTTGGAAGGTACAAAAAGATTTTTCGAAAACTGAAAGGAACAACACATATGAAACGGGTGTATCAAGTTGAATCACTCGAAGTAGTAGGACACTCCAACACATATTTCAGATGGTATGTAGATGATATGAAAAAAACATCATGTTACCTTTATACTCATAAGGCATAATGCATTGCATGTAGCATGACTACCACTATGCGGTTTGGATTACACATTTTCTGGAAAACTTAAGATCTGAATTAATCAAAGGACAAATTGAAATATATTGTGATAATCAAGCTGCAATAATCTTAATCAATAGTGGGACTAAAGGTTTTAAGAGAAAGCACATTGAGATCTAATATCACGACAAACAAGATACGGTTGTAAAGTAAAAAATCATGCTAACTTACTTATATACTAACAACTGACATGTTAAATAATTACCTAAGAATGGGAATAACCGTTGTACACGCATTAAACATATTGGTTTAATGGGAGTTAGAGATGCATGAGCAAAGGAAGGGGTTTTCAGGAATAATGATCTTCACTAAGACATCTCTATGTGTAAAATGCACGAATCATGGGAATATAAAAGTGGCTACCGCTTTGGTCAAGTGGGAAATGTTTGAACGAGCCAAACCGATGACCTCACACTCAAAAACCACAGCTGAAAGTTCCATGGACTGGGTCTCGCAGACATGGAGGGATGATGATCCTTTGTGTTTTTACCCCTGTTCAAGTTGTAGCTACTTTATATCAACATATTCCTTCCAGGGACAACTCTCTCTGTAGAGAACTCACCATCACCGCCAACCATGCTCCGACCTTCAAGCAATGTAGGGTCCAAATAAGACACACCATCATCACATGGGGATGGGGGAGAACTAAAGAAGGAATGTGAGGACAGTCCACCATCGACTTTTCCATCTTGAAACCATCCTGAACTTTCACTTTTGAAGGAAGAATAACCACATATCACCCCAAATTGAGTTGTCCTCAACTATACGACGCAAAGAAGAACCCTACATTCATGTAGGGGTGGGTATTCGAATGGTTTGGGTGGGTTTGGGTTATTGAGTTTGGGTTGAATTCGATTTGGATTGAAAAATTGAAACCCGTCACCCAGTCGAAATACTTCTGGTCATGTTATTTGGGTTATTGGTTTGGGTCGATTGGGTCGGGTTAAAATCAAATTAGTCAAATTGAAAAAAGGTGATTGTTGCCTCTTATAATTATGTGTATCATCTTTCCTAAATTTGCTACACATCTACTATTGCTTATAATATAATAAGAGTTTTGATCACCTTTTTTATAAATCATGAATAAATTACACTATCAAATGACATCAAAATTTTCACCCGAGATTCATTAGTTAATTTTATAAACCTGATTTGAATTAGCATAGTACTATGTTATTAATCAACTAGGGGATAGCTTTGAAAATGAAACAAGGAGGTAAACGTGTAACGTGTTTTACAGAGAGATTATTCTAAAAAATTATTCTGTGGAGGGAGTCCCATGAGACCATAATGCATTATTCTAATTCCACTTTCTAAATTCCAATTCAAATTTGAGTTATGTACGTCCTCTAATCCCAATTCCATTTTAAATAGATCTCTGAAATGTAGATCATGTGTTCTAACATTCTGTTTCAATTCTAAATTTGCAATAATCTTTATTCCAACTTTATTGTTATTATATATTAACAATTTAGTAGTTAGAATTTACATATCTTAGATTAATATGTATATATATCATGCATGTGAGGGTATATGTGTGTGTGTGTGGATATATATATATATATATATATATAGAATATTTTAGATGAGGTGCACCTTTCCTGGGTGCAAGGAAAGCCCGCCATCACAGCCATCCGCAATCAATCCGATGGTTATCATTAATGGCTCGTTATCTATATTTTTTAAATGTCGAAAAACCCATTATGGTCATTTTGGTATATTCTATATTTAGAATGCAACAAAATATCTCCTAAATTATCTCACATCTCTCTCTCTCTCCTATCTCTCTCTCTCTCTCTCTCGTCAACGACTCTCTCTCCTGTCTCTCTCTCTCGACGACGGCGTGTGGGAGAAGGCTGCTCCGACGTCCTCCATCGCCTCCCCAGCAGATCACGTTCACCTACGTCGCGAAGATCATCGATGATGATATGTGGGAGGAGGCTGGTCGATTCCACAGGTTCAAACGTCGGAGATCGTGATGGTGGATGTGAAGGTAAGCGGGGAGGGGAAGAGAAGGTTGAAGGAGTGCGTGAATGGAGGTGTGTGGGCGGAGGAGGACGTGCATGGAGGAGGTGGGTCGTGGAGGAGAAGGGCGGAGGAGGTGCGGGTAGAGAGGATGCTGGAGATGGAGGGCGTGCCCAGATTTTTACAATATAATGACCTATTTTGCAATCTTGAGTTTTTTTTACAATCCCAGATCGTATTTTACAATAGCGTATCATCTTTTTACAATTTTCAGACTGTTTTTTTACATTTATATGCGTGGAGGAGGTGGATCATGGAGGAGACGGTTGAAGGAGTGCGGTAATGGAGGTGTGTGGGCGGAGGAGGACGCGCATGGAGGAGGTGGGTCGTGGAGGAGAAGGGCGGAGGAGGTGTGGGTAGAGAGGATACTGGAGATGGAGGGCGTGCCCAGGTTTTTACAATATAATGACTTATTTTGCAATCTCGAGTGTTTTTTTACAATCCCAGATCGTATTTTACAATATAAATGACCTATTTTGCAATCTCAGAATGTTTTGCAATCTCGAGTTTATTTTACAATCTCAGATCGTATTTTACAATTGCATATCATTTTTTTACTAACTGTGATCTTATTATACAATGCAGGATGCAAAATTACAACAGGGATTCGAATTTTACAAAGATGCTTGGCATTTGTGAAAAACGCACATAATAGGATCTGATGGATTTACAATCTTCGTACAAATTTTACAAAACGTCCATGATCTTTTACAATAGTGTTATCAAAATTACAATTATTATAATATAAATATTACTAATTGTGATTTTATTTTACAATGCAGGATGCAGTTTTACAATATCAAGCAGAATTTTACAAAAAAATCTGCTATTCTACATTGCACGGAAATGCTCCCATGTTGGCGAAAATTCAGTAACTAAAAGGCAACAAAAAATACCAAATCGGGCACGCTAAAAATGGAAAAATATAAAGACGAAATAAATTTCAAATTCGAAATTAAATTCAAATTTAAAACAAAAATGTATGGACTAAAATACCCTTTTGGATGAAGAACCGCTAGATCGAGATCTAACGGATCTCGTGATGGGCTTTCCATACACCCAGGAAAGGTGCACCTCATTGGAAGGGCTATATATATATATATATATATATATATATATATATATTAGGGACCCCCTCAAATGAGGTGGAGTCTCACCATAATTGTAATGAGCCATCAATGACCTACGTTGGATTAAAAGGGTGTGGATGTGATTAAAACCACCAAAATATTGGAGGATGGTTTTGAGTTATCTCATTTCCTAAAATGTAGTATTCAACCCTGCAAGTTATCATAGATGAGTAATAACGCATGTTTCTTACATTTTAGGAATGCATTTAAAACAGTTTGCTTAATTTTTCATCCATATATGCTAGAAAATTTACCAAAAATAAATGATTGTTCGTTAGTTTTCGTGAAATTTTAATGAAATAGGTGTTTGTATTTTTACAATTAATGATTCCTAAATAATAATATAATATTATAATTTTAATAAAATAACATACCATCTTTAAAAAAATTGTTAAATAAATGTAATGGTATTGCAATTCGATTCAACCTTTTTTTGTTTTTATTGTAAAATTAAATTAATGACATTCCCACAAACAAAGATGTAGTATTAACTTATTTTAAGAAGAGTGCACAAGCAAATGGGTTGTGTCATAATTAATAAATTGATGAAAAATTTTACAAAATTATATTGACAAATAGCAAAGATTTGTGTATTTTACACAATGGTTGGTGGGATTGCAAGGTACACTACCGTAGTTTGTTAAAATTTGTTTGATATCATCACAAAAAAATTACAACATGGCTATGTGTTTTTGATATTATGATCCCGAAATTGAATTAAACGCTTTTCTTTGACAAATTAATTGGTGAATATTAAATTATTTACGATGAAAAAGTGATTTCTATATACATTGCATAGCTATATTTTATGAGATGTTAGCTTTTAAGTTGTATAAAGATGAAAGAAAAATATCTATATACACACGTTATACTAACAAAGTCGAATACACATGTAACATATGAATTATACAAAACAAAAATATTGCATTAGTATTATATTCTCAAAATTATGTTACCTTAATATTCTATTCAAAAAATATAAGATTAAAATTATAAAAATTAAATTATGTTGCCTTAACGTGTATATAATGTCAAGAAGGTTAATGTCACAAAATGTTGCCTTAATATTTTATTCCTGAAATAGAAAAACGTACCGCAATTTCATAACTTCATTTCCGAATAGGAAAGACCGTTGGCATGACAACAAAAATTCCTAAAATTTCACTTGATCGGGCAATTATGTTAGTGGTTTTGATACATTTGGGTGATTTTAATAACAACCGTGGATTAGCATCTAACGATCTTAATTAGGGGCTTACCATGGATATCATAAGACTCCACCTCATTTGAAGTTTCTCCTATATATATATATAGGGTGCACTTGAATTGAGGTGGCACCTTTCCTTGATTAAGGAAAGGTTTCATCTTAGGCCGTGGGATGAAGATTGTACGAAGGAGATTGAAACCACTATGTGGTTTTCGTGACAACTAACATTCCTAAAATGAGGGATGGTTAAATTAATGCTAAATAAAATATTACACGTCACTAATCATTCTATATTTAGCAAATAAGCATGGTTAAGAACACAGCATTTCGGCAAAATCTCGGTTGATTAAAAGCAACTTATTTTGAGGTAATCCGTTATGATATTACAAAATATTGTGCTATTTTACATCTTTATGTCATATTTTACAGCATAAAATCTACAGCTTATACGGAAAAACTGCTAAAAGACGTAGACATATTTTACACATATTAAGTAAAAAAAATTACATTCGGCTACGTAATAAAATACGAAATTGATAAAGATATTGCAAACTCTCGTATACGCATATACATAATTAGAAATTTAGACATAAGGAAATGTAACATTGAATTACGTTTTATACATATAATTTACACGATACAAACGACAACTACAATTTTATAAAATATTTTACAATGTCATTATGATAACTGTAGAATATTTTTTACAAACTTTTAAAAAAGCTTACCAACACTTTTCATATTTTACGTATAAATTGTATATTTTACAAAAGGCTACACTATTATGTTAATGTATATCTCAATTAATATATGAACGTAACGTATAGGAATGTATATTTATTTTCTCAGAATCTTTATCACCTATACTTACAATTGTATGTTAATATATTACAAATGTAAAATTTATTTTACAAGATTTGAGTATATTTTACTGAGTTCTCTTACATTTTGCATTAAGTAATTGCCAATGTTGTATCTATTTTACATTATCAGTCTATATTCTACAAAAGCATGTTATATTTTACATCGTCAGCTTCTATTCTACAATTTGAGTTTCCGCTTGGTTTTATGTTCCCGATTCTACAAATAAAATGGGAAGATATACATGGTACATGCTGACAATGATGCTCTCATGGTGAAATTTGAATTATATAACATATTAAAAATTTTATCTTTGAAATTTTTGATGCTTTCAATAGAGAACATAAGCATTGATAACTAAACAATGTATGAAATCCTGAATTACGGATTTGAAAAATTAAATTAGTGATTTTATATACAACAGGAAAATTTCGCTTTAGAATGAGATTGCAGATGATATGAATAATTTTTTGCGAGAAACACATGTCTGATTCAAAGAATCAAACGCTAAACGCAAAAATGAATCTTTTACATTAAAATTATGCATAAAGATTGATGAAAACATATACTGGAATTTTAAACAAAGGAAAAAAAGATGAAGAACAAACATATTGAGTATATGAAGATAAAATACTGACCTGTTTAGACTTGGAGAAGATAAAGCAGAAATGATTCTCAAAAGCAAAAGCTAGCTACCAATGGTTGAAGAGCATAGGAAAAAGGGGAAATGAAGTTTTCGATAATTAATTAATTACCAAATTAATGATTACTCATTGATTAAGATAAATCAATTTGTAATTTAAAAATTCAAATTCTTTCTATTTTTAGACAAAACCAAAAACGAGCTCCCTTTTAATTTCAAAAAATACAAAATTGCCAATAATTCAAATAAAGAGTTATGTGAGTAAATTGAATCGAATTTAAGGAAATTAACATATGAAGTATATTCATAAAATAAAGTTACAAGAAAACCTAATTTCAAATTAATCAAAAAGAACTTACCGCATAAGGGCGACGACGGCAAGCCGGGCGATCTTCTAGCTATTCGATCCAGGAGAGAGCTTCCACTCCAGAAATCACAGTCTTAGGAGAAAAGAGGGACATCAGGCGACGATGGAGGAGATGCAATCCAACCTGGTTGAACAAACGAGGGAACGGGATGAAGACTCAGATCAATACAGTGGGGGTGCGAAGATGGAAATCCAGATCCATCGGCCGAAGCAGCAAATCAAAAGTAAGTATATTTTCATTTTTATACGACTATTTTAACAATTTTAGGCAAATTTTATCTCTGGTAACTGGTATGAACAGAAGGACAACAACTACAATTTATCAAAACAAAGGAATTCGATGTTGATAAGGATGCTATGAAGCTTAATGATGATTTTGGAAGTATGAGTACTTTTTTTTACTTCGAAATAAATTGGGTTTTTTATTTGTAAGTACAAAATCACTGATTATTTCAAACACTATATATTTTTTCTCTTCTTTAGGCAAAGGTTATGTACAACATAGGTGCTACATTGATCATTTTGTTCAGTTCATTGATAACCATAGACCTACGCCCAAACAACAAGCACTACTGTCAAAGACAGCTTTTGGGAGAATAATTAACATTAGCCATGTTGACATACAAAGAAAACATCTTCAATGGTTGGTTGAGCAATACCAAGGAGGCAGAAATTTCAGATTTGGGAACAAGGTAGTGAGTTTCAGTGATGAAGAAGTTGGGGCAATTTTGGGCCTGCCAAGCTCCGGATTTTCAATAACAGTGAGAGGAAGACACCTTCAATGGAAATCTTTTATATCTCACAAAATATTTGCAGAAGGAATGATTTTCAATAGAAGGAAGTTGAATAACATACTCGAGGACTACTACAATAGAGATGATGACAACTCTGTCTCTATTTATGTTACATGCTTGATACTTTTGATGTTTGCGACATTCCTTTTCCCAGACAGTTTATATTCTTTTCCGAAAGATTTGTTACACTACGTAGAATCACTTGAAGATACAAGATACTTTAACTGGTCTGGGGCTGTAGCAAGGATGATACTATTCAACATGGATGATGTTGTGAGTAGAGTTCAGAAGAGAAGAGTAGGTTCATCAAGGGTAACTCTTGGTTACCTTACAGGATGTGTTGCCTGCTTATATGTGAGTATTTTGAAAATATATTTTATTAAATGATAAAAAAAATATTAATAACACCAATGTATCAGGTATGGATGATGGAGTACTGCTGCAAGGATCTTGTGGTCAGTAGAGATCTTAGGCCACGAATAAGGAAGTGGTCTGGACCAATCAAAGGAGTTTCAAGAGCATTGGTTTCAATAAGTTGTGATAAAGTAAGCCTTTTTGAGATGATTAATAAAATACTGAATGACTCGTAATTTGATTTTTTTTCCAATAATAAATTATCTTGTTTATATAGATATTGCCTGCTTTACAACTTCAAAAAAATGAAATTGTAAAGATAGGAGCAGACGAGTATGTCTTTCCTTTTGAGAAGTTTACAATGGATGGTTTTGCTGTTAGAAGACCTGAAATTTTGATCGTACAGCCAATCCCAGTACCAGATGATGCTTTAAAAAGGAAAGGAAAGCAACAGCTTGGAGAAATGACTGTCCAAAAAAAAGATGATGGGGTTTCCAGTGCAGACATTGTAAAAAAAAGAAACAAAAAACATTTATGTGTGATGCATTTTCGATTGAGATAGAGGAGCTGAAAGAGAAGATCAAAGAAATAAGTGAAACATATAGGATACAAGTTGAAGAACATATCAGAATAAATTCAGAATTGAAGAAGGAGAATATTAGGTTGACAACTATGATTACGGAGCTGAATGAAAAAATAAAAATGGTTCCTGATCATGATATGAATGATCTTGGTCATAAAACATTAGATTCAGAAGAAACTTTGGAGAATATATCTGGAAATAAAAATGAAGGTGACATTGATGACAATGACCAAGGGATGGATGCAACAACACGAAATGTATCTGATGTCAATGCAGGAGATTTGGAACCTAGTGACTCAGTTATCGGAGAAAGACTTCAGAATTTGATATTTGAAATCTGTGATGAAGATCCACTGTATCAATCTCAAGATACAACAAAAAAAGATTCACCTCTCAAGAGTGACATGCCTTCATTCGATCTGGACATCGGTACCATTCAAAATCAGAAAATGAGAACACACAGCCTATTACAAAAAGAAAAAAGAGGGAAAAAGTCACTGTGCAACAGAGCTCAATAATAAAAAGATTGAAACAAAGAAGAGAGGCAAAAAAATTTGTACAAGAAACAGAGAAGCAAGGGAAAGAGGAAATTGAAAGACAAGAGAGTGACACATGCAGTGAGGTAAGCCACTGAAAAATAAAACAAATCCTTTTATGTCATTGAATTCACAACTATGTATATTATAATTATGATATCAACTGTTTCTAACCTTGACTATAATTGATTAAATAATAATCAATATCTCTGCGATCTAGTAACCGATTTCATTGGTTACGAAAAAGTGTCCGAATAGACAAAGAAAACGATCCAAGAATTTCTTCGCGATCCTGCCGACAAGTAAGTAATTTACAACAGATTTCATCTTTTATATGTAGAAATCATTAACTTTAGATATATAATCTTAATTAAATAAATTTCATCAGATTAAACGCCACATACTTCACTCCGGAAAATCGGAGTTGTAAAGGAAGGGATATTCATAACTTCTTGTACGAAAGAATGATTGAGGATACGGTACGTATGTTTATAATATCTACCATTTTATATTTGTTTATGACCAAATTGTTTTTGATATTGTAGATAATCGACATGTTTATGGATGTGCTGCACCATAAATACGGCACAACTAATGATCTTGTCCCATTTGTATTCACACCCATATTTCAAATGGTGAGATTATGATTACTGATGTAATTAATCTCAAATATCTTTAATCATCATAATTTAGTATTATTACTTGTATTTTTTCAGCAATATTTTGTGAACCTGGTGGTCAATGATACGGAAAGTGAATTTGATAAGCTTGAAGAGCTATACAAAGAGGGATTATTAATGCCAGAGTTGGATAAAATCTTCACTGTTATCCACACAAGAAACCATTGGCACCTTCTTGTTACCGATTTTAAAGCAAGAAAGTTCCTTTCATACAATTCTATGAAAAGAACAAAATTCCATAAGAAGGATGTATTGAAATGGGTATGAGATAATTAAAGTTTACATTTTATTAAACTTCTTGATTGACTGTTAATAACATTCTTTTTTAATTACATGTCAGCATGGATGGATTTCTGAGTACTTCATGGACATCATACCAGATGACTGCCTTGCAGGTTGGGAGATCATTTACGTGCAAGATTGCCCGCAGCAACCTTCACAGAGTCTGGATTGTGGGATTTACGTGATGAAGATGATGGAGTACTTATGTGAAGGAATGGCGTTGGACTTCACCTACGATGATATCGACAGATTCAGATCTGAAATAGCTTCATTGTTGTTGACGTGTGGTCACATAGAGAACTCGGCGACACAATGATAAAGCTAAATGACATATTAGGGTTTTTTATTTTAAGTCAGAACTATGTACTCTTTAATTGTCTTAAATTGTGTAGGTTTCCACATTTTCTTCTTTATAACTTCTTTAGAACCAAACATTTCATTTAAATCTGAGGAGTAAGCTATGTTTGCATTGACTATATGTTACATGTTGTATTTTTTTTTCCAAAACCTGGTTTTTGCAGCCAAGGTACCTGCCTTTTATTTCATCAACCATGATAGAATAAGCGGAGCCCTTCATGGGGGATTACATATAAGATTCATCTAGCACAGGAGATGATACAAAAAAGTAACTACAATACAATCTGTTGTTAAGTCAGAATATGGTCTTTACAGACCCAGCACAGAGCACATTTGCTTAGCCATCTTCTTCCCAGTAATTGGGTTTTCTTCCTGCTTGTATTTGCCTCCTTCATAATGACTTTCACGTATCCAATGGATACGTGCACTTCCTTAGTTCATCGCCAAGGAGTCATCCAGGCTTTAAGTACCCAATAATATCAGCTTCTTCTGTCCTTTTTCTTTTAGTGCCTCTTTCCAGTGCCCTCTTCCTTTTTTGCCAATCAGTAATCCAGTTATGAATTGGATATCCCATCCAATTAACATGTATGACCCAAATTAAAGTATATTTCCTATTGATCACTCTTCCATCAGCATCCAGGAAATTTTTTTGTAGGGATAATAAGACATTAAACACTTCCATCAAAATCAATTTTGCATCTTCCAGCTTCCATTCTAACAGATCCCTCTCAGAGTTATTGTGGAAAAAAGATTCAATATTTTTCTAGCTTGGAATATCTTTGAAAGAGAAATAGTAGTTCTCATAAATTTTTGATTTATATAAATCAGGTGAACCCTTTTCTTCCGTAATCGGAGCATAAATTGACTCCCTTAGTAGCGAGCACTTTAATAAGTCAACAAAATCTGGCGTTGAACAGTGCTGAATATAGTCATTACTGCATCTGGAGTTAAAATCAACCAAAAGTTTCCAATAGAACTGGTAGATAGAAATATCAGTCATGAGACCAACACCCGCATGGTATAGTTCATACCAGTATTCCATTAAGTCCAAGTAAGCATTCCCAACATTAATGTATAATTCCCAATCTGAATTGACTCGGATGATTAATAGAGAAATACTTCTGATCATCAGATTAAAGAACTGAAATTTAATAGGCGGAATAAATTCATCTATGTCGAAATTGTACTTCCAGAAGTCATGCCTTGCTTCCATCATTAAGACTACACTTTTTCCCAGAATCAAATGAGCATTCAAAAAATTTCTTTGACTAATAAGACTCATTCTGTATTTGGCTGCCAATAATTTGAAGGGATAGACATTATCAAAGAATCTGGACTCTGCTATCCCAAGCCTTTTATATAAGAACATGAACTCATTCTCCTCATTCTCCAACTCATTCATAAGCACATCAAGCAACGAATCTGAAGACTCGAGAAGGAAAAATAAAGCTTCAGATTTAAGAACCTGGTGTTGAAATACTGATCCTTCCAGTTGCCGCCCGAACACAATGGAAGTCGCCATTCCTTTGATATGTAAGTTGACAACAAGAGCATATCTCGCTTTATATATATTAAAGAAATGCCAAACGTCACTTTTTGTCTCGAGAAAGGGACAAAAAATTACTATCTCCTGCCGAAAACCCTGCTCCAATATCCGAAGTACTATCGTCATCATTATTTCCACTTTTCCATAACCATTCAACAGTCAGTATAACCGACGTCTGAAATTTGAAAGGACGTGTCACTATTCGTAAAATATGATAATGCTTTGTAAAATAATAACGTGGTATGTAAAATATTGAATATATTTGTAAAACATATGAGATACATTGCAACTCTCTATATATAAAAGACTTCCTTGTAAGATTAGAGTTTTCCAATGATAGAAAAACTTCTTCTACTTTAAAGATTAACATCACAATGAGGGGTGCACGATGATTGCTAATTGTTTGTTATTCTTCATATCATCTACATATTTCTAAAATCATTAAAATTTACGTAAAGTATTTCAATTGGTCATTTGTATGGAAACAATTATGTTAACAATTGGACACTTTCAGCCAATAATATAGTCGTAAAATAAAGAAACTTTCAGAAAGTTGTAACCTTTCATCAAAGAACCCTTCATCTAATTCAATCTTTCAAACAATAAAATAGTTGTAAAATATTGTTACGTTTTGTAACATATAATAACGTTTTGTAAAATAATAACGCGGTATGTAAATTATTGAAAAATTAGAGTTCTCCAATAATAGAAAAACTTCCTATGTTAAAGAATAACATCACGATGATATGTGCACGCTGATTACTAATTGTTTCTTAATCTTCATTAATGATTTATGACCAATTTATAATCAACTGGCTTACTCTATATTATGATACTACCAAGGGATACATATGAAATACTCAATGTTATGATAATACCAAGGGATACATCTGATCTGATAGAACATAAATAGATAAATTCAATGATATGATAATACCAAGGGATACATCTGATCTGATAGAACATAAATAGATAAATTCAATGATATGATAATACCAAGGGATACATCTAATCTGATAGAACATAAATAACACATTGTTTGAATTCTACAAAAAAATGATCAAAAAACAGAAATCATCAAACATACATATAAATAGATAATCTAAGTCTAATAAGCATCCAAACTTCAAAGGTCATTTGCATCCAAGAATCTTTCAGAAGATTGGAAACCTGCAGACACAGACAAAATAAAAAGGAAAGTAATAAGAAATATTAATATGGTTTATATTAGCTGTATAAAATGTGGCAACAAATTATCAAAAAATATAATCTTACTTTATTAAAATTTGATCAAATCACTTTAATTTCATTCATTCTCAACTGCACAATAAAACACAAAGATTAGTGGAAAAAACACATATCAATAAACAACGAATGATAAATATTTACCATGACTGGCAGATTTGTTATTAGGACAATTCCTGGAATCGTGACCAACATTGTATTTGAGGCAAGATTTGCATTGCCGGCCTCTGTTTCTTCTCATTTCAGTTTCCGATCTTATACGATTGCCAACGCCCTTAGGTCTACCACCACGACCACTTCCTTTCGTTCTAGCAACGTTAGGTTCTTTAACAGCTGGTTGCGTAATCATATCTGGAACATTTGTATTGTTCACTGTTGTAGAACTCGACGAAGGTTTGTTACTTATCATGCGATCAATGCTGCTACATAAGTCACTTAATCTTTCTTTGGCAAATAAGAATATATCCTCATCATGTTCAACAGAAGCTGAAATAATATGAGAACACAATTGATTTAGCTGAGACGACCTTTCTTGGTGTGCAACTGTCACATAAATAGGATACTTTCCTGATTTTTTAATGGTTCTTGTCCACCTTTTCATTATATATTCCTCATTCAAACACTCCATGTTCTGTATCTTCAATACTGCAAGTATGTGCCAACATGGATATCCAAAGAATTGCATATTCTTGCATTCACAAACAAGAACGTCGCTTTCCGTTGATGATGAAACACATAATTCTTCATCAGACTTCCCAATATATGACACAAAATACTGACAGTAATCCAGGGAGTTCATATGCGTTCGAACATTAAGTTCCTTCACTTCGTTCAATTCATATCGAAATTTATAAAATATGAACTTGGTGTATATGCGAACCATCTGTACCTCCATCTTCCATTTGAAGTTTGATTTTGGAGTGTAAACATCACCCATGTTATCCAGGTCATTCTCTCTTTCCCTGCGTCGTTGAATTGCACTTTGAAATCTACAGACAAATTCTAGCAAGGAGTTCTGTTTAGTGATGTGATGCTGCAAAAATGCATTCATACTTTCACTCATCTGTGTACTACGCTGACCAGCCCAAAAAATCCTTAAGATATAAACTAATCCATTTAAATCTTATACTATACTTCTCGTTCAACCAGACATTAGATGAAAGATCATACTGATCAATTATCTTGCACCAACCCTGCTCAAATTCTCTTATAGATACTTTTCCATACAACTATGGAAAACGCAGATAGAACTTCGTTTATATCTTTAATCTTTCCAAGCTTACTTTTAAGCTTGGCCATTATATGCCAAGTGCAGAATTTATGAACAGTATGTGGTAAGCATATCCTAACAGCTGCACAGATTGTCGGATCTTCATATGTGATTATAGATACTGGATGTTTGCTCATTACTTCTAGAAATCTCTCAAATAACCACGAGAATGACTCGGTTGTCTCCCTGCTCATGAACGAATTCCCAAAGAAGATTGTGTAACCGTGATGGTTAACACCACAAAAAGATCCAAATACCAGGTTGTATTCATTGGTCCTATATGTTGTGTCAAACGATATTGTATCTCCGAATAATTTGTAATCCTCAATGGAGGCACTATCAATCCATATACACTGAGTAAGCCTGTTATCATCATCGGTTGTGTACGCATAGTAAAATTCAGGGGTATTGGCCTTACAACTTTCAAAATGTTCAATTAGAAGGTGCACATCCATCCCAATACGTTGTTTCTTCTCCTTTCTGTTCAAGTTATAAATATCTCGAACAATGCTACCAACTTGACCACTGGACATGTTTATGAAAGCTGACTGCTTAGATACAGGTATATTTACATCATTCATTGACTTCACAAGCATTTTAGTGGCTTTTGAAAAACGTCTATTTGGTCTGAGGTATCTGCGTTTAGATGGAGAAACAAGATTGTGATTGTGATCAGGTTCAAAATTCGATACAAACCAATCATTGAGATCATGCCTATATGATACAGACATGAAAGCTTTGCACCCAGTCCTTGATATGCCAACACGGCGCTCCTCCTTATAAAATATACATTCATCACTCTCATCACTTCTTGCATTGTCCACTGACATTGATTTATCTGTATTTTTAGAAAACCCCTCTTTCCAGCAAACAAAAGATTTAAATATAACTTTGCGCTCCTTGGAAATCTTATCTTTACCAACTCTAGAGCTTGCTTTCCTAACATTGAATCCAATCTCAGTTGCGTATGCCTCATAAAAGTTATATGCATCTTGAATAGATAGAAATATTTGGCCTATATGCGGTGTGATAGCATTGACAGGGTCACTGATAGAGCAGTTATCTGAAATTTATTAGAAATGCAGTTGCAAAAATTAGTTATTTTTAATTTAAATTATTACCTATACTTGTAAAATAATGACAGATAATATAAAATGATGCACGTATATGTAATTTAACTGGTATAATGGACTGGAAATGTCACCATTTGGACTATATCACATATGATCGTATGATGTTAAATGATGTTCAAGATTGTAAATTGTAGATCATTAATGTAAAATACTGAACTATACGACCAAATATACGTAATTTAAGTAATTTGCGATTTTTTGTTAACAACGACATATAATGTAAAATGTTGTTCAAGATTGTAAATTGTAGTTCATTAATGTAAAATAATGAACTATACCATCAAATATACATAATTTACTTAATTTGCAAATTTTTATAACAAGAATATATAAATGAACAAAGGCTGCAAAGCTTTCAAACATATGTTTAGTTCAGCATACCTGGTTGAACTGGAGAAACATCAGTTCGTGCCCCGAGTCAAATAAGTTCACCCTCTCCGTCAGATAACTGGAGAAACAAAATATAATAATGTCACATATTAACATAAAAAAACCCAAAATATTAAAGAACAATACGACTTCGATTCAAGAACAAGATCGTCTTTCAACAAAAATTACAATATTTCTCTTGATTTGCATAAATAAAATTATTAACCGGAAATGAAAACCGTACATTACCTGGGCATTATCTCTGTAAAATTCCGTATCTACTGTTTCGCCGATTTCCATGTAATTTCACGGAGGTATGTCTCCAAGTTGTGAATACTGGTTGAATGAAACGTTAAGGAACAAATCGTATTTTAGGAAGAAATAGAATTCACGTCGAACATAACCAATCCGCTAAAAAATAGGAATTCGATTGATTTACACAATATCTGTCGTCATTAATAGAATATGATAATTTTCTATAAATAGCAAATTCCAATTAATAGAGTCGTAGTGGTATCGACTCTCCAAAGGCGGTTTTTACTATGACCGTCGATGGTAATCTGACGGGTCTAATTGAGTGTCGCACCATGTTTGCAATGAGGCGCCACCTCAATTCAAGTTTTTCCTATATATATATATATATATATATATATATATATATATATATATATATATGAGGGCTTATCCAGAGAGCACTGTGCCGATTTGAGAATTTTTAGGCACGCGTAATCATCCGTGTAATGATGATCCTGTGGTTCTGCGTAAAATTGATTAGTTTCTAAATTTAGCGCTAAGAATGAATTGCCATAACCACCCACCCCATATAACTCACAATTTAATTCCCTTTTTTGAGTTATAATTGAGTACTCATTAATTGCCGCATTGTTTTTTCTAAAAATAACCATGAGAATCTCCTCCTTCCTCCGATGACAATCAAAATACGACTCAGGTTGAGTTGCTGAAATAAATACAAAGTTATTTTTCGTAATACAAAGTTACTGATGCCATTGCAAACATTACTGAAATAAATACAATGTTACTTTTTATGTTGTTTTTTATTCTTAAAAAATTACTGTTACGTTTGTATAAGTTACTTGCTATTCGTAGTAACTATTGTCCATATAATAATTACTAAATAGATAAATTACTAATGTCCATACAACAATTACTAATTACAAATGTTGATATTACTGAACTCATTCTGATTCTTACTGATGATATAGTTACTTAGAACAATGTTACTTATCATGTATGTTTTTTATTCGTAAAAAATTACTGATAATGTTTGTATAAGTTACTTGCTATTTGTTGGGTGTTACTTGCCTTTCATTCATTCTAACTAATAGCACTTGTACAAAGTTACTAATGTCAATACATTAATTACTGATTACAATTGTCCATATTACTGAACTCAACGAAATTATTACTGAAGTGTATTAACTATTTTGTATACAATAATTACTGAATAGATAAATTACTAATGTCCATACAACAATTACTAATTACAAATGTTCATATTACAGAACTCATTCTGATTGTTACTGATGATATAGTTACTTAGTACAATGCTACTTTTCATGTATGTTTTTTATTCGTAAAAAATTACTGATAACTTGTGTATAAGTTACTTGCTATTTGTTGGGTGTTACTTGTCTTTCAATCATTCTTACTAATAACACTTGTACAAAGTTACTAATGTCAATACATCAATTACTGATTACAATTGACCATATTACTGAACTCAATGAAATTATAACTGAAGTTGTAGTAACTATTGTCCATACAATAATTAATGAATAGATAAATTACTAATGTCTATACAACAATTACTAATTACAAATGTTCATATTACTGAACTCGTTCTGATTGTTACCGAAGAAATAGTTACTTAGTACTTCTGAATAATTGTTAGATAATTGAGTTGTAATATTACTGAAGCTATACGCACAATTACTGAAGATTCATGTCCATGTTACTTACTCATTGTTATTAGTTACTGAAATTATAGTTACACATCAATTATGTACTCAGTAAATGTATTTGTTAATGACCTCTTTTATTAGTTACAGAATGATTTGTTCTTAATATTATTGTCAAATATGTTCTTCTCGCTTCTTTAGTCAATAAGTATGCAACGATCATCAACACTTCTTGTTTTTTTCTTCCACGAAACATAAGTGTCCAGACATCTGGCAAACCTGAAATAATAAATTGTCAGTAGCATTTGTAAGATGAATCAATAACTATGTAAGAGAAATATATATACATGAAAATTAAGAATTACATCAGTAACATATTATGTTGGAAGACGATACATTTATTTAAGTAATATCTTTATCTATTTCAGTAAGAATAAATTCATACACAAGTAACATCTAATGAATTGTCAGTAATATCCCTAATATGAACCATTAATCATGAAAGATAAAATTATGTCCATGAAAAGTAAGAATTATATTTATAAAAGTAACTCGGTGCAAAGCATAAGTAATTTGATGAGTTACTCCAGTAACTTTTGATACAATATCAGTATCTTTATGATTTTTTTAAACGTTCTCAAATTAAAACTCAATATCCAAACACAAATCATTGATTATCATTCCTTCTGAGATTTCATGATACAAACCCAATCGCAAGTCAATATCATTTGAAATTGAAATCGAAAGAGAAATCATACATCGCAATTCATCTTTGCAAATCCCACTTTCTCATGATCCAGAAACATAACAAAAAATAAAAATCTGGTCTATAAACAATCAGATTCAAATCAAAATGTCCAAAAAAATTAATTCTTTCTACATACTATCAGATTCAAATCAAAATACGAAAATAAAAATCTAATCGAAATACAATACCTTGCAATAGATAAAAATGTTCGCCTCTGTTTCCACGATTGATCGCCTCACTTTGCAAAACGCTAGATCCAAAAATGCCAGATCAATCTCCTCTCGTTGAACTCTCAATACACGTTTCCTTAAACGTATACTAATTATAGAATTGCTTAATATTTCCAATTAGAGGAAATTCCATTTTGATTACGGTTCCTATTTTTTAGGGATTGAGAGATACAAATCTTACGGCTGGAATTAGAGGCCCATTTTATCTCAAATGGGCACAGTGCCCTCTGGATAAAAATCCATATATATATATATATATATATATATATGAGGTAAATGAGGCTGCCCTCAGGGAGTAGCCAACTTGTCTACTCCCACCCCTATTTTTCCCTCATTTTTTTATTTTTTTGGAAAATAAAAATTTGTATATTCATCATTTCATCCCTCTCACATTCTATTAAAATTTCGTCAGAAACAGAGACTCCTACGACCTCCATCCAAACATGGTCGATTTAAAAAATCCTGCGACCGTTAAAAAAATGACGTCTGGATGGAGGGCTTAGGAGTCTTTGTTTCTGACGAAATTTTAATAGAATGTGAGAGGGATATAATGATGAATATACAAATTTTTATTTTCCAAAAAAATAAAAAAATGAGGGAAAAATAGTGGTGGGAGTAGCCAAGTTGGCTACTCCATGGGGGCAACCCCATTTTACCCTATATATATATATATGAGAAAAGGGAAGCTGTTTTGAGTAACAGCCAACATGGCTGTTACATAAGGCAGTTTCCCCCATTTTTTTCATTTTTTTTTCAAAAAATTTTTCATGTATATTCATCTATATATCCCTCCTACATGTCATTCAAATTTCGTGAGAAACAAAGACTCCTAAGCCCTCCATCTAGACCGGGTAATTTTCAACGATTTGAAATTTGTTGCAATCTACCCCTTCTAGATGAAGGGCTTAGGAGTCTTTGTTTCTCACGAAATTTGAATGACATGTACGAGGGATATATAGATGAATATACATGAAAAAATTTTTGAAAAAAAATAAAAAAGGAGGGGAAACTGCCTTGTGTAACAACCATGTTGGCTGTTACTCAAAACAACCTCCCCGGCCTCTCTCTCTCTCTCTCTCTCTCTCTCTCTCTCTCTATATATATATATATATATATATATATATATATATATATATATATATATATATATATATGGGGGCAGGGAGCCTGCACCCTGGGGTGTAGGAAACTCCCTGCACCCACCCCTATTTTTCGATTATTTTTTATTTTTTTGGATTAAAAGTTGGTGGGATTTACTTAATATGTTAAGGGAAATATGTGTTTCAAGTTTCATGCAAAACAAACATTCCTAACACATTCATCTAGAAATGGTCGATTTCATCTATTCTGAGACCGTTAAAGTTTGGTAGTCTTGATGAAGATGATAGAAGTCTTGAATTAAGTTGAATTTGAAATGACAACATGATGATATATAGTGATCTAAATCCCCCAAGGTTTCATTTCAAAAAAATCAAAAAATAATGAAAACTTAGGCCGGGTGTAGGGAGTTACCTGCACCCGCCGAGGTAGGCTCCTTTTTCCCTATATATATATGGGTCATATGTGGCTGCCCTCTAGGGGCAGCCAACATGGCTGCCCCCGCCATATTTGGGCAAATTTTTTTATTTTTTTTGAAAAATAACACCATTTACATTCATCCTTATATCCCTCCTATATACCATTCGAATTTCGTCAGAAACAGAGACTCCTACGGCCTCCATCCGGACAGTAATTTTTTAACGGTAACATGATTTTTTTAAATCGATACCATCGAGATGGAGGCCGTAGGAGTCTCTGTTTCTGACGAAATTCGAATGGCATGTAGGAGGGATATATGGATGAATATACATGGTTTTATTTTTCAAAAAAAAAATAAAAAAAACGCCGAAAAATGGGACGGGGGCAGCCCCATTTTTTCATATATATATATATATATATATATATATAAGGAGTTGGGAGCCTAAGCCTAGGGTGTAGGTAACTACCTACACCCGGCCTTTTTTTGCATGATTTTTGAGTTTTTTTGAATGAAACCTTGGGTGGATTTTCTTAATATATTGAGAGGAATATGTGTTTCAAGTTTCATACAAAACAAACATTCCTAACACATTCATCTAGAAGGGGTCAATTTCAGTAATTCCGAGACCGTTAAAATTTAATAGTCTTGATGAAGATAATAGAAGTCTCGAATTAAGTTGAATTTTGAATGACACCATGGTGGTACATAGTGATCTAATTCCCCCAAGATTTCATTTCAAAAAAAATAAAAAATCTATGAAAAAATGAGTCGGGTGTAGGTAGTTACCTACACCCCTGGGTGTAGGCTCCCTTTTCTCATATATATATATATGTATATATATATGTATATATATAGGGTTAAATGAGGCTACACCCTGGGTGTAGCCAATTGGCTACTCCCACCCTCTTTTTTCTTTCATTTTTTTATTTTTTTGGAAAATAAAAATATGTATATTCATCACTACATCCATATAACATGTCATCCAAATTTCGTTAGAAATAGAGACTCCTATGCCCTCCATCTGAAGGGGGTCATTTTCAGCAATTCTGAGACCATTAAATTTTGACAGTCTTGATGGAGGGGATAGAAGTATCGAATTAAGTCGAATTTTGAATGACATCATGGTGACATATTGTGATCTAAATTCCAATAGATTTCATTTCAGAAAAATAAAAAAAATACAGGGGAAAAGAGGTGGGAGCATGTAAGTTAGCTACACCTAGGGAGCATATTCCTTTTTCCCATATATATATATATATATATATAGAGGGGCGATCCTATGAGATGAGATTTTGGTAAGATGGTGAGATGGGACATTCTGGACCACAAGTTGCTGTATTCTCTCTCCTGCCTTTCTCTCTCCTGGTTGGAATTAGTGGTCCAGAATGCCCCATCTCACCATCTCACCAAAACCCCATCTCATAGGATCGCCCCTCTATATATAGAGGGGCGATCCTATGAGATGAGATTTTGGTAAGATGGTGAGATGGGACATTCTGGACCACAAGTTGCATGCGTGCATATATCTGTGTGGCAAGGGGGGGGTGCGTGCATGCGTGTGTGTGAATATATGATTTGGGGTCGGGTGGATCTAAACCATGGGTTACCAATATGTATTGCTCAGGTTGAATGGGTGGGTTGGGTGGACACTATCAAAGCCATCGGCTAATCCAGTACCTATATAAATAAAACGATTTGGGTCTGATCCGACCCAAAAATCCAAATAACCCAATTCATTTAACACATTTCAAATGATTCGGTTGGATTATTTGGGTTGACCCAAACATTACCTACCCGTGCATGCATTGCATGAGATTGCTCACATAAGGAGGAGAAATTGGAAGGAAGAACCCCATTCTTTGTATATTCATGCTCTAGTCCACAACCTTAAACCATCCCCTTTTATAGAGCCACTTGGATGCTTCTAGGAATTTGAGACCAGTTTATTTTTAGTTTTTGGTGCGTATTATTTAAAATTGTAATCATTTGCACTTATATCCTGGCTTCGAAAGAACCACATCTTCCTCTGTATTGATTTACAAATCATGAAACTAATTTTTTTGAAAAGTAAATTTAAGCACAACATTGTACCCGAGTTTCATGAATTTGTGATATGTGACTAATTAAACATGAATTTTTGAATCACACACATCAATATACTTTTTTTAATGCCTATTAAATTATTAACATGATATTTCGGTTAAATTATCGATTTTTACAAGATTTTACTTAATTGATTTATTTTTAGCGCAAATTACAATATCTTGTAAAAACTATTTTTATAGACCTTCCTTTGCTCTTTATTTGCGGTTTATTTGTATATTTTTATTTGATTATTTACTTACATAGAAAAAAAATCAAAAAGACAAATTTTAGGTTTCCTCTTCCTATAATTTCGATAAATCCCTTTCAATCTTGATCTTTAATTTGTGTTTAGATATTCAAGAAGAAGTCTTGAGTGTTTACTAAAAACATGCAAGAAGTGGATGTGAAGCTGATCATGGGATTGTAGTAGACCCTTTTAGGATCGACAAGATGACGACGACTTTGATCCAACAAGATTCGAATCGCTGTTGTAAGTTATTTACATCAGACTTTGCTATAATGCATGGATAGTCGACACATAGTGGTGCAAAATCCGACGGCCAGCAACATTTGGTAAAGGTTTTGAAACCCTCACGAACTACCTCCATTCACCCACATTCCCCTCATCCCCCATCGATCGGCTCCCATTTGCCTACACCTTAGCACCTCACCACTGTCGCCTCCCCTCCGCCCGCGCCAAGGTCAACTTTAGTTCAAGGTGGAGAATGGGAACGGTAGTTCAAGGTGGAGAATGGGAATACTCGGTATGACTTCTCTTTGTCGTATCTCATAGCCATGCATGATTGATGATGGATGGAATGGAGTGTTGCTGCTCGAATCTTTGAGGTTGGGCTTCACTCGGCGGATGTCTCTAGATGGCTAAGTGTGGCCTGCACAGAATGTGGAAGCTTGAGATGTAGCGCTTAATGAATGGTGATGTACATAGAAGGAATGTAATGCGGATGAGTTAAGTGTCATGCTTGGGTGCGGGCCTCTAGAGCTTCGGTGATGAAATCATCCAGAGATTGAGGGTTACGATGGAGATAGAAAGGAAGCAAGAAGAGAGATTGGTTGATGGTGATCGATGACGATGCAGTGTTGGATTCACTCGGAGAAGGAGGGGGATTTACAGAGAGTTGAGTAATGGAGAATGGAGATGAAAAAGAAGAAAAGGAGAATTGGAGGATGATGGATAGGAAAGATCGTTGTGTTATCGCTTTGGTCTCTATTGTTTTATGATAGTATGGGTGATTTATATGATACTGAAATATTTGTACGTATGTATCTACTGTTGTAGATTTGAGGTGCATTTTGTATGAATATATATTATTGTGTATGTGGAATACTAGAATGCCATGCAATTTTTGTGATTGACTTGCACACCAAATATCTATTACTTATTAGACAATTGTGAAATATTTGATGGGAATTGATAGGATCATGTATTCCTACAAGACATTACTCATGCGCATACATAAGATAAAACATATAAAAGTTCTCTCAGATATGAAGCAGTGAGCAAAATTCTACAAAAACTTATTCTATTATACATGAAATTCCTCGTATTCTTAAAAAAAGATACTCGTATGCATATGGAACATACAAATGTTTTCTAAAAAAATCACTCTATTATACAAAAATCCATGCATTTCTATAGAAGCATACTCATACGAATACATATTGCAAAGCATATAAAAGTTTTCTCAGATATGCAACGGTGACCGAATAATATTAGAACACACTCTATTGTACAAAAAGTTTCATTTTTCTACAAGTGCTACTTGTACGCATACATAAGAAGGACCATACAAAAGTTCTCTCAAAATGCAATAATGAATGAAATCATACTAGAACACACGCTATTATACAAAAGGTTATGTTTTCATATAAAATCAACAGTAAATTCTTGGGTTGTAGAGCTCGACAAATGGTGTAACATAAAGAGGGAATGTAATATGGATGAGTTAATTGGCATGAGTGGATGTCGATCTCTGGAGCTTCAACCCTCGAAATCAGCCAGCGATGCATGACTGCGATGAAGATTGAAAAGAAATAGTAAGAGATATCGATCGATGATGATCGATGAGCATGCAGTGTTGTATTCAATCCGTGATATCTTAAATAGGATTTCTGAGAGAAATTTTTTAGCTTCTTTTTTATGTGGTGGACACGAGGGGAGTTTTATGGGAAAACATAACTTTCCGTATAATAGAATGCTTCTAGTAGTATCCTTCTTATGTTATGTAGGAATACGAAACTTTTTGTATAATAGAGTTCGTTCTAGTAGGATTGCTCACTATCGCATATCTGAAAAAACTTTTGTATGTTTTATAGTATGTATGAGTATGAGCATCTTTTTGTAGGAATGTGATGATTTTTGTATAATAGAGTGATTTTTTGTATGATTTCCTTATATATGTGCACGAGTAGGTTTTTTTAGGAATACAAAGATTTTTGTATAATAGAATGAGTTTTTGTAGGATTTCGCTCACTATTGCATATCTGAAAGAACTTTTGTACATTTTTTCTTATGTATTACACGCAAGTAGCTTTTTGTTAGAATACATGATATTATCCATTCCCATCTTGCATTTCACAATATTCTCACAAGTAATCAATATTTGGCGTGCAAAACAATTGCAACAAAGAAATGGAATTCTAGTATTCCACATACACAACAATATATATTCATACAAAATGCACCTCAAATATACATCAATAGAGACAAAAATACAAACATTTCGGTATCATACAAATCACCCATATTATCATACAATAATAGAGACCGAAGCAATAACACAACGAGCTACTCGAGATTCGCACACTCTAACGACACCTAAAGCCAATCCTGACACATCTCTCCTATCCCTTTCCTTCCCCTTTCCTATTCAATTCTATGCAATTCTCGCTTCTTCTCCAATTGAATCCAACATCGCATCCTCGTCAACCTCCATCAACCGATCTCTCTTCGTGCTTTCTTTCTATCTCCGTCGTAGCCTTCCATCTCTGGTTGATTTCACGTTCGGAGATCCAGAGATACACATTCATGCATGCCAATTTGCTCACCCTTGTTAGCTTCCCTATATGTACTTTACCATTAGCTAGGCACTAAAGCTCAAGCCTCCACATTATGTGCATCCCACACTTAGCCATCAGGAGATATCTGTCGAATGAAGCCCAACCTTGAATGTTCGAGCAGTAACACTCCATTCCACCCATTATCCATCATGCATGTCTCTGAGATAGGATAAAGAGAAGTCATTCTGAGTTACTCCCATCCTCTGCCTTGAACCACCATTGGCCTTGGTGCGGATAGAGGGGAGACGATGGGAATGAGGCGCTAAGGTGCAGGAGGATGGGAGCCAATCGATGTGGGAGGAGGGGAGTGTGGTTGGAGTTGGAGAGTTTGAGAGAGTTTCAGAACCTTTCCCAAATGTTGATGGCTGTCAGATTTTGTGCTGCTACTTTTTGCCCATCCCCGCATTACAGCAAAATCTACTGTAAATAACTCACATTGGGCGATCCAACAACTACGATTGGACAAAAGTAAAGATATGTGATTGTGCCATGTCATACCATACAAAATTATGGAAGAACGATGTTTTAACATGTGGAGAAATGGTGACATATCAACCATCATTATATGCCTATTCAAAGATAAAGAATGAAAGGTATTTGAATAAAATTGAACCTGTCATTAATGCAATAACCAAATGATGTGAGGATTAAGTGAATGCATGACAATTGGTGGATAACTATAATTGGCTCAGAAGAGTATCATCTGATGTACTGCCATTTACAACAGAGTTGTTTGAAGAGCGATCGACTGACTATGGTTAAGTTATGAATTAAGAAAATGTCATTGTGACATTAATCAATCAAGCAATCAACGAGAAAAATAAACCACTAAGATATCAAGCAAACAAATTAAGAGGTTTTGCTATCTTTATTAACATGGTATAGCGATCACGATCGAAACAAGGAGCACAATTATGTACTAAGTAGTAGATTTCAAAAGATCTTTATTGTTTTTTAGTGATTTTTACTTTTTCAAATGTTTAATTTCAATATAAGGTGATAAGCATCAAAGAACAAAAATAAATTCACATAATATTTTTGGATTTTTCAAACAGGTCAAAAATACTCAAAAAATTAAAGTAAGCATGTTTTTTGGTTTTGTGTATTTTGTATTATTTTTGGTAGTTTTTATGTATTTTTTAGATGTTTTTGTAATTTCTAAATATCAAATAATGATAAATGAGTAAACAATGCACAACCAAGGAAATTTTGCAAATTAAGTTATTTTTAAGACAAATTAGAGCAAAATACCTATAAACAACAACTGTAATGATTATTTGTGGATTTTTTGTTGATTTTATACAATTTTTAGAAGTTTTCAAGTGTTTTAGAAATTTTTAGGTTTTTCTGGGGTACTTTTGAACAAAATTTATATTGAAGCTAAAGGATAATAAAATACAACTACGAAAATTTTGTGAAAATTTTTAGATGATTTTTAATTTTTTTTGAATTTTCAAAACAAACAGTGATTTTTTCTATTATTTTCGAATTTTTAATAATACAAGAGCGAGAAAATTAACAAGAAAAAAATACCATAAATAAAACATGCAATCATGTAAACTTTAGGTAATTTTTGGAATCAATTTAATATTTATGGCATTAAATAAAAGAAACGCAACTAAAATAGTTTACAATGACCAATCTGCAATTATTTTAAGTTCCTGGGCCTAGTATATAACAAGTATTAAAAGTTTGAGGGTCTTTATGCAATAGACCCAGCAATCACATGCACTTCACGTGAACCAGGCACACAGGGGTATGAACGCAAATTTAAAAATAATAAATTCATTCCATAATAGTCAAAAAGTTCAGGAGAAAATCTGCAAATATCCCACAAAAGCATGTGTGGACATACGTGAACTCAATTCGACTAGACTAATATGCAAATAAGAAAAGGGACTTTTACATCCATAACCTTGAGTAATTTTGCAATTACAATCATAACCCTACATAATCATGTATTAAATGGGAAACCTCAAGTAATGATTAATTCTTACATGATATAACCCTGTGTTATATTCCGTTAGGATTACCCATTATATTTGACGGTTTCTGTTAAAAAGACAAAACTATCCCTAGACCTTGTTCTTATTTGTAATTATATGTCATCCTTCTCTCCATGGAAGTCACCCCTGCTGAGTTCCTCCTCGAAGCCCCCCGTCAACTGCAGGTCGAGCTGCTCCGCCACTCCTCGAAGGCCCCCGCTGCCGAGTTCCTCCTGGGCCGCAGCGCCGATACTTTCAGGCCCCTTCCCCCGAGCAGCGCTCCGCGGCCGAGCTTCGAGCCCACCTCCCCCCAGCAGGCTACTCCTCGAACCCCGCCCCTCCCCCAGTGCCGATGCTTTCAGGCTCCCCTTCCCCCGAGCCCCGCTGCCTAGGAGCTCTGCGCCCCAGCTTCTCCTCCCATGTTCGAACATCAGCACCCCCGAACCCCGCTGCCAAGTAGCCCCGCACCCCAGCTCCTCATCCCCTATTCAAAGATCCGCACCCTGAGCCCAGGGACGGAGACAAGGGGGGCAGGAGGGGGCTTGGCCCCCCAAGTCTCCCAATTAAATCTTTGTATATAATATATTATTATAATAGAATATAATTTATATGTGAAATAATTAACTATAGAAAATAATAAGTTGTATATAATGGCCCCCCATCTCCCATTTACAAGTAGTATAGATATAAATACATCTACATCTAATACATCGTATCAATATCATACAAATTCGGACATCCGTATCCGCATCAGTTTTCAAATGGATACAAATATCGATATTACATTCATATCAACAAAAATTTATATCTAAATCGATATATCCATATAAAGGTTTAATGGGGTTGCTCCCTCATGGTAGCCAACTGGTTGCCACTGCATCATTTTTCGACATTTGGTTTTATTGAAAAATACCATCACATATTTTCATCACTATATCCCTCTAATATGTCATCAAATTTCATCAGAAACAAAAACTCCTATGTCCTCCATCTAAAACAGGTCGATTACAGTTATTATAATACCTTTAAATTTATATGTTCTAGATGAAGGCATAAGAGTCTCTATTTTTGACGAAATTTGAATGATATATTAGAAGGATATAATGATGAAAATACAAGAAGGTATTTTTCAAAAAAAAACAAATTTCATTGAAAAATGGGGTGGAAGCAGCCGGTTAGCTATCCAACATGACGATATCATTAAGATAATCATATAGAGTATAAAGACTAATGTCATTCTACAAAAGATACCAACATGACGATATAAATGGTCTGTTATGGAAAAACATATAAGTATTTCCATATATATCTACATAATTATGGATGTCGATGTTGATATCAACGAATATGAATAATGTATTACCATATCTTGAAAACTATATATAAGATATAAAATCCACTTCAACATTTACAATATCGCAAGAAAAAATAAAACTTTGATAAAAGAGAAATATTCAGTGAAAACAAAACTGTCCCTGTTGTCTCCGCCTCTTCTCCCTCCGCAACTCCCTCGCTGTCATCATCGTCCTCTCCGCCAGCGGCATGGTCGCCCTCGAGGACCTCTCCTTCTTTCTCTTCTCCATCGCCTACGCCCTCTTCCTCCCCAGCGTCGTCTTCCCCCCACCGCCCTCCGGATCTGACCCCGACCTCACCGATTCCTGTGCCCTCACTGCGTATGCCTCCGCAGGCGTCGTCGTCAGCTTGCTCCTCCCGATCGTGTACATCTTCCATGAGATCCTGGAGGGGGACAAGGGGGGATCCACTAGCAGAATCTGTACATTTGGCGATGTTTTCAAACGTCGGATTTGATCCAATTAAACGTCATCGTATGATAAGTCGACGTTTATTAATGTCGATCAGGATATGTCGCCTCTGCCTCGTCGTCGTTGGATATACCGACACAATTAACAAACGTCGAGCTTGTTGGTAACTAAAGTCGACATTTTTAAACATCGAGGAAGGCTTTTGAAATGGCTGTTTAATCACGCCGTTAGCGTTTTTGGTCGACATTCAAACGTCGCCCTTGGATAATCGAAGGCGACATTCAAACGTCGTCCTTGGATAATCGAAGGTGACATTCAAACGTCGTCTTTGGTTGTTGATGAAATATATATCAAGAGAACGTACATGATTTCGATAAAATATCTCCATTAATTCATCCATGTCTCCACAAAATTTAATAGAAATCAAATACACATACATATGATAATATGTTCCACCAAACAGACTTTTCCTCTTACAAAGTATGTTTAAAATTACATGTTTACATATAACTCCATGTGCAGAAAACAGAGTACAAATGCATCTAGCCTAAATCAACTAGTATACACTAGATTAAAGTTGATTGTTGAATATATGTCTGATCTTCATAGCTTCGATGGATGATTGATATACTAAAAGAGGATCTTTTGCAGGTGCGGAAATTTCTTGTTTGTCTCTTGCAAAAGGGCCATTATCTGCCACCCTGCAATGAAGATCTTCTGCGAATCGCTCGTCTTTCTCAAGGAATCCTCCAATACCTTCAAGAGAAGCCACTATGCCACCCTATCCCCTTCTCTGTAAGACAGTAAAAAGAAAAATTAGAATTGCGAGCAGGTTGAGTTACCAATTTATACCCCTTTCTACTTGTAGAAGAATAAGGATATCAATGTGATATAGATCCATAATCCCATGAGTAGTACATTCCATTATAACCTGAACTTATCATGATATAGAATTGTATAGTATACTAGTTAAGGACATAGGCAAATCTCCCCATGCAATCTAAATAGGAATGAGAATCTGTGTTTATCAATGCATATACCTTTCATCGAAATTACACAAATGCCGCCTCCTTCGAGCGCAACGCTTCAAGTTAATCGAATCGAATATTTAATGCCAGCTCAAAATCAAATCCAGTTCATCAAAACACCGTTTACCTGGATTCCAGAGCTTCCCAGTATTGACTTCATTCATCATCAGCACACCATTGACATATGAACTTAAATATGGATCATCTATAAATACATAAACAGGTTCATGTGAGTATTTTTATGGAAACTTAAATTCTTTATCTCAGCAATAGACAATATTACATCTCCATAACAAAAAAAGGAACCATTTTTCCCCATAAAAATAAATAAAAGCATTCTGGATATACGTTTAATTACTTATGCATATGTGTCTATACGAAATTAAATCGTGTAGTCCATTTATACCCAATTCTCCACCTTGTCAACAATAAACTCCCATCTTCAATAACAAAACAATCTTCTATTTTCTTCATATCTACAAATGGGCAAACAAATAAAAAACCATTCTGCTATAAAAAAGAAGCTATCTTTTGTAAGATAATCTGCTACCTTGTGTAATATTTGGAAATGATGCTAAGTTTACCTAAAAAGATCATCTCGGCTCAAGGAATCAAAGATTCTAATAGATGCATTATCAGAATTAGACTCCTCCGTTGTGGAACTCCTCCCACGACTTGTTGTTTTCGTCCCTGTTGATTAACTAAGACAATAGATCGCCCTGGAGGTGATGGAGTGGAGCACGGTGTGGAGGTCGATCTTGTGGACGGTGAGTGGGCTACAACAGAGTAGTCACACCCTCAGGAGATGTAGGGAAACAATGGCGTTGAATAGGCTGTGGAGGTGGCCAGTGGCGGAACGGGAGGATGCAGAGGACAGGGTGGCGGCAATGGCGATGGCATGGAGGACGACGGTGTCGTCAGGACAGAGATGGAGGGTGACCTCGATGGAGGTAGAGGAGGAAGGACCATAGGTGGGGATGAAGTCCGAGGTCCCCTACCTCGTGTGTGCCGTCAACCGTCGTCATGGAGAGAGAGAGGTAGAGAGATGGGGATGAGGTTGTGGTTTCTGTTGGTGAAGGAAGCAATCACCTCTTGTTCTGACAGTCTTCATCGCGGCGCGGCCATCGTCTTCGCAAGGGCCTTCTCCCCATCTGTTGTCGACATGCGCACCTGCGGAAGAAACCTAGACAAGGAGGAATGGGAAGAGAAGAGGAACCGACAGCTCCCTTTTAATAGTTAAAAAAATATTTAACCACACTTGACAATTTAAGTCCCCGACGTTACACGTTGATATGTCGATAATTATGGCTTACATTCGACGTTACAAAGAAAATGTCGACGATAATTGCGTATTTTCGACATTACATTAAATATCGACATAGAAGATATCAAGGCCGACGTTCTTAGCGTTGGAACGTCCCCATTTATCGTATTTCTTGTAGTGATCAAAGCGGCGACCCCGCACGCATTCCTGCTGGCAGGACATATGTTCGATGAGGGGGCGGCGGAGGCTGGGGCTCCTCAGTGCCAGTGAGGGCCTTCGTGCCGATGTTCTACAATGAGGAGAAGCTGATCGCGATCTCGGAGTGGATGCGGAGTGAGGTGGTGAAGGCGGAGGAGGAGTACGACAACGTGAGGAGGCTGCACATCGGGCGGAGGTTGGCTCTGCTGAATCTGGCCTTCTAGTCGGTGAACCTGTTCGGAATCTTGGTGTCGGTCGCCCCCGCCCCGTGTCGCCCCCGCCCCCTACGCCTCCCCCTCCACCGTGCCTCCCCCTTCCGCCCTCCTCCTCCACTTCTCTGGCTGAAAGTGGAGAGCTTCAATTTTTATTAAATTAAGATAAATTTTTAACTAATTGATTCATAAAAATTCATCAAAAAGTTCAATAAAATTCACCGTTTGATTCATAATGAGTGATATATCCGTGAAAATGCAAAAATTTTACTGATTCGATGGATGCATGAAGGTGTCACTAAGAGAGAGAAATTATGAAGAGAAAGGAAGAGTAACAAATGGAGGAGGAAGAAGATGAAGAAGTCTGGACAATAATACCCCTCTTAGCTGCACCAAGGTTTGAAAAAACCATGGTTAAGTCAACTCATTGACGGTCAATTTGACGGAAGGGCACAAGTGATAACGAAGAAAGAAGTGAGGGGCACAACTGATATTAGCAAAAAGATGGGGGCATACTGAAATTACGATATCTCAGAGGGGCACAAGTGATAAAAATCCTTTTAATAATTACAATGAGAAATAGTAACAAAGATAACTTATATATAGTCTTAATAATTTTGACCCCCTGCCCGAGCCCCGCCGTCGAGGAGCCCCGCGCCCGAGCTCCTCCTCCCCTGTTCGAAGATCCGTACCCCCGAGCACTGCCGCCGAGGAGCCCAGCCAGGGCCGGCCCTGGGGGTTGTTTGGAAGTGCAACCGCCCAGGGCCCATGAGCTTTAAGGGGCCCATTTTCTTGTATGTTGAAAAACCTAAAAAATAGGCCCCTTAGATCTCCATCTGCCTCAATATTTCTATTGCCAGATTCCCAATTATGGAAAAGATGTTTGCTCTTTGCTTGAAATCCTCTACTCAACGGCTACATTTTACCTTTTTAAGTAATTCTTAATTTAATTCATCACCACCTCTCTCTTTCTCAATAATATCTTTGTTGTTATGTTCTCTCGATCTTTCTCTCCCGAAAAATTTGAATGGGAACAACACTGATAATTCTTTTGTTGTTGTTAAGTTATCGTATTTTTTAAATATTCTATTCTTTACTTGTTTCATAGTTCGGAATTCTTTTAAGTTTCTGAGACTGTAGCTTTGTTTAGGGAGCTATTATTAACCAATAGCAGGACGCACGTGCATTGTACATCGAGGGATAAATTACATAGCATCGTACGAATTGTTAATTGAGATTCAATGTGGCTAATTGCATGCGAATTAGTATAATTGTGTTATTATCAACAATGGATGGGAGATGTGTGATTTTTTGTTTAATCTGTCTCCTATATTTTTTTGGATGCTGCTAAAGTTGAGATAGATTGTAATAAGTTTAGCTAATTTATAACATATACTGCATTGGGAAATGAATAGATTTGGCTCTTGCTTTCGTCGTGAAATACTTATAGATACAAGATAACGAGGCATATGCTATATTGAACTATATATATCCTCTCTGTATTCATAAAATAAGAGCGAGTTCAAATACCCACGTAGTTGTTGTATTTCCTTGTAGCATAATGACTTTAGGCCATTATTTTCCTTTTTCCAAAGAGATAATGAAAACAATAGCAGGGGATGTTGTGGATGTTGCAATTGTACATTGAAGATTAATTGGAGGGAGGAATTTGTTTGGATAGTAAACCATTCACATAAGAATGATTTCGTCTAGTAAGGTATTTATCCGGTAGTAATAACGTGAATCTCATGGTAATATCAGGGTCGTCCATGAGGGTAGTTTACGAGTGCAATGGCTCAGGGCTCCATCAACTTGAGTGGTCAATTTTTACATGTATTCAACCTTTAATTTAGAAAAAAAATATTGCATGTCCTAATGAGGCCTTGTAAATCAATTATTTAGTGAAATAACTCATCGAAAAATGAGCAATCGAATTTTTCGATGAAACAATTTGTTAAAAAATGAGCTCTTATGGAATCGATTTTTTTGGTGAAACAACTCGTAAAAAAATGAGCTCTTATAGAATCGTAATTTCAGTGAACAACTCAATGCTAAAGTCATGGAATTATATAAGGGCGCATTGTTTATCGAAATTTATAAGGGCCCATTTTTTTTCTTTTGCCCAGGGCCTACGAAATGTCAGGGACGGCACTGAGCCCAGCGAGCCGTTGTTGGCACACCTCAGATTCTTCCCCTAGGTGCTCGATGAAGGGCACTTAAAGGCGTGGAGGCAGGGCATGATCGGTTATCCGCTAGTGGACGTCGGCATGAGAGCTGTGGGCGACTGGTTGGTTGCACAACCGGATATTGGTCGGAGGTAGGGCATGACCGGATATACGCTAGTGACCGCTGCACTAACGAGGAACGACGGAGCTGAACCGTCGACTGCACTGGAAAACAACCGCGAAGACCATCGAGCTGAAGCGCCAACAGATGTAGATTTCAGCAATGATAACGACGAAGCAGGTACACGGCTCCATGCAAATGCGGTTCGTAATGTGGACATGGTGGAAGTTTTAGCGGAATCATCGAGTAGTTGGATGGGAAGAGAAGGCGGCGTAGTCCCAGTGTAGTCGCCTCCGTTGGCTTCGAGTCACTCCGAGCATGTCATGGCCGACGAGACTGAAGTCGAGAGCAACAGCTATATGCAGAGCCTTTCACGGTCGCACCAGCTAATGAATTGGCGGCAGTTCTCTTCAACAAGGTAAGGAATTTATACTTATATTAGGTCAGATATACAAACACAAGATGTTGTGATTTCACCACATCGTTTTAGAACCTCTGACTGATGCGATCTTGGGCTGGTTTTAAACTAACAGGAGTTGGGAGGTGGAGGGTGCTGTGCAGACGAATGCCATCAGATGATCACTTCGAATTGCCCGTTAAGCGTCTGCTGTAATATATGTTCCTTGCTTGGTCGAATGCCGTAGTCGAATGTACAGCGACAGAGAATGAAAGTTGTGCTGGTGTTGTATGAATACTAATCTGCGAGAAAAATGTAGATAAGAGAAAATTATCATGAACTATTTTGATGTTCAGTGAAGTATCTGCAATCGAATATTCTTCTGTTTGGATGGCCCCGCACAGCTCCGCCTACCTTGACCCCTCGCCAACCCCCTCCCCTCCACACCATGGTAGAACCCGACCCACCCGCCACCTCCAACCCATCGAGCGCTGCCATCCGGTGGAACCCGAACCCCCTCAGCCCAACCCCCACCGCCCACCTCCTCCCGCCGCTCCCGTCCAAGAAGGAGAGATGGAAGATGCGGTGCAGTTGGAGGGGAAGCTGCTAGAGGAGGGAAGAGTTTTTTTCTATTGGTTAATTCTAGCCGTCCGATTGTGGATGGGTTAGAATAACTCAATCATCTAGTTGACTTAATGAACTAAAGTAATGGAAGGTTATGAGTGTAAGACGGTGCACTTTAGGATCCTAGATGTAATTCATGATTATGCAGGGTTATGATAGTAATTGTGAAATTACTCAGGGTTATGGGGGTAAAAATCCCATAAGAAAACTACAGGGGTCCCACTGCACATTTTTTTAACTACCAATTATTTTTATTGGACTAAAACAAGATAAAAAGATCTACAAGGGAATAACAACATACCCTTACAGGCAGGGGGCAACGCATGGCTCGATCTGACAATGTTGACCTCGGCTACAGTATATGACCCTGATGACCATTAGGAAGTGGATCTGTCAGCTCAGATCGTAAGTGATCGTGCATGTCAGATCCACCTGGAAAGCTGATATGACACCTCTGAAAAGGGGATGGATGTGAGGCTCAGATCGAATTTGGGCGAGAGGCTTCGGATCTGATTGACGATAAGAGTGCTGGAAGAACTAGTGGCTGGGGACCTTTGATCGACAATAAGTGGCGATCTGCAGGTCGGATCGACACTCTTGAAGGTCCAGAACCTTTGCAATGGTGTTTCGCTTCGACTAGCCGGCTTCGATGAGGTGATGGACGATCGGATAGGTGTGGTGGTGCTCCAACACCGGGAGCTGCTCCACTTGATCATTAGGGTCTAAAAATGGGATGCCTTACGTATGCCTACACCTGCGAAGAAGAGAGGGACTCGAGGGCTTTGTTCCGATTATGTTATTGCAGTTAAACATATAGAGAAGTCGTGGGGGAATGCAAGTGACGTCCGATGAAGATGGAGGAGGGACGTCACTGCTCGAACTCACTCAGATGAGAGAAACTCAAGGTGATCAAAGTGTGCTTGAAGGATGAAGGTGAGGTAATGGATCGATCTGTAGGGTTGGGAGCGATAGGGAAGCTCTACCTACAGTGGTCAAAGCTCAACGACGATGGGTGGCTTGTCAAAGTGAATTGGAATGAACATCGAACATGAAATGAAGTAGAGGGTACCTGAGTATCTTACGATAGTCGGCAAAGTGAGGCAGAGGTGGAGGCGAGGTTATAGCCTCGATCCTACTACGACATGGAGAAGAGGCTTCACGTAGCGGAGCTCCGACTACGTTTTGAGCTACGAGCCTCCACATGTCGATTCCAATGCCTAGGCTACTCTCCGGGTTATTATCACTCTCCAGAAGGTGGCTAGGGAGCAGAGGAGGTGCAAGATACGAGCTATATAGCGAGGGTGGTAGAGAAGAGACTTTATAGGGATGCCCTAGGATCTAGAAGGATCGAGGGTATGTGTCAAACCCTAGGGAGATTCAAACCAAATCAGGGATCCGCGAGAATCTCATGTCAACGAGGAATCTTGGGTCCGAATCTCAAGGTAGATGGAAGTCGGAGTCGAGCACGAAAAATGGGAGAAAACGCTCTGACAAAGCAGGGTCAGGCTCGACCCGGCTGGGGGAGAAGGTTGACTACGGTCAACAATCTAAGGTGGACTAATAGGAATGCAGGGATTTACATAATTAAATAAAAAAATAACAAATGGCTTCAAAATGAAAAATTAATAAAATAAAAAATGATTGTAATTTTTTAAACTATTTTCTATGATTTTTAATAAATTTTATAAAGTGTATAGATGTGGTACATAAAAATAGTGTTACAGCTTTAAAATATATATATATAGCACTGATTTGGGAAAGTTGCAAGGGCCTCCTTGCAATTTTCCCACCAAATGAAAAGGGAGGGCACGGGAGTGACCCCTCATTCCAGACGCCTTTTCCCTCTTCGCCCAGTGCGTGCCTTGTGGAGTCCGCCCAGTCAGTGAGAAGAAAAGAGAAGGAAAGGGGAGGAAAAGAAGAGAAGAAGGAAGAAAAGGAAATAGGGTAAGGATCTAAACCTCACCCCTTTGTATTTGAGTAAAATGTATAGCTGATTTTTGTTGTCTTGAGTTATTTTTGGGGGTATTAGGTTGTGATATGAAATTTTTAAGGTTGTGTAAAATGGAGAAAGATACATTTCAGATTTATGTAGTTTGATATTATGAGATGAATGGGATGATCTAGTATACATGTTAAGATAGGTGATAAAAGTAGTAGAACTTAAAGAAAATATGTGGTATAAGTATAATGATGGAGCAAGATCTTTAGGTTTACCCTTGCATTCAACAAACCCATGAGGGGAGTTTGTGTTGTTAAGATAAAAGAATGGACGAAAATGTAGGGTTGATACCATTGTTGTCAATGATTGGGTGTTGGGGCAATGTTAATGATAGTGGTTGAATGTGAGTTAGTTTTTCATGGAAAGAGATGAAAAAATTAAAAAAAAATTGTTCAAAGAGGAATGTGGACAGCAAGGTGAAAATTAAGTTAAATGAATGTTTCTCTTGATTTTTGTAAAGGAATGATGGTGAAATAAGTTTGCATTCTTATGGATTATGTGATGGTCATAAGATTAGATTATATTATTGAGTATAAAGGTTTAAACAGTGAATATTGACCCATTTGGATGAGAGAATGGGAGATGTAAGGGAGAGATAGTATGATAAAAATATACCTCATGGGAGAGACAGATGTGGGGATATGCGTATGAATGTGGGAGTATACTTGTAGGAATTATAGGTGTAGGAATGTAAGTATTGGGGAAAAAGTAGATTTAAATTTTGGTACGAGTTTTTAAGAAGATCAACATGAACTAGAAGATTTCCCAATATAGATCATATTCGCTTTGAGTGTTTGGAAGAGTATATGTTTTACATGGGTAGTGGAATAGAGGTTTGTTAGGATGAGGATAAGGGGATTAAGATACCACATAAAGTTTTTTTTAATCTTTACTTTTCCGTTACCCAACGTTATGGACTATTATAACATAGTTATGATTAATACCTGCAGTAAAGTCGGATTCGGTCTGTTCGGGATATTAAAGGAGCGCTACTCGCACTAGAGGTGAGGATCTTCTTAAATTAAATTAATTCCTTTACCATTCTCTTGCTGAGTTTGTTGTCCGTTAGGTTGTTATATGATTTTTTAAGATATTTAAATGTAAGATAGTATTAGGACATATGGGAAAAATCCATGGGGATCATCTACATGGGAGATGTAGATGATTTTAAGATAGAGCCTTGGGATGCTAAAATAAAAAAAATGAAGAAGGAAATAAGAGTGAAATAAGAAAAAAACTTGGGACTTTGCTCCCTACTGGCCAGGGTAGATCCTTTGGATCGAAACTCGTAGTATAGCATAATATGAGGTGACCCACAGGATATATTCCGTGGTATGTCACAAGAAAATCTTAGGCCTGGAAAACAAATGCAGAGTGACTCTGGGGATAGTCACTCGAGAAGCGACGACTTCTCACTCCGTCCTAGTAATGGGCATGTGCTATACATTCGAGGGTTAACAAATCAAAGGACCACTAGAAGGTTAGGACACCTGCTAGCTACAGGTTATCTTAATCTCTAGGGAATTCCTGAGATGAGTTACATATGTACAACAATAACAATTATCATAATCAATATTATGAAGATTTGGCAATGGAAGGAAATTGATTATAGACTGATTAAATACCTTAGAAGGAAAAATAGGAAAAAAAATAAGAGAAAAAGAAAACTCTCACCAAACAGTAGATGATAAAACTTTATCTTTCATCCTATTACATCTCTTGTGTGTTCTCGCTGAGCCTTTGCTCACCTCCTTAGTTGACAACCCAACTCAGGTGATGGCCAAGACACGCATAACGACAAGGAAGTCTACCCAACCGCCACGACGTCAACTCCGCCCACGTTCCGCACCGGCGCACCCAACTCATCCACCAACCATCATGTCAGCGGCCCCTCAAGAGAGTAGAGAGCAGAGTGTTACCTCCCCGTACCACATCCAGGAGGAGGAGGAAAGAATATTGGTTATGCTTTGGGAAACCATTACAGTAATGACCAACCTCACATCGAGGTTGGAAATGATGATTCGCTACCGTCGCCAGCACCCGCCACCTAATGATGATTGATTACAGATGCTGACTTCGTAAAGGATCTCTTTTTGTGGTTTTTGGATATTGTAGTGGGGATGTAATTTTTTTGTAACCCCTTATCACTATGAACAAAGTTTTTGAATTCTAACCTCCTTAGCATAGAGGTGGATTTAGTGGCTAACTTGCAAACCTTTATTTTTGTTCAAACTTGTAAGAGCAACTACTATGTGAAGCTCATGGGAAGTAACGATGATAGTTTTCTGGGATATATATCTATGAACTTTTCTTGTGTATCTATGTTTTTCTTTATGTTGAGAATCAGTTTTTCCTGCTCTATTGCATTTTTCCCTTGGGAGATTGTTGGGCAGCAGGTTATTGCATCACATTCCAATAAAACCCGACCGTATTGGGCATAGAGGATCGGGGCGTGACAAATAGTGTAATATGTACATGTATAATATACCTATATAATACATACATGTATTTTTATTTTATTATTTTTACAAAATACATTTCATTTTACATTTTATTTATTTGTAACATAATTTAAAGGGTATAAAGAATTTTTATTTGATTTTTACAAATTAAATAAATATTTTTAAAAAAATAGGTATTATGTATAATATTTATAAGTGTGGCTAATGTACAATAGAGTTTTATTTTTATATTTTATCATTTGTATTTTATTTTTATTTCAGTTTTGGGGATATGTGCAAGTATTAAAAATATATAGTATGCATAAAATATATTTTAAAATGCTTAAATATAAATATCTACAAGTATAGGCAACATAAGATCCTATCTCCCCCTATTTTATTCCTTGTCGATCAGTCCAAGTATTGGCCTTCTCTCAGGGTTTAGGTTAGTTTGTACTTAGTACATAATTACATTAAGGGTTTCTTTTTCATTTCTCTTTATTCTTTTTCTGGAAAATATGTGCTAATTATGGAATATTAACGAAGGTATGCACAATGGTAATTTATTGTATTTACACTTATTTATAGATGTTTTTGCTAAAAGATGAAGCTAAAATAAAAGATTAAAGAATGCTATAATTCAATTTTTCTTGTTGCAATTTCGATTTTCAAAATCCAACCTTATGGATTATATCTTCAACCAATGTTCCATATATCCTCTAAATTTCACTCAAACCTAAGGGCATTTGCTATTTTATCTTAATGATCAAAAGTACGATCAGATTTAAGCAACTTAAATTCCATTTAAAAAAGAACAGCGCTTTTGATCACTAAGATAAAAATGAAATACCTTCATATTTGAGCGAAATTTGGAAGATATGTGGAACTTTGGTTAAATATATAACCAATAAGATTGATTCTTGGAAATCGAAAATAAAAAAATAAAAAAAAGGAATTACAACAACTCTGTTGTAAATGGTATTACAACAAAAGATCTTCTTCCTAAATGGCTCACTTTAATCCAAGTATAAGACAGTAGCTGTTAGGTGTACTATGGGAGTAGGTCATCAGATCTCCAATTTTTGATGGAATCCAATGGGTAAGATGGGGGCACTTAAATGACGACAGTGACAATTTTTATGGAATCCAATGGGTAAGATGTTCGTTGTTGGAAGTTTTGTTGAAGAATTGAATATGAACCAATAGTTCTGATAATCCAACGGTTGGGTTTGAACTTGTGTAAATGGCAAAAACTCTAAATAAAAAGAAAAATCATTTGGTCATTGGATCATTAAATTTGTACGTTAGACTAAGCTGAAAACTAGATCAATCTAGGGGCTCGTTTGGTTGCTAGGTTGCCCTGGAGACTAATAGTCTAGTATATCTCATGTTCTATCCCCGCATTCGTGGGTTGGAATTAGTTGTATGCATTATACAATTTCTTTATTATAATATTTTTCAATCATGTTCAAATAAAAAAATTAACATAAACATATTACAATATTTAAAAAGGTAATATAACATATAATCAATGTCACATCACAATACATTTATCATTCCAACACTCTCCAACCCTTCCAACCATCCAAACAACTAATATTTACATGAGGATACACCAATCCAGCCCAATTACCAAACAACCCCTCGATGTTTACAAGAGATTAGAAATCTAGTTTAAGGTGGTTTCAGACCGAAGAAAGTCTTTGAATAAGTTAGGCATGTTGTTTTTAAGGATTTTTAGACGATCTTTAACTTAGGTTTAGGGCTTAGTTAGGGAAGTTATTTAGAAGTTATTTCAAATCTTTAGCTTGACTGAAGATAAGGTTAATTCGGTGATTAAGCAAAAAAACAAGAAGAGAAAGAATGCGCAGTGACACATGAATGAAACCTGGCTTACATGCTCATGGTTTTCGTGCTTCACATCGCCTAGGTCGTGGGTTACATGTCTAAATATTATCAATGAAATATTGGAATAATGTTGTTGATGAAGTTGAAAAAGACATCTCTTCATATCGATGCATACCTATGTCTTTGTCATCTAGAAGAATTATCTACTTTTGTCACTATGATTATCATGCATTATATATCTAATACCTTAATGCCATTCAATCAAGGATTAACAATGTAAACCCTGATAAGGAAGTTCTTTTCTTTAAAGATTATCTTGATATTTTCTTTACTCATAATATTAATTGCAAACTATGGGCTTTAATAACTCTCCAATAAGTTATCTATAGGATATTTGTTAACAAAGGGTGAATAGATCTCTTTGGATTTTTTTATGTTTGTATTGTCGTTAGATACGATACATTTTTTTTAGAAGAAAGAGGGTGAGATCCCGAGCTGGGATTCACCGCCAGAAACTATTCATTATAATAATTGTTAAGAAGATACATTACCTTGAGGACCAAAAACAATAAAAGGAAAGACAACTTGCTACTACATTTTCTGGATAAAACCTCTGATTTTTGAAAATTACATCATTCCTTCCTCCCCAGATGGTCCAAAGAACCGCAAATGGCAAAGAACAATCATCTGTGGAGTTCATCCCCATCTGCCTTATCGACTTTCAGAAATCGGTGGAACTAGCATGTTGCACCCATGACAGCCCTACCTCATTCCAAACTTGCAGCGACCAAGGGCATGTAAAAAACAAATGTTCTGCATCTTCCGCTTGCGCACCACATCTATCACAACGAGCATCTGGAATACCAAACAACCTGCTCCTTCTCTCCTTGTCCCATATCCTGCCCCTTCTGAGGCACCAAAGAAAGACCTTCACTCTGCAAGGGATCCTGCTTGCCCAAATAATCTTCATATCTTGTTTCAGGTACGGGTCAAGATCCTCCGTTGTCCCTCTGAACACTCTGTATGCCTTTTTCACCGAGAATTTTTCCTCCTCCCATACAAATCGATCTCTTCCCTGAGATAAGCAACTAGTAGAAGGTAGTTCAGACCTCATTCTGTCCAAGTCGTCTCTTCTTCTCCCCGAAAGATCATAGACAAAAGTAGGGTTCCACGAACCAGAACAACCAGCTTCAGCAACCGAACACCCCCTGCTTGCCGCCAAAGCAAATAATCTTGGGAATCTATTACATAGAGCCCCTTCCCCCGTCCAGTTGTCCTGTCAAAACCTAAAAATCTCCCCAGCCCCCAACTTTGGTGTCATTCTCGACCTCAACTGTGATAAAACCTCATGAACCCCGCTCCAAAGTGAAGACTCAAAACGCACTGTGCCTGCCTCCATTGAGCCTCTGACGTCATAAATGGTTCGTACGAGCTGGATAGCCAATTTACCTGTACCCCCCCAAATTTGCATCATCCACTTAGCCAGAAGCACCTTATTCATGCTACTTATATCCCGAATTCCAAGTCCTCCTTCACTTCTCTGCCTCGTGAGCTCCTCCCAACCAACCAGATGCATTCCTGATCTTTGTTGCTTCCCATCTGACCAAAAGAATCTTCTCATCATTATCTCAATCTTCTTCCTTACACCTGCCGGCATCAACCGAGTTGAAAAGAAAAAGATTGGAATAGCCGATAACACATGCTTAAGTAGTATCAACTTCCCGCCTTTAGATAAATTAACTGCCTTCCAACCTGCCAGTCTCTCCTCAAATCTCCTAAGGACCACCTCCCACTCCGTTTTCCTTAACCTCCCTGCTACTAAGGGCAACCCAAGGTAAGGAATGGGTAACTTCCCAAGGGGGCAGCCCAAAAGCATACTCATTGATTCACTCTCCTCCTCATTCATCTCAAACTGAATCACCACAGACTTATCTCTATTGATCCTGAGACCAGAGATACTGCTGAAGATCTCCACTAACTGTCGCGTTCTTTTATGCATTTCCTCCGTACCGCCCAAGAAAATCATTGTATCATATGCATATTGTAGGAGTGGAATAGAGATGGTTCCCTTACGGAGTCCCTCACACCATCCTCCGTCGACTGCTCTCCTGAACACCACCGCCAAAGCATCTGCCACCAGAACGAATAGCATTGGTGCTAACGGGCATCCTTGTCGCACGCCCCTTTACGGCTGGAAAAAACCTCCCTCCGCTCTCACATTCACCAAAACTGTATACGATGAGGTCGTGACACACCTCTTCATCCAGGCTATCCATATGTCGGTGAAGCCACGCCGACGAAGCGACTCCCATAAGAAGCTCCAGCCTACGCAGTCGTATGCCTTTTCGAAGTCAATCTTCCATACCAATCCCTTCACATTTTCCCGACGTCACGCAAGGCAAATCTCAGATGCCATAACCAGTCCGTCTGCCATCTGTCTTCCTGGGATAAAAGCAGTCTGATTTTGTAGGATTACATCACCCAGCACTCGCCTGAGCCTATTTGCTAAAACCTTGGCGATAATCAAGTAGATTGCATTAGATAACGCAATCGGCCTATAGTCCTCCACCCTGATCGGGTTCTCCTTCTTGGGAAGAAGAAAGAGCATTGCCCGGTTCACCTTCTCGAATCCTCTGTTGCCATCTATGAACTCCTTTAGCACTTCCATAAAGTCTTCTTTCAGTACGTCCCAAAACTCCCTGTAGAAGAACACCGGAAAACCATCTGGACCAGGCACCCCATCTGCATTCAATCCCCACACCACAGTTTTAACTTCCTCCTCCGTAAAAGGCGCCTCCAGATCAGGCGCCTACACCTCTGTCAGTGACTCAACACCTGCTCCATGCCACCCCCATCCTTCACGTTTCCTTCTCCTCGACATCTCCACAAAATGGCCCCTCAGAGCCCTTCCCACCAAAGCCTCACTCAACACCCTTTCCCCACCAACTTTGAGACTATGAATAAAATTCCTCCTTCTTCTACCTAAGGCCATCGAATGAAAAAACCTCGTATTTGCGTCCCCCCCCCCGCGCAACCATTTCTGTCTGGATCTCTGCTTCCATTCCACTTCCTCTTTCATGTCCTCCAAAAGTAACTCTTCTAGCAGCCTTGCCCGCTCCAATACCTCATCCTGGTTCAGGCCCCTCTGGTCTTATATCCCATCCAGTCGGACAACCCCCTGCTGAGCTTCCTGCCTTTTCTCCCTCCGTTGCGTCCTTACAGCCCGTTTGAAATCGAGCAGGAATCTCTTCAACAGTACTAATTTTGAAGCCCACCGCCCTACTGTCGACCCCTCTACCTTCCATCCCCTCCACTTCGTGGTTACCTCCTCCCTAAACCCCTCTTCCATCAACCATGCTCGTTTAAATCTGAATAAAGACATGTGATGTTGTTGTTCCTCCGAAGACCACAGAATTGGTGTATGGTCTGATTAACTCCGAGGCAACGACCACACCCGAGAGAGGGGAAAAAACTCCACTCCTTCGGATGAAAGAAGAAATCTGTCCAGCCTCGATCTCGACCTAGCATTCCTCCATGTGTAGGCACATCCCGCTGCATCAATAACTGTGAGACCCAATGTGTGGATCTGATTCCTGAAATCTTCCGAACCAACATCACATCCACCGCCCCTCGATGGCCTATCCTCCGGCAACAGGGTCACATTTAAGTCACCACCAATCAGCTAAATGCCCTCTTCTCTGTTTGCTCCCACCTCGGAGATATCTGCTGCCAAGGAACCTGTCGTTGAATTCGAAGGCCCATAAACATTGGTCACAATAAACGTGACATCATCCTTCCTCCTCTTCAGATGCACAGATAACGAGTACAAAGATCTTCTCTCCACCACCTTCTCGAAGTCATGCCTCCTCCAACCAGTCAGGAGCCCGCCAGCTGCTCCCTGAGCCTCGACCTCTGCGAAGTCAAACAAAGAGCCACCTCCCAAATCTCTCCAGGCCTCTCCCCCTGCCCTTGATATCTTCGTCTCTTGCAATAGAACAACATCCGCATGAGCATCTTGTTGGACATGTGAGCCCACGGCGAGCCATTATGCAATAAATGTTATTGCGAATATCATTCCCTGATCTGAAATGAAGAATAAATAATTTGCATAATAGGTCCCTCTGTACAATTAGGGTTATGTACCATGGCTGTCTTAAATGATCATACAGCTGTTGATTCCATTATTGAATCATAGAGGCTGGTGCTTGGATGAATATCTAAAGGGTTAGATTGAGGACTCATCAAGCACCGTCAAATGATTATTAAGATGTGATCTCCAGCCTGAGTAGGAGATGGCAATCCTTTCTCACATAGGCTGATATCTGACCGACCTCTTGATGTAGGTCCTCTGCATAGGAATAGAGATTCGGAGGTGTCAGATTAGTTAAGTCAAAGAGTTGACTTAACGAGATCGAGATAACCTAAGTCCTATGTTGAATGCTGTCACAGCATAGGCATGCATCCTCTGACCGGAGACAGATGTATTGCTATATGTCTGAGTATGTACATTTGGCAGACCAATAGGTTGATGACCTAACCAAGGTCTATACACCAGCGCGTTGGTGTGCATATAAGGGCATATGAGTAATACGATCTCTCAAAGGGATCATACAGGTTCAATACTGAACCGGAAGACATGAGCTCACTCATGAGATATTGGGAGGAATCAAATTCCGTGCACGGTCGTCTCGCTTTGGAAGCTTGACTGAAATTGTAGGTTTGATATATACTTTTGGAAAGTATATGATCAAGACCTAGGTATGATATATGCTTTTGGAAAGTATATGATCGATACCAAATCCCAATGATCAAATGAGAAACTTGGTGATCAAACCCTGAAGAAGACAGTGTAAAATAGATCTTGATCTTCGGGTTGACCATGGGTCTTCCAGTATGCAGGATGTACAGGTATTGGGAATACCTGAAGGGTGATGTGATCATAAACGATTGTATATCCATGACGCTTCCATTCCGAGGGAGTGATGAAACAGGTCTGGATTTTGGTGACTCCTTTCAGTAGAGAAGCGATCCGATCTTAGTCCAAGTGTTGGACATTGGTCTGAATGAGATTCAGATTCAATGAGAAGATTGGATTTGCGGTCTTGATTTAATCAAGCATCTGTGGGAGGTTCGTAAGATCTGGATTTGAGATAAGATCTCAATATCCAAGTCACTATACGTGGAATAATACAATCGCCCTGTCCTTATCTCCAAGTATCTGCGGAGAAAGCACATTATTCTTGAAAGGGTTCAAGAATAATTCTTTTGATGAAATATCCAAGCAAGGACTTGTTGATTAAATAAGATTTAATTATCAAGCTTGAATATGAATATGATTCATATTGTGAAAATGATTATCTAAGATAATTAAATGGGATTTAATTATCAAGGATTAAGAGAATGTGGATAACACTATCCATGATATATGTGTGTTATAAATGTGATTTATAATATACATATATAAGAGAGAGAATTTATGTAAATAGCATTTGTTAATTAATAATGTGGATTGGATTCACATTTATTAATTAATTGGAAATGCAATTTACTAATTAGTTTAGGTTGTGAATATGATTCACATAATATTCAATGGCATGATTGAAATATTCACAAATTAATTTGGAATTAATTTGGTGAATAATTTTGTGATAATTGTTATTGCAAAATTAATTAGGAAATAATAAGATAAATAAAAAGGAGACAAATTAACCACCTAAATAAGAGGTGGCGCCACCTATGACTCATTCATAGGTGACGCCCCCTATGATTTAGGGAGGTTAGTTGACTCCCTTTTTGTTGTCACATTATCTCTTAAATAGTTAAATTAAATTATGTTGATAATATTGCAACATATTTTAATTTAAATAAATGTTGTTGGTTTTAACCAACAACAATCATAGTCATTGATTTAGCATGGACCAAGCATAGCCCTTGGATCCATGTGTCCCATGGATTGAGATCCATTGGATCCTAAACTAATATAAAAGGAGGGCTAGGGTAGCCTTCCATGGCACATTATTAAGAGTTGTACAAGGTGACAACTCTCTCTCTCTCTCTCATTCTCGCCCTCTCTCTCTTTCTCTTCTCCATTAAGTGGCCGTCCACTTTGTATTGAGAGAGGAGTGACTCTCGGCTTCTTCTTCGACGACTCGTGGATCTCCATCTTCTTTGGAGTTTCTTACTCTAAAGGAAGACGACGGATTTCGTTTGGCGAAATCGGGGGAGCCATCGCTTGGATCTTCATCGAGGATTGCGGGAAGGAACGTGACTCATCATCACGCCCGCAAGTGCATTCTTCGTGGATCGGACTTAAGATAGGAGGATCTCTACTTTGGGATCTCGCGATCACAACCACGCTTCAAGAGGTATTCCTTGCGCTTTGTGATTTGATGAAACGATCCGAGAAGTGTTCTCGTGATCATGTGGTTTCATCTTTAAAGTTAAAAAATTTTAATTTCCGCTGCATCTAGCATCTAGTACGACTAGTTGCTCCGATTGCATACGATGCGATCGACACGCTTCCGTGATGCGCTTGAGGATACTCAATATCCTTCAAGTGGTATCAGAGCCATAGGTCGAATAAGGTTTTGGATATGATCCATAGACCTTAGACGATTTGGTTCTTGAAAGGGTTGCGAAATTTTTACTGCATTTCAATTTTCGCACCTCTGTCTAATTGAATTTTTCGGCACTGTTTAAAACATTTAAACACGAAATTTTCAATTGGATTTTGTTCCCCATTAATTAAGGAAACCATAGGACTTGAGTTTACTAAATTTGGACTTCATTTCCTCAAGATATGGCTTTTTGAATATGACTATATTCACTGTTGCGGGAACTGCGGATTTGAACGTAATTAATGAGATGATTACGGTTTTAATCCGCCTTGAAATGCGTGAATTATCACTTGGATTCTTTAATAAATCAAATAGGCAATCTTTGGAAACTGAGTTTGCATTTTTTGGATTTGAATTGATCAAGATAAGTTAATTTTGGTGATTGGGGGTCACTGCTGGAAATTAACAATTTCTTGATCTTGAACCTTGTGATATGTCATTCAATTATCATGATGAAAATTAATTGTTAATTTTCTGGAATAATTAGTGATAAATATTTGTGAAATATTTAAAGAAATAATTATTTCATTGAATGATACTTGCCTAAATCACAATGATAAGATATTAGATCTTGATCATTGGTTCATCAACAAACATTGCCTTCATGAAAACTATAGTTTATCCTACAATTGTTGTAGGACAACTTTTACATGAAAACCCTTTTGCTTGAATAGGATTGGGGATTTGTCTAGCAAATCTCCTTATAATCAAAAATGTTTTGATTTATATTATATGGTATAATTTCGGTTGAAAAACCGATGAACATGTCAAAGTACATGATGGTCTATCTGGTATTATCCTTTCCCGAGGCGGATGTGGTGCCTAGTCGGAGAGCATTGGGGTCGCGGGTTGCAACGTATGTGGTCCGTCCCACTCTCGTCGGTACTGGCCATGACAGCGGGTAGGGACTGTATAATACCGGAGACAGACAATGTGTATTTTTCTAATTATTAAAATTCGAATAATACGTATTTTGAGATAATACCTACTATTCAAGTAAAAGACATGTTTGTTGATTGATGATTGGATTGATGATTAATTTAATGTGATTAAATTAATTATATCCAATAAACACTCTATTATGAATAGATGTGTATTTCCCTTGGAAGAATTAATTATGTGAATATGATTCACGATAATTAATTACAATTTGAATATGAGGTGGAGGATCACATAATTGACATCCATGGTCTCCCGTCAAGGCGAAGGGTTCCGTCGCCAGGGATTGTATGTAGGAGACGCCTGTCCGAAGTGACAGATCCTATATGCAAGCACATCTGGATCGGGCTCTTTGCTTCTCGAAAGAGTAAGGCCGTATGCGTAGTGACCCCAATATCGAGTCCTCATATTATTGGGGCGATATTGGATTGCGCATAGCGAGTTCTAATCCTGTTGACGGTTGGTTCAATTAGCAACGGGTCAACATCATCTTAGGGGTGGTGGGCCCGGGTGTTAAAGACCGAATTGGGAATGCAAGTTGGACTTGCAAGGCGGAATGAGTTCCCGCTTCTTTTTATCGGAGTCGTAAGTTCTCATATTATTGGGATGCGACAAAGATAGGAAAGGAGATCCCAGATCTTGCTAGAGATATAATGGTAAGAATATCTCTTACATTGAAAGTGATTAAGGGAATGAACTTTCAGTGTTGACAAGGCAAGACAACTTTGATATAAAAATTCCTAAATCAAAGTAAAACATGTATATATAATATATATATACACTTATGCAAATTTCTTATTTCAGATAATCCTTCACTAAACCCACTCAATGTTATACTCAATAATAACCAGTAAAATATCTTGGATTGGACTCATGATCCAGATATTGTACTTGCAATTGGACACATAATGTATGTGATTGCAGTGTGCAAGTTTCCTCAACATAATGAGGAATGACAATTATGTAAGACAATAAGACATCGCCTTAGGGTTTGTATGTCTCTGTAGTCTTGATCCTTCATCGAGTGTACTTTGGAAGTGACATGTCGATGGTGATCGTAATTGTCGAATAATCCTTATAACATAAAAGAAGATATTTTGGCATACATATGTGCTCTAGACATTTATTCATGAATGACATGGTTCTCTGCATTATGCAGAATGGTGGCTCGAAAGAGATGATGTATTCAAAATGTTTGAATACCTACCTGAACCTAAGTCTCTAAGAGTTAAGATGTATGAAGATATGATGAGAGTCATCATTCCATTATCTATACTCAAGTCATTCATGAAGCTTCATAATAATCATTTTGAATGAATTTAATGAAGCATGTATAAATGTTGAAATACTCTTGTATTGAAATTCTTTTGAATTTAACATAAGAGATCCTTAGTCTTAAGCAATGGTTGTTTATAGATTAAGAGAGTGCAGTGGAAGCATGGGTCGGACCCGAGTAAGAAGGAAAGTCAAAGAGTTGACCTACTTCTGTGACTTCCATATGACATCCAAAGAGTTGGATGAATGCCAATACTGCAATATGTTGATGTGTTGATAGTATGACTATCAAATCTGTCTAAAATCCTTAGCGAAGGACTCAGATAGAGCATCAAAATAATCTACATATAATCATTGACTCTGACTTTATTATTTCATAAGATAAAGTCTGACAATTGTATCCCAATCTTCTAATGACATTTGCAATTGGTTGCATATATATTAGAAGATTAGAAATTTGATCTTAAGATTTAGTGGTCATCTACATGGATATTGCTGTAATTGTTGCAATAATCTCTATTGGATAGATAGACCTCATATTCTCAGTGGGAGAGCCCTTAGTCCTGGAGAATGTCTCTATGACCTAGATAGTAGAGTACACTCATTGTTTGTTTCTAAATGTTGGAGATGAACATGAATTCTGAGATAGATCTATCATAAAGAGTTATGATGAAAATATTTCAGATAGTAATCTAACATCTAGTGGACTCCACAAAATTAGAAAATTAATGAATGGTTCATTAAGATTTCTAGCACTGAAAATCAAACCTCATAAGATCAATAGGAGGATGAAGATCATTTGATAATGATCTGGCATCAAGCCTTGGACATTTGTCTGTTGATTTGATCAATAGACTAGTAAGATATGAAACTTTAGAATGTCTAAAAAATTTCAAATCTTACATACTTGTGAATATTGTATTCAAAGTAAGAATGTCCAATACACCCTTCTCAGAGAATGGTGTTAGATGCCGAGGTATTCAAGGTCTCATACATATTGATGTATGTAGATCATCTATATCAGAGTAAACATTATGGATATGTGATATCTATTGATGATTATGTATGATATGAGATTTCTTCTTTTCACCTGAGAAACCTTTGAAATGTTCAAAGATTTCACAATTTTGGTTTATAACCAAAGTTTGAAGGAAGATTAAATGAATTTTATCTGAACAAGGTAGCAAGTACCTATTAGATAAAATTCAAAGAATACCTTATGGAGATATGAATATCATTTCTATCTCACTCATCCTGATAAACCTGAACTCAATAGAGTTGTAGGGAGATACAATTGGATCATGTGTGACATGATTTGATCAATGATGAATTTTAGCATAATTATCCTCTTAGTTTCCTGGTATATATGTGTAGTAGAGACTACAATATATATCCTTAATAAGGTTCCATGGATGTAAGCTGGAATCTAGCACTTGAGAGTGCTACTTCATTAGGAAAATAAAGTATGGTATTGGATACCTACTTTATGACCTTGAGATTCTTAAAAGATCTCATCTCTGAGAATGTGATTCTTGGAGGATTGAGACTCTTGAGAATCAAGATGAAAATGAAGTAAAGGAACTCATTTAATCTTGAGAAGATAATGAGGCTCCTGAAATCGGAAACTAAAACGATAATTAAAGATGAAACATTAATACCTCTTCAAATGAGTTTGAGGATGTATTCCATGTGTCAGCCAAGTCTGACAATGATCGGACTTCATGTGATGAAGCTCCTAAGGATCATGACATGGAATGATGGATATTAGCAATAAAGTCTAAAGTAGACTTCATATACAAGTGTTGTATATGGACCCTCGAGGATCCACCTATAAGGGTTAGACCCTTTAAGGTGTAAATGGATCTTCAAGAGAAGAGGGAACCTGATGAGAAGGTAGAGACCTTCAAAGCTCGTTTCGTAGCCACAAGCTACACACCGGAAGAGAAGACATTGCTTGCAATGAGACTTGCTCTTCGGTAACCATGCTTAAACTCATCAGAATATTGCTAACCTTAGCTACACAACTTGATTATTGCATCTTCAGGATGTAATTCAAGATTGCATTCCTCTAAGAATACCTCTCGGAGGATATTCACATGAAGTAACCCCAGGGCTTCATGGCTGAGGAAAGAAATGTGTGAAAGCTAATGAAATCCATCTATGGACTCAAATAAGCTTCTTGTTGTTGGAACATAAGATTTGATGAAATTATAAATGTTATGATTTCAAATAGAATCTTGATGAACCATGTGAAGCTTAGTGGGAGTGCCATTGTGTTCATCGTGCTAAATGTAGATAATATCCTAATCATTTGGAATGATATAAGGATGATAATAAGTGTTTTATAGACTGGCTATTCCATACCTTGAGATATGATCTCAAGAATACCTCTTAGATCTTAGTTCTGAAGTTGTTCAGAATCAAAGAAAAGAGGGTATTGGGACTGTCACATTTGTAGTACACCTTGGACATATTCCATTCCTGGAAATTCCAAGAAAGGCTTCCTTCCTTGAGATTTGGTACTGACCTATCTAAAGGGATAGCACCTCAAAGAGTTGAGGAAGTGAATGCTAGAACTGCTTGCACTTGTGCATCGGTTACGAGAAGCTTAGTGTATGCTTGATGTGTACAAAAGCCAGATATCTGCCATACAGTGGGAGTAGTAAACTGTTACTAATCCTACAGATAGAACACTTGATTGCAGTAATAACAATATCTTCAAGAAATTAAGATTTTTAGATGGAAATCTAAAAGGTCTTAACTGCGAATACCGTAGGAGATAGTGATCTCCAGGAATAAGGGTATTCTGATAAGGATTATGGAAATACTGGTTATAATAGTGTCAAGGACACTATATCTGCTTTGACTAGATTGAGTATAGGTTGCATTAGATGCAACATTCGCATTGGATGCGAGCACTGTTACCTAGGGATATGCAAGTGCCGTAAAAGGACTTGACATAGACTTTTGGGAACAGAGTGACTGATCAGCTTACCTAGCTATTTCTAAATAGCCTATGATTGTCACATGAGTGTGAGTTTAAATGATTAGCCCATTAATGGCTCTTTGGGCTAGTGGGAGATTGTTGGACATGTGAGCCCACGGCGAGCCATTATGCAATAAATGTTATTGCGAATATCATTCCCTGATCTGAAATGAAGAATAAATAATTTGCATAATAGGTCCCTCTGTACAATTAAGGTTATGTACCATGGCTGTCTTAAATGATCATACAGCTGTTGATTCAATTATTGAATCATAGAGGCTGGTGCTTGTTTGAATATCTAAAGGGTTAGATTGAGGACTCATCAAGCACCGTCAAATGATTATTAAGATGTGATCTCCAGCCTGAGTAGGAGATGGCAATCCTTTCTCACATAGGCTGATATCTGACCGACCTCTTGATGTAGGTCCTCTGCATAGGAATAGAGATTCGGAGGTGTCAGATTAGTTAAGTCAAAGAGTTGACTTAACGAGATCGAGATAACCTAAGTCCTATGTTGAATGCTGTCACAGCATAGGCATGCATCCTCTGACCGGAGACAGATGTATTGCTATATGTCTGAGTATGTACATTTGGCAGACCAATAGGTTGATGACCTAACCAAGGTCTATACACCGGCGTGTTGGTGTGCATATAAGGGCATATGAGTAATACGATCTCTCAAAGGGATCATACAGGTTCAATACTGAACCGGAAGACATGAGCTCACTCATGAGATATTGGGAGGAATCAAATTCCGTGCACGGTCGTCTCGCTTTGGAAGCTTGACTGAAATTGTAGGTTTGATATATACTTTTGGAAAGTATATGATCAAGACCTAGGTATGATATATGCTTTTGGAAAGTATATGATCGATACCAAATCCCAATGATCAAATGAGAAACTTGGTGATCAAACCCTGAAGAAGACAGTGTAAAATAGATCTTGATCTTCGGGTTGACCATGGGTCTTCCAGTATGCAGGATGTACAGGTATTGGGAATACCTGAAGGGTGATGTGATCATAAACGATTGTATATCCATGACGCTTCCATTCCGAGGGAGTGATGAAACAGGTCTGGATTTTGGTGACTCCTTTCAGTAGAGAAGCGATCCGATCTTAGTCCAAGTGTTGGACATTGGTCTGAATGAGATTCAGATTCAATGAGAAGATTGGATTTGCGGTCTTGATTTAATCAAGCATCTGTGGGAGGTTCGTAAGATCTGGATTTGAGATAAGATCTCAATATCCAAGTCACTATACGTGGAATAATACAATCGCCCTGTCCTTATCTCCAAGTATCTGCGGAGAAAGCACATTATTCTTGAAAGGGTTCAAGAATAATTCTTTTGATGAAATATCCAAGCAAGGACTTGTTGATTAAATAAGATTTAATTATCAAGCTTGAATATGAATATGATTCATATTGTGAAAATGATTATCTAAGATAATTAAATGGGATTTAATTATCAAGGATTAAGAGAATGTGGATAACACTATCCATGATATATGTGTGTTATAAATGTGATTTATAATATACATATATAAGAGAGAGAATTTATGTAAATAGCATTTGTTAATTAATAATGTGGATTGGATTCACATTTATTAATTAATTGGAAATGCAATTTACTAATTAGTTTGGGTTGTGAATATGATTCACATAATATTCAATGGCATGATTGAAATATTCACAAATTAATTTGGAATTAATTTGGTGAATAATTTTGTGATAATTGTTATTGCAAAATTAATTAGGAAATAATAAGATAAATAAAAAGGAGACAAATTAACCACCTAAATAAGAGGTGGCGCCACCTATGACTCATTCATAGGTGACGCCCCCTATGATTTAGAGAGGTTAGTTGACTCCCTTTTTGTTGTCACATTATCTCTTAAATAGTTAAATTAAATTATGTTGATAATATTGCAACATATTTTAATTTAAATAAATGTTGTTGGTTTTAACCAACAACAATCATAGCCATTGATTTAACATGGACCAAGCATAGCCCTTGGATCCATGTGTCCCATGGATTGAGATCCATTGGATCCTAAACTAATATAAAAGGAGGGCTAGGGTAGCCTTCCATGGCACATTATTAAGAGTTGTACAAGGTGACAACTCTCTCTCTCTCTCTCATTCTCGCCCTCTCTCTCTTTCTCTTCTCCATTAAGTGGCCGTCCACTTTGTGTTGAGAGAGGAGAGACTCTCGGCTTCTTCTTCGACGACTCGTGGATCTCCATCTTCTTTGGAGTTTCTTACTCTAAAGGAAGACGACGGATTTCGTTTGGCGAAATCGGGGGAGCCATCGCTTGGATCTTCATCGAGGATTGCGGGAAGGAACGTGACTCATCATCACGCCCGCAAGTGCATTCTTCGTGGATCGGACTTAAGATAGGAGGATCTCTACTTTGGGATCTCGCGATCACAACCACGCTTCAAGAGGTATTCCTTGTGCTTTGTGATTTGATGAAACGATCCGAGAAGTGTTCTCGTGATCATGTGGTTTCATCTTTAAAGTTAAAAAATTTTAATTTCCGTTGCATCTAGCATCTAGTACGACTAGTTGCTCCGATTGCATACGATGCGATCGACACGCTTCCGTGATGCGCTTGAGGATACTCAATATCCTTCACATCTCCTATTAGATTTTTTACCGTTAGTCATTTTTCGGGACGACCCAACCCCCTCACATTCCAAGAAAGCACCTTCATTTGGAAACCTTTTTAGTCATCCCTCTTGGCGGAACCACACCCAAGCTCTCTGTAAAATTCCTATCGAGCAAGCTGAAGAAGCTTGGCTTCCCAATAGGTGATAGCTGCCCTTCGGACACCTCATTACCGCACACCTCTTCCTTACCCTCCAAGCACCGCTCCGACTCCATCCTCAGCCTTTGCTTTTCCTTTTTCCTCCACCCCCGTGGCTTCCGCTCAAAACACCACCCTACCCGCTCCCCCCCACCAAGCGCTATACCTCCGGCCCCCTGCACCACCTTTTTTGAACCGCTTGACCCCCTGCCCTCCCCTTCCAAACCACCTTCCGCCCCTTCTAAACCTTCCCCTACCGAACCTTGAGGATGCGCAAACACCCCTTCATCCGCCAACCCTGTCTCTCCCAATTCGATTCGACACCCCCCTCTCCCCCCAAAGAAGACACCACCTGCTTCACAGCTGACCTCTCTCCCTCCCACTCCTGGCAAAGAGTCCACCACCAGCAAGCCGGCAGTCCTCCCCTCAACTTCTCCCGCACTGGCGTCCAGCACCACTGCCATCCCCGGGACCCTTGAAGCGCCCCCCTCGAACCGGCCCGACCAACACCCACGCTCTGAATCCAGCTCCAGACCATCCTCCACCATAGCTGCTTGCTGGAGGTCCACTACTAACTCTATAGGAGCGGCCTGCCCCAAATCTCCTCCCAGTTTCGGGTCTGTTTTGCATATGGGTCGAAGATCCGGGGTCGACGAGATCCGCGTACCTTGCTAGGGATCCTTCGACCAAACGGGTGATCTCCTCGCCCGACCGGAAGCCATTGTTACAAATCATCCTGCGTGGATTTCCAAATTGGTTGCCCATCATTGTGGTCCCCTACAATTCCATGCAAACCCACATTTTGGCTTTTTCCAGAAATGCCAATGTTGGCCCGTGTAATAAGTAATGGATTAATTGCACCAAAACAAATCTCGGGCGTGCCTTCACCGTGGGAAACCGCCGTCGCACGTTGTGGACGATCCTTGGAAATCGCCCCATTATGCTCGTTTGAATTGGGGATGCCAACAGGCACGGAGAGTCCATTATGCTCGTTTGAATTGGGACATGGAGTAACTGCCGGTGTGATTATCGGGGGCCGCTCGGCACCGCCGATGAGAGTTCCAGATGCAGTCGCCGTCCCTCCACGAACACCGTCCACCAGCCCAGTTTCCGCGGATGAAGTCGATGCACCCAGACCAGCGGATCAACTCCCTCCCCCGGAAGAGTTCCAGTGGTAGCCAAACCCTTCACCTCTACAATCCCTCCCAGCAACGTCTGGATCTTTTGCAGGTTCCGCCATAGAAGGGGGATCCCCTTCACTCTGACTAGATCTAGACTTCTCTGCGACAAGTAGCCATCATCTTCTCACACACACTGCCACCTGAGCAGCGACCTCTTTGCACGCGTCAACGACAACAGAGCTTCCATCTCGCATCCGGTCAGGCCTCTGACCAGAACCCTCCAAGGCGACAAGGCGGCCACATCCCCTTTAAAACCTCCTCCCGCAGCCAAACCCACGTCCGATGTCCCCTTGAATAGAGCTCCTCTACCTCCTCCTTCCCCTATCAGGACCCACGGTGCCGTAGCGGATACCGATTCCTCCCTTCCCGATCGGTCTCCCCCTCTACAGTTTTCTGCTGCGATGTGCGAAGCCCAAGCACCTAAAGCAACGAACGGGGTCTCTACACTGCCTTGCCCAGTGGCCTAACGAGCCACACCGATAACAGCCCCGTCCGAAAGGCAGTTTACTCCCTTTGACGGGATGAGCGCCCCGAGGAGCTTCTCGCTGACGGAGCCAACCTCCCTCCTTCCTTGAACGCCTCCGCCTGTAGACAGCAACCCAACCTCCCTCTCCACCTTCTCCTGCCTCTCCAGACGCTCCCCTCTCTCGCACGATGCTCTCTCCCTCCAATTAGATACGATACATGATATGTTTTGCACTTACGATTTCTTTCTAATGCATTGATTTTTGTTTTCTTTTATAATCGAGGTTTCGATCATTACGATATTACACAACGTTTAGAAAGAGAGATGTGTTTGGTGCTTTAATTCTCTCAAGATAAGTAAAAGTAGAATAAGGTAAGTTACTCCTTATCGTTCTCGAGAAAAGAGGGATAGTTTAATAGAATACATGGTTTTTATTGTTGATATATAATAAAATATCAATAGTGATCTCACATAAAGAAATGAATGAAAATAATGGTCTAGGAAAGCAAAACAAAATTGCCCTTCTTTTGCCACTACCCCTTCATCGTTCAAAAAATGCGATTGACAAAACATTCCAGCGAACACAAGATACAAGCTCAGCAAAAATGACTTGTTTTTTTGGATCCCCTTATGCTATATATTTTTTATGATCGCCATTTCATGAAGCTCGTATGTGGGATACCTATCCAGAAGTTTGCGCAACTCAATCATGTACGATGGAATCATCAAAGATTTGGACATTTTAAGAAAATTCATATCGGCTCCAGGATTGGAAGACACGGATGATCAATCCTCCGTCTCTATTAACACTATCAACTATTAAAGCATCTTGCCACAAAAATATCCCTTTCATTCTCAACAAATTAGGGTTTCATGAGCTATTCTTTTAAAGGTCCCTATATGTAGCTACATTTAAGTAGAGACATGGTTGTTGTTAGATGCTCATACATCAACCAAAATTAGGGCACAAAGTGTCATTAAAGACGTGATTTGAACCCTTGGATCTTATAGTCCAATGGTTGGATTTCAATTCGGGCTATGGGGGAAAACCAAAATAAAAGAAAATCATGTAGATGTTGTATCATTAAATTCATAGGCTACATCGGACTGACGGTCTAAACCGATCTAGGTGATTTACAAGGGTTTAAAAGTGCAATTTAAGGGGCCTCAGACCTAAGAGAGTCTATGGATGTGTTTAACGGTAATGTTTGTTTCAAGGGTAAATTACAATTTGGGTCCTCGTCTATGGATCCGATCCCAGAATGGGTCCAGATCTTTAAATTGTAATGATTCGAGTCTCAGGATCATTAATGTAATGAACTTTTTGTGGCTAATGACAAGTATGCCCTTGTTTAAAAGTTGGAACCCAACCCCCACTCCCTTCCCAACAAGGGCATATTCGTCATGAACCTCAAATTTTCCATTTTCTAATGATCCTGGGACCCGAATCGTTACAATTTAAAGATCAGGACCCATTCTGTGATCGGACTTATAGATGAGGACCCAAATTGTAATTTACCATTGTTTTAACTCAAGCATATGTAAAGGATAACTATTAATATAGTCTAGTCTAGGTTCTAATCAAGGTTAAGTATGGGTCTAGTTTGGTTCCAAGGTTGAGAGATGAATGGTTTGTTTTTATCACCTATCTCGTGTCTAGGAATGATGACGAGGTTGAAGAATGATCGAGTGCTAGATTTTAATGCTTAGTTAAATAGGCATAAATAATGTATTCTATCTTAGGGTTCCGATTCGAGATAGCGGTTGTTTTACGATCAAGAAGTCCTAACATAAGGTTAAAGGTTAAGTCCTAGGGTTTATATGTGATTGATGTTTAGTATGATTCACATTGTATGCATTCATTAATTTATAAAATATTTATTTTGCGTCAGTAAATTCCTAAAAAATTGCATAACATCCATTTCATCATAATTGACTTCTTGGCCAAGTTTTGTGATTTTTGGATATCATTTTGATTGACATTAATTTTTTGTCCTTAAAATCAGCATGTATTTGCATTGGCATTCAAAATTTGTACTACAAATACCAAACGTCTCGAAAATTGTGCACGAACTTTGATAGACTTAGATTTAAGTTGTTCCTTTGAGTTCTTGTCGAGTTTGACCCTAGGACTTGTCCAAGTTAAATAAACATAAAATCACTTAAAATTAATTGGATTAAATAATTAAATTACTATTTTTGATTGATCTCTAATTAAGGTTCTAGCGATTAATCACCCATCCATCAACGTGCTGTATAAAGACAACAAAGTGTTGCAGCACATTCTGTCCACCGGGATCCGCGTTACCTTCACATCCAGTTTCGAGTACTCATCCATCACCATGTTGTATGTAACCACATTCATCCATGCCCATCTTCCCCAGCGCTCGGATGACGGCAGTCAGCAACTTGCCCCACTCGGTGGCGCCGCGCATACGCGGCATCGCGAAGTGGAAGCACTGCAGGGCATTGTGGTGGTCGCTCTACTTGCCGATCTCGTGTATAAGGAAGCCGTAGTGGTTGGTGCCGGAGAGAGCAAGGTCGATCAAAGCTCCGGAGGAGGTCAGCGGTGCTCTTCTCGTCGAAACCGGCATGGTCAAGCTGGCTGAGGCAGTGAAGCGAGGAGGCGGAAGGCGGGCGGGCGGCGTCTAGGGCATGTTGTGGCATTTCCAGGGATGCAACATCCTTGGTCAACACCATCATTGAAGTGGCCGGCTTTACAAGGGTTTTGGGCATCTCACATTGTCCTTCCCTCTGCTTCTGTAGTTGTTAGAGAAGAAACGGTCCTACATGAAATCATTCATGGAAAAACTTTGAATTGAAAGATTGCTGCTATCTTTACTAACATGGGCAAGGAAGATCTCTTCTATCAAACCTCGAGCACGATCAAGGAAACGGTGGAGGAGGCACTGAGGGAACGGAGGAGCACGGGGGATGGCTGTGAGGGGTCGATGGTGGAAGAGGCGTTGAGGGAATGGAGGAGCATGGGAGGTGACGACGAGGGTTCGGTGATTGTGGAAGCGGCGAAAGTATGAAAGAGTAAGGAAGGCGGCTGCGAGGGTTCCGTGATGTTGGAGGTTGCGGCGAGGGTTCGGTGGTGCTGAATCTACTGGTGGTAGCGAGGACATGGAGGTAGCAAAAGGGTTTAAAGGTTGGAGGTTTTCGGGTTAGACGATTGGAAGGATGCCGGATAGGGAACCGTAGTGAGAGATGACAAAACATGGTATTCAGATTGCCCCATGAGTACTCGTTCTCAATCTGTTCGGTGCTCCAGATTTAATGGGCCAGATCACACTAGTTACCCGACTCCTGATGGTGTATTGAATATCAATGGTTTTAAGGTCACCTCCTATGGATCGGATCAATACCCATCCAACCCGGAAACCGTGAACACCCCTGATCAACCGTGAACACCCCTGATCATAGCCTGTGTCCCTACCTGCGTGTATTTCTTACTTAGTTGCACCTACTCTCATTCCATGTGTGTAAATTGATTTAAAAACTCCACTATTGATGACATAGTCGGGCATGTGTATTTCAATAATTAGTTTCTACCGCAGTATTTAATCACGTATCGTCGTCATTATCAATGCCCATGGGTTATAAATATATCCAATTATATCCACATCAGGTCGAGAAGAATTGAATCACCACCTCCAATTACATCCACCTCCCTCAGCCGTTGGATCGCTTCTCCGATTAATGTTGGATCGACGGTTACCACAGTCCCACAGGGCAACGACAGGGTCTCGGGGCCCACGTCGATTCATCAACGCCTGTTTTCTGCCGTAGGATCCAGATCGGTTGCAGCCATTTCTAAAGTGGCTCGGTGACGTGGACTGCGACGTCTCCATCCCAAAGTTGCAGATTCCACCGCCACTTCCCACCTCGGCCGGGACATGGTCGGTTGTATGTGGCACTCTCTGATTGGATGCTATCGCAAGAAGCTCGTGCGTTCAACGCAACCCATCCGCAAGTGGAGTTTCCCAACACATATGAAATATAATCATAGTTTTAGGTTTTTACACCATGACCCTTAATATTCCATCTAATTTCCCCAAAATCATGACGATTGCACCATGTCTTCTGCAATCACTCGATTTAACGCCCTACAATAAAATTAAGCTATTGTGACTAAATTAGTCGCTATTAAATATATATATATAATGACGATATTATTCGTTGTAAAATGAGTTTTTTTATTCAAAATCAGAAAAGAACATCATATCTGTCGTTATATCATTCGCAACAGTTTATATAACGACGCTTATCCGTTGCTATTTTGCAAAATATTAACTAATCACCGCTATTTTTTTAGTTCAAAATTAAACGATGATAATTAGAAGTTTGAATAATAGAAACAAATAAGCGTCGTTATGTGGACTGTTGCTAATGATATAACGACATATATGATATCCGTAGTTAATTTCGAGCACGAAAAATTATTTCGTAATGAATAATATCGTCATTATATATATATAAATAACAACGACTAATTTCGTGATGGATTTTGAAAAAAACGTCACTATAGCTTGTGGCGACGTCTATTTACTGCTAAAGATTGTTGTGCAAGAGTTAGTTACCTAAATTGTTATGCCATTAAAAAGTTAATAAGGAGTATGATATAATTGGACAATAAATTTTCATATGCTACCATCCAATCAAAAGGCCAAGAAATAGAATTGGATTCCAAGATATATACAATATATTTTAGAGATTGCTACACCATAGCCCTCAAAATAATGTCCAATTACACCACAATCATTGTATATACATTATAACTCCTATAGTTGGAAGTGCGTCGTCTGCTGTGCCGTAATCCATTTTTTTATGATTTTGATTCCAAAATCCAACCTTATTAATTGAATCTTAGATTAATGCTCAAATATATCTTCTGAATTTCGCTCAAATCGGAGATTATTTGTTGTTTTGTCTTAATGTTTAGAGATCTGGATAATATTTAAGTAGCTTAAATTTGATTTAAAAAGGATCCGGATCTTTATACATTAAGATAAAATAATACATTATCCCTGATCTGAGTGAAATTTAGAGGATATGTAGTGCATTAATCTAAGATTCAATCTATAAGATTGGATATTGTAATCGAAATCGCAAAAAATGGATTGTAGCAAGCATTTATAACTCTCGTTACATCGGACAATCCACTTCCCTGTAGTTCCACTCCTTTTCCTTTTACGTGTACCCCTGTGTAAGGACTGTGGTGTAATAATACAAAAGGTTATGGTGAAATTACAAAGATTGTAGGAAATGTGGTATGATTGGAGAAGATTTTAGGGGGCATATTGTAAAAGAACAGATATTTTAAACCGTTTATTAAACTAATTGCTTATAGAAAGAGGTAGAAGGAAGCTCCTATATAAAGGGCTTGGCCTCTCCTTCCTCCTCCTCAAGTGCTCCCCCATCTCCCACAATAGAAAAGAACTGTAAACCCCACTGCTTAGATCTTAATTTCCGTCTTCTCTACCAAACATAGGCAAAGATCGATCACATGGATAGCGAATACCACCACTACTACTACAGCAGCAGTGGCAGCAGCTCAGATGAACCCAACAGCCATCACCTGCGGCCACAGCCCATCCCGCTCCACCTCTGCTTCTTCCTCGCCATAATCCTCCTCTTCCTCACCTTCTCCTGGTACTTCAGCTACGAATCCACTGTCGGCGGCCTGTTCGACCAGCTCAAGATCGGCCTCATGCTGCTCCCCGTGCTCTTCCTCCTCGCGCTCCACTGCCTCTCAGGCATCGACCACAGCTGGGTTTCATTCCTTGTGGCGATACCAGAGGAGGTCGAGATGTTCATAGGAAGCGGGGGATCGGGAGGGTCACCGTGGGGCGTGGCGTGCGTGCTCGTGTTGCTCATCATCATGGTTGCCTACCGGTCGGCGTTCCGGGAGAGCTGGTTCCCATTGATCAGCAGGTGAAGAACAAGAGCATGCACGAGGAGCTTGAGAGTGCCGAGGACTGGAGTTTGACTTCCTGGTTGTTGGTATTAGAGAGGCTAAGTGACGTGATTATCACCTGTTTCGTAAGGAACGTGATTCTCAAATATACATAGGATTTTTATTTAATGGTCCTACGTCCATTAAGATGAAATGAACCGGAAGATGATCCTCTGCTGTAGAGGGTATTGCAGCAGAGGTGCTGCAAACTCAAATAATTTTTTTTTGTGATTTAGATTCTAAAATCCAACCTTATAGATTGAATCTTAGGTTAATTCTCCACATATCCTTCAAATTTCGCTTAAATCCGATATTATTTGCTATTTTATCTTAATACTTCAAGATTCGGATCTTTTTTAAGTGGAGTTCAAGTTGCTTAGATCTTGACCGATTGTTTGACCATTAAGATAAAATAGCAAATAATGTCGTATTTAAACGAAATTTGGAGGATACATAGAGCATTAACCTAAGATTTAATCTATAAGGTTGGATTTTAGAATTTAATTAACAAAAAAAAATTATTCGGGTTTACAGCACCTCTACTGCAATACCCTCTACAGCAGAGGATCCTCTTCAGAAATGAGCTTGCATCATCTCTAATAAGTTCAATAATAAAAATACAAGTTCCAGTAACAAAAATACAACCTCCAGTAACTAATATATGCAAATGCTCCAGTAAAACATATCGAAGCTTCAATAAGCGGTATCATAATTCTAGTAACTGATACAAAGCTACTGATTAAATTACTTCCTTTACTTACATTTCATTCAAAGTTACTGATGACAATACGAAAGTTACTTGTGTGCTTAGTATTACTAAGTTCAGTTACTAATGACAATACACAAGTTACTAGAGTTATTGATCATTAGATTAAGATAAAACGTCTGGGATTAAGGCCTCATCTCATCTCTAATAAGCAAAGGGTCCATTGGATAAATCCTATATATATATTCATGGATTATTTTTCAAAAAAATAAAAAAATTGAGAAAATGATGTGGAGAGGCAACTACATTTTCCCTATATATATATATATATAGTGAGAGAAAGAGAGAGAGAAAGGACTTATCCAATGAGCCATGTTCCCATTAGCGTGTTAGTGAGCACTCATTCTGGGCCATACATGTGTATTAGTCATAATTATATTTCTTATTATAGGCTACCACGTATTTAACAATGACTATATTTCTAATTATATAGTGTCCTTAAAAAAATGGATGATAGTTTTGGAAAGAAAAGATTCAAATAAATGATTTCGTACGGATAATTAAGATCCAAACGATGGGATAGTAATAAATATACTCCGGTCAAGTAAATGCTTGTTACGAGACCGGAAATATCAAGACAACGGTCGGTAATTTACATCCAAATAGTTACCTTGTGCAGAATTTAGTAATATGTATATAATGATCAAGTAAATGTGTGTTGCGAGATCAGTAATAACATAACAATCGATTAGTAATACCATTGTGTATGTAATGTGCATTGCATTCATTTCTGTAAGCACTTACTGAACATTTGTTATGGTTTTACTGACTTCACAACAAGCACTTACTTGACCAGTGTATACATGTTACTGAATTATGTACCATATAATAAAATGAATGTAAATTACACAACAAGCACTTACTTGATCAGTGTATACATGTTATTGAATTTTGTACCATATAATAAAATGAATGTAAATTACTAACCATTGTATGGATATCACCGATCTTGCAACAACTAATTACTTGATTATTGTATATATATTACTTGAGTATTGTCTCAAAATTACTAAATTCTGTTCAAATTAATAATACATATGGAAATTACTGACCATTTATTATTATTGACTTCACAACAAGCACTTACTTGACCAGTGTATACACGTTACTGAATTCTGTACCATAGAATAAAATGAATGTAAATTACTAACCCTTATTTGGATATTACTGATCTCGCAACAACTATTTACTTGACTATTGTATATATATTACTGACATGAATATTTGGATCTCAATTTTCTGCAAGAAATCATTGATTCGAACATTTTCTTTCCAAAATGGTTTTCCTTTTTTTTTAGGACACGATATAATTGGAATACCATTTATTATTAAATCACTTTGCATTTTAATATCCTTCCAAAAATGATATCCTTCGAAATAGATAACCATACAATTGGTAATACATGTGTATGGCCTACAGGTGCTCACTGAAATGTTAATGGGTCATGTGCGCATTGGATAAAAATCCTACATATATATATATATATATATATATATATATAGGGAAAAATGGGGTTGCCCCCTAGGGGCAGCCAACATGGCTGCCCCCACCCCATTTTTTGCAAAATTTTTTTTATTTTTTTAGAAAAATATTACCATATATATTTATCCCTATATCCCTCCTATATGTCATTCGAATTTCGTCAGAAACAGAGACTCCTACGGCCTCCATCCAAACAACATTTTTTTAACGGTCGCATGATTTTTTAAATCGACCCTGTCTGGATGGAGGCCGTAGGAGTCTCTACTTCTGACAAAATTCGAATGGCATATATGAGGGATATATGGATGAATATACATGGTGATATTTTTTTCAAAAAAAAATAAATTATGAAAAATGAGGTGGGGGCAGCCATGTTGGCTACCCCTAGGGGGCAACCCCATCAACCCCATATATATATATATATATAGAGAGAGAGAGAGAGAGAGAGAGAGGTAAATGGGGCTGCCCCCAGGGAGTAGCCAACTTGGCTACTCCCACCCCTATTTTCCCCTCATTTTTTATTTTTTGGAAAATAAAAATTTGTATATTCATCATTATATCCCTCTAATATTCTATTAAAATTTCGTCAGAAACAGATACTCCTACGGCCTCCATCTAAACATGGTCGATTTAAAAAATCCTACGACCGTTAAAAAAAATGACGTCTGGTTGGAGGGCATAGGAGTCTCTGCGTCTGACGAAACTTTAACAGAATGTTAGAGGGATACAGTGATGAATATATAAATTTTTATTTTCCAAAAAAATAAAAAAATGAGAGAAAAATAGGGGTGGGAGTAGCCAACTTGGCTACTCCCTGGGGGCAACCCCATTTTACCCATATGTGTGTGTGTGTGTGAGAGGAGTGATCCTGTGAGAGCATGCATGCATTCTGGACCACATGATCCAACTAGAAGAGAGAAGATCAGGAGAGAGAAAACCGAATCATGTGATCCAGAATGCATGCTCTCACATTTTTTTCTCTTATATGATCATTCATATATATATGTATGTATATATATATATATATGATTAAAGGGAGCCTACTTTGTGAAGTAGGTAACCTTATATATATATATATATATATATATATATGATTAAAGGGAGCCTACTTTGTGAAGTAGGTAACCTTACCTACTTCACATTTAATTTTTGCAATTTTTTTTTTTAAAAATGCCACTGTGGATTTTCATAATTATATCTCTCTAATATGTCATTCAAATTTCATCAGAAACGGAGACTCCTACGGCCTTCATCCAGAACATATAAAATACAGGAAATCTGTGACCGTTAAAAATGATTGTCTGGATGGAGGTCGTAGGAGTGTATGTTTCTGATGAAATTTGAATGACATATTAGAGGGATATAATTATGAAAACTCATGGTGGTATTTTTGAAAAAAAATAAAAAATTGCAAAAAATGAATGTGAAGTAGGTAAGTTACCTACTTCACAAAGTAGGCTCCCTTTCCTCTCTCTCTCTCTCTCTACACACACACACACTATCTATATGTGTGTGTGCGTGTGTGCGTGTGCGTGTGTACGTGTGTGTGTGTGTGCGCGCGTGCATGCGTGTGTGCGTGTGTGCGTGTGCGTGTGTGTGTGTGCGTGCGTGCGTGCGCGCGCGCGTGTGTGGGGGCAAAATGGAGATGTCCCCTAGGGGAGCTAACTTGGTTCCTCCATCTATTTTCTCCACATTTTTTTATTTTTTTGTGAAAAATACTTATGTGGATTTTTATTATTATATCATTATCTTATGTCATTCAAATTTCGTGTGAAATATAAACTCCTACATTCTCTATCTAGACGGAGTCGATTTTAACAATTCTGCGATCGTTAAAAAATGATTGTCTAGTTGGAGGTCATAGGAGTCTCTATTTCTCAAGAAACGTGAATGCCATAATATAGAGATATAGTGATGAGTTTTCACGAATTCATTTTTCAAAAAAAAATTAAAAATATGGGGAAAATGGGGCGGGGGAGGCAAGTTAGCTCCCCCTAGGGGCAGCCCCAATTTTCCATCTATACATAGGGAAAATGTGGGGGAGCTAACTTTGCTCCCCCGTCCCATTTTTCCTTTTTTTTTCAAAACATACGTCAATGGATTTTATATATAGAGATAGGAGTGATCATGTGAGAGCAAAAAACTGTGAGAGCATGAGAGCAGTGATTCTAGATCACTAGATTCAACCAGAAGAGAGAAAACATAATCTAGTGATCTAGAATCACTGCTCTCATGCTCTCATAATTTTTTGCTCTAACAATATCACTCCTATACACACACATACACACAAACATACATATATATAGTGTCTATTATGTGTTTCTTGATGGTTGTATGGGCACTACATGTGGATCAATGCGAACTAATTACACTTTCGGTTAGGTTTTTAACATGGGAATTTGATTTCAAACAATAACAATTCGAATTTAGGTTCACAGTCTGTTATCTAGAAAAATTAATCTTAATAACTTGTTGAATACTTGTCCAGTTAGATCCGTTAACAACTCAAAAGATTTAAGCTTAAGTTGTCAAGTAGCTAGTTATCTTCCACTCTTATAACCGACTTTAAAACTTCGTGAATTCCTGATGTGAAACTATGTTTAGAATTGGAGTGTAACACAAGCAGAATAGATTTCTGGATTTGTTAGGAGTGTTAGAGCTAAGAAGGATAGTTCCGATTTTATGTTGTGACCACGAAATCAGATAAGTAGAGGACGATTAGAGGTCGACTATATTTTCATAAAGGGAGCAGATCCTATCTTAATCTTTTTGCTCAAATTCGATGCCTATAGTTATTGGTCCTTTTTAATGGATTTTAAGTTCCTTCAATGTTGACTTTTCCATTGATAGTTAAAATAAATATCTATACACAACAGATTTGAACAAAATTCGACAGGTACATAGAACATCGATTATAGATTCAATCTATGCGGATGGATTTTTTAAATCGATTTCAGAAAAAAGTGACACAAAGGAATCTGCTTTTGAAATGTCCCGAGTTAGGTCCATGCGTCATTATTGTGGAAAACTGATCATGACAACTTCTTGAATTTGAGTCTGAACGGACCTGTTAACAACCACCCAAAATATTTAAGCTCGAATTGTCAAATTCCCGATCATTTACTAGTCACACTTCATAAATTTCCTATATGAGATTATTTAGAAGGGAGGGAGGGGTATTACAGCTGTAGAAAAAGTTACAGCAGAGGATATGTTGCCTTGTCTAAATGTAGTTCTTAAGAACTAGATTTTTCATGTCAAAATTGAGTCATGCCTCTATCGACAAAAAGGTCTAAGTTCTTCGGTTATTTTAAAAAGGGATTGTTTTATCGCCTACTTTTGTAGATATTTGACATTACAACATTAATAGCATTTCCTCGCATGTCTAAACGGTCCAGGATTTAAAAGTATTAAATTACTTATTATTTCTTATCTTACTTCTCATTATATATATTAATAATTTGTTTGTTAATAATATATACTATTAATTAGAATTATAAACTAATACTTATATATTGAAACTAATCAATATAGTCTATTTAGAATATATTAATTAATAACATTAGTAAACAATATTTAGTATATAATTTATATAAATCATTTTATAGAAGTTGTAATTAATTATCATTCATAAATGATAATTAGCTAATTAACTGTTATAATGATCATTCACTTAATAAATTGTTTACTTTTAATTATTTAAATAATATAGGTTATTGATTGTGACTCTTATTTTTCATTGAGATTACTTAACTTTCACCGATTGATGTCAGCGTTATGAGTGTAGGCAGATCTATTAGCTTGCATGTTTGCCCAACCCCCTAGAATAAAGATGCTTTTCCAAACGGGTTGTCTTCATCTGTCAGGAAAAGAGAGTCTTTTTCTAATGCATATGTTGGATGGATTCTCCTTCTTGTGAGAACCCGATCCACGTATAGGGCATTGGAAGTCCTATTTGAAAAATAAAAAATCAAGTTCTAATCGAACAAGGAAATCAATTACTTTTTAGGAATAGGAATATTTTTTTCCTAATCATGTTGGAAGTAGGAGTTCATACTTCCTTATTTTCCCATCTCTACGGAGTAAGGGGTGCACACCAAAATCATCCTACACAAGTTCTCATATCATAATAAAGAAATAAGAGAGAGGGAAAAGAAAGAAAGTTCGTGGTTGCAGCAATGTTTGGAGGGAGTAATCTTTGGAGCAGTTCTTGTCCAACATTCTTTCGTACAGTTTGGCGGCGGATTTATCATTTGGGTGATATTTCAACTCTCTACTAATCTTCATTGTTTGGTGATATGTAGCACCATAGGGTCGGACTTTTGTAAGTCCCTCGCAGAAGATTATCTTGATTATAGTGCTTGATTTTGAGTAAGGATCAACCCTTTTCCCCTCACATTGAGGGTTTTCCGTGTTAAAAATTCTTCGTGCATCTATGATTTATTTTGTGGTTATTATTTTTTTCATAGTTGTAGTTGATTCATTTGTGCAGGATCCTCTTATCAACTTTGATAATTTTATGTGATTCGATCTATACCGGGAATCTATTTCCAACAACTAGTATCAGAGCTAATATGGTTGATAAGATGGAATACAGCACCAGAGGATTATCAGCACAAATGGGACCAAGTACAACTTATGGAAAAATAATATGAAAGACTTACTATTTGTGAAGGATGTGCATCTTCATGTTTTCACCGCGCAAAAGCCTGAGTCCAAAAGAGATGAAGAGTGGGAGTTTGAACACGAGCAAGTTTGTGAATTTATCTGACAATTTGTATATGGGAATGTGTACAATCACATTCAGAATGAGACACATGCGCACACACTTTGGTCGAAGTTGGAGAACTTGTATGCTTCAAAGATAGGGAACTACATGTTGTTTCTACTCAAGACATTGATGCAATTGAAATTCAAGGATGGATCGTCCACTCTTGACCATCTAAAATGAATTTCAAGGAATTGTTAGCCAACTTTCTAACATGAGAATAAATTGTGAAGATGAGACTCTAGACCTCCTATTACCAGATAGTTGGGAAACATTTCGAATTTCTCTTACAGAATCCATACCTAATGGAGTTGTTTCCTTGTAGACCATCAAGGCTGGAGTTTTGAAAGAAGAGATGAGAAGAAAATCTCAAGGTTATTCATCATAGTCAGTTTTGCTCACAAAAAATAGGGAACTCTTTAAATGACAATCATACCTTTGAGTTTGTGAAGTTGTCTAATGGGAGAAGAGCTTTGAAAAATAAGTGAGTTTATAAAGTGAAGTATGACGCGAACTCTTTAAATGCAAGATACAAAGTTAAGTTGATTGTGAAAGGCTTCAACCAAAAGAAGGGAGTTGACTTTGATGAGGTAGTTTCTCCCGTGGAGAAGATATCATCCATAAAAATTATTCTCGATTTCGCAGCCAGTCAAGACTTGGAAATTGAGCAAATGGATGTGAAGATCGCCTTCCTTGAAAAGAAGACTACGTTTGCAGGAAAAGTCTGTATGGACTAACGCAAGCTGCTAGACAGTGGTGTAAGAAATTTGAGTCATTTATGGCGAAGCATGGATACATAAGAACTACTTCATATCATTGTGCCTTCATCAATAAATTCTCATGTGATGATTTTATCATTTTGTTGATTTATGTCGAAGATTCAGATGCCCCCTCTATACTTAGGTTAAAATAATCTAAGTATAAGAGGAACAAGAAGAGGGAAGAATACTTGAGTCGGGTCCCCCTATATTTAGGTTGTGAATAGCCTATGTAGAGAATATGTAATAAGGATAGAGGGACAAGCGGTGAATACTCAGAGGTTGTACAAGGTTCCCCCTATACTTATGTTGAAGAGTGGCCTAAGTATTTGGGTGTGAAGAATGAAGGATGAGGAACCTGGAAATAATCTCGAATCCTTTACATACATCACTAGCTTGTCTACTATCACCATCATCTTGGAAATAATTATAAGGATATTTTAATTGAGTCTATGTCAACTAAACCAATAATGCTCTTTCAGAATTCATCTTTCGATTTAATTTGATTCTCCTCCATTTCCCCCGTACCTCCTCTACTTCCCTCATCTCCTCCTCCCCTTTTATTTTTCTCACCTTCATCCTTTGCTTGAATTGGAAATCTAATATCACTATCTCAATCTTTATTGAGATGTGCATAAAGTCATTGTTGCAAAAGTCGGTATTTGACATTGAATAAAGAATAATTGTTATTAAGTGACTATTTAGGAATTATGCGGTTGTGTATTTTTAATTATCTACATATAAAATTTATATCAAGTACATATATTATATATTTGAGAGTCCTTCCAATGAGGTACACCTTTCCTGGATGCATATAAAGCCCACCATCTTGTATGTTTGATCTCAATCTAACGGTTCCTTATTCAAAAGGGTATTTTAGTCAATGTATTTTCGTTTTGAATTTGAATTCCATTTTGAAATAAAATTTCATTTAATCCTTTCATTTTACTATTTTTAGCTCGTCTGATTTGGCAATTTTTGTTGCTATTTATTCGGTGACGTTTCCCCATTGTGGTGGCATTTTCGCGATATGCAGAATGGGTGACCTATTTGTAAAATACACATTAACATTCTAAAATTGAAATCCTACTTTGTAAAATATATTCATATTTAGTAATACGCTTATTATTATAATCATGGTTCACGAAATCGGTCTGTGCGGCCGCATATGCGGCCGCATATGCGTGTGCGGGCCTTAAGGCGCACCGCATTGCTGAAGCCCCGTGTTATGCGGGTCTGGCGCATATGCGGCCCGCATATGCGGGATGTGCGGCCGCATATGCGGACCAAGCGCCGCATGGCGTTCAGTTGCCTTCATTCCCGAGCATCCCCGATCATTTCCGGTAGTGATCGGTGGAGGCTCCCTGATCATTCCCGATCATCATCGATCAACGTCGATCATTCTCGGTAGAGGCATCCCGATCATTCTCGATCATTACCGGCAATGATCGGTAGAAGCGCCACCGATCATTATCGATCATCCTTGATCATTACCGGTAATGATCGGTAGAGGCCCACCGATCATTCTCGATCAATATCGATCAATACCGATCATCCCGATCATTCTCGATCATTACCGGTAATGATCGGTAGAGTCCCACCGATCATTATCGATCATCCTTGATCATTACCGGTAATGATCGGTAGAGGCCCACCGATCATTCTCGATCAATATCGATCAATACCGATCATCCCGATCATTCTCGATCATTACCGGTAATGATCGGTAATGATCGGTTGATAGAGACTGTTTTGAGCTATATATGAAAGTCATTTTCTTAGAACTTCTGTTGGAACACAATTATACATAATTTTTGTTCAGTTGTAGTCACTTTTGCATATATTTATTTATTTTTAAATAAAAAATTAGAAAACCGCGTAGAACCGCATATACCCCGCATATGCCCCCGCATACTGCTTAATCGCTATTCAGTGACCTGACCGAACGCATACGCATACCGCTTTCCTGAACCTTGATTATAATTGTAATTTACATAATGTCTATGTAAAACTTTGTGTTTGTTTTGTAATATAAGTATGGAGATCTGCAAAAAAATAGATAGTTAGTAATTTATTAATTATTAATCAAAAAGAGAACAAAAAAATGAGTTTCGTAATACTCACGCTACATTTGTAACTTTTCATGACCGATTGTAAGATTTTTATTGTGTTATGTAACAAAATGTAGATAGTTAGAACTACATAAAAGAAACAATAAATGTAAAAAACAATTTGAATTTTGTAAAAAATGATAGGAGATTGTAAACTCAAATTGTAAAAATGGTCTGAGATTGTAAAAAATGATCTTTGATTGTAAAAATTGGGCATGCCTTCCTTCTCATGCATCCCTACTCTACCCGCACCTCCTCTGCCCTTCTCCTCCATGACCCACCTCCTCCATGCACGTCCTCCTCCGCCCACACACCTTCTCCATCCACACTCTCCTTCAACCTTCTCCTCCATAATCCACCTCCTCCACGCGCAGCCACTACCTCCACGCAATGAAACCTCCATTTTCTGCAAGAAAACAACCTTGGAGAATCCATCTACTTTCCTCCTGATCTGAAGGTCAAAGAAACACCCTACTAATGACCGAGAAATAAACCACTCACTATCGGGCCAAGGTAAAATTATTCGGTATCGTTGCGACCTAAATAGAGACACTCAGTCAATCAAGAAAATAAGAGACCACAAAGTAAAAGTAATCAGAAATGAAATCCGAATAGCGGTCTTCGCTATTTATTTAACCTGGTATAACGACCAGGGTCGAACTCAAGGAGCACGGATTGGTTCAAAAGAGCCTACGAAGTAGTCAAAGAGATAAAAAAGATAAAATGTATTTTTGGTGGTTTTTAGAGATTTTTAATTTTTTTGTATTTTTAATAATAAAGGAAATATAACAAGAGAGTAAAAAGCACACAATCAAAATTTTATTAAACACTAAAAAACAAGCCAGAAAATTCAAATAAAATTATTTTTGTATTTTTTAAATTTTTAAGTATTTTTGGTAATTTTTTAAGAATTTTTTGATTTTTAGTTGATTTTATAAAAATAGAAAAAAGGCAAAAACAGTGAAGTAATGTGCAGTCAGATTTGAAAGGCTAATTAAAAATGCATAATTAGCTTATAAAAATCTGAAGATAATTTTTATGAAAAGTATCAATAAAAATCAAACTACATAAACCAAATTGCATTTTTTTTATTTTTATATTATTTTTAACAATTTTTATAAGGTTTTTGGTGTTTTGTATTTTTTTGGGTTTTATGAATCCAAATTTAGCAAAAATTGGACAGGAGCAAAAAACACTAAAATAAACAAGTCCTAATTTTTCTTGTAATTTTTAGATGAGTTTTTATATTTTTTGTCGATTTTTCAATTCAAACAGTAACTAAAATGCGTGTTTTTGGATTTTTAAAAATAACAAAACACTCAAAAATGTCCCAAAAATTTAGTGAAATTTTTACACAGTGGCCGGAGCCATGTTTCCAAATCCCACACGATTTGGATTTGATTTGATATTTTATTCAACCAATCTAAGAGCTACAACACATAGGGACCTAAGTGCAAAGAAACAACATTTCAGGGCTAAATAAAAACATGCACAGAGACTATAAGGGCATGACTGTAAAATGTACGTCAATTCAGCACATGTTCTAAACAACCACGCACAAGGGTATTTCTGTAATATTCAAAATATAAATTTCATTCCATAATAAGCAGAAAACCCAAGCCCTAAGACTACAAATAACCCAAACCTCACGTGACGAAGCACGTGAGTCCACACAGGAAGGACTAAAGTGCAATATCTGAAAACTGCAGGTCCTACTATGCAATGTGTCCAAGTGTACTAATTTATTTAATAGACTAAAAAAACTAGAAGAAAATGCAGGGGGTCGGGCATAAATTACCCAGCCACAACGCGTGCGAAGCGCGTGAGGGTGACGTGTCGAGCGGTGAATGGCTGGTGTGTGCACGGTCCTGATGACGCCTCCTGGAAGATCCAATGATCCTGGCGCGAGGGAGAATGTGGGGCGCACGTGGCCGTCAGATCATGGATCTAACTGCCTGATAGGAGCAGAGCACAGACGGCTGAGATGAGAATTGGCGGAGAGGGTTGCTTCGACGGTGGAGAAGTAGACTGGAAGAACTCCTCCTGGGCGAGCTTCTCCGGCGATCTGGAGGTGATCCAAACGGCCGATGGAAGATCGAAGAGGGGGGTTCTGCTCTCGATGACGATCCACGTAGATTGGTGGCGTCCGATGAAGCTGCCAACGGCCAGATCCTCCGGCGAGGGAGGATGGACCTGGGCTGCTCTGGTAAAGGGTGGAAGACGCGGTTAAGGGGGGTCTCTTACGCTTATTCACCTGCAAGAAGAATCTCGTGCTCGGAGGAACTCTCCGGCATGGGTTATTCGCGAAATGGTAACGAGAAGCAGCCTGGATGGGCAAAGGGGGGTCCCGGCGGAGGTGGCGGATGGAACCCGACTCGATCGAGGCTCAGATAGCCCAATTCGAGGTGATCAAATCATGAAAGAAGGGTGACGATGGGTCGACGAATCGATCGGTACGGATGGAATGAAATGATGGGGCTCTGGCCACTGAGGCGGAGCTGGCGGAGCTAAGTGGAAAAAAATCGGATGTAAATGACGAAATGGAACCTAAGGGGATGTACTTGATGGTCGGAGTCGACTGTGAAGGAGATGATGGATCTCCGGTGGTCTTCGCCTCGATGGAGCGTCACCTCCAGAGGCTCGGGCTACACCGGTAGTGGAGCTCGACAACAAGTGTCGCTGGACCTGGGGTACACACCTCCAATCTCTCTCTCAAACACCCTCCGCACTCGTTGTCATTCGTGGAAGATGATGGAGGTCTTAGGGATCGAAGATGGTGGCCGAAGGTAAGTGAAATGGCGGAGGAAGACGACGCTATATACTGGTAGGGATCCGGCAAAGATGGAATCGGGCTACGGATCCCTAAGAAGATTCTCGGGCGTGGATTAGGGATGTATCGTTGATATTCGGAGTCTGGGTTTGAGTTAATGATGGTCGGATCGTGTCTAGAAAAATGGGAGAAGATCGGGTCGGGGCGTAGATCCGGGCGAAGTGGTCCAGGGGGGCAGTTGACTGGGGGTCAACGTTTCCCAGTGGACCAACGAGAAATCAGGGATTGAAAAATGTTTGAAAATTCAAAATAAAATAGAAGGAAATTTTATTTCGAAATATTTCAACATGAAAAATGTTTATTTATTTTCAAAGTATTTTTAGTGATTTTTATTTAATTTTTTTGAAAAATAAATTATGTATTTACATTATATTATTATTATATACAGGCATATATACCTATATATTTTTAATTTTATTTTTATTATTTTATTTATATACAATCATTCCCATTTTATATTTTATTTATTTATACCATAAAATATGGAACATAAAATGATTTTTATTTGATTTTTATTAAGTATTTACAGGAGTGAAATAAATACATTTTTATTTTATATACATGGTATATGTACACTGATGGGAGAGAATTTATTTATTTTTTTCTTTATTTTTCCCATTTTATTTTATTTTTATAAATATATATAAAATAAAGGGAACACATAAATATTTTTATTTTTTAGAAAATAAAATATTTACACAAAGAGGGGTATTTACACAATGTTGAGTCACCCTATCTCTCTCTATTTATTTTATTTTGCGGTCAGGCCCTTATTGAGCCCTCCCTTGGGTTTGGTTCACTCAATATTTATTCTAAATACTCCCTATTTTTCTTTATTTCTTTATTCCTTTATTTTTACACAAAAACATGCTAATTATTACAATTTAAACAATGCATGTATTTTGACAAATTAATGTATTTACAAACATTTACATGGTATTTTACCAAGGTTTCTAGCTAAAATAAAGGAATAAAGAGTGATGAATGGTGATTCATCACCTATCACCACGGGAAGTAGCCATTGTACGTCCATAGAGCAGCACACCATCACCGGCCACCGTAGTGCAGCACGTTGCATACACCGTCCAACATTCTCCTTCCACCGTCGTTGCATGTCATCATCGACGAGCAACAACCTCCTCCCCTCATGTCGCCATCGAAGAGAGAAAGAGAGGGAGAGGGAGAGGAACCTCATGCTGCCATAGAGAGAGAGAGGGAGAGAGGAGATAATTTTGGAGATATTTGTTGTATTCTAAATATAAAATATGCTAAAATGACCATAATATATTTTTCAATATTAAAAATATATAAATAATGAGCTATTAATTATAACCATCAGATTGATCACGGATGGATAAGATGGTGGACTTTCCTTGCAGCCAAGAAAGGTGCATCTTATTGGATACATTTCCATATATATATATATATATATATATATATATATATATATATATATATATAGGGCCCTTCCAATGAGGTGCACCTTTCTTGGGTGTATGGAAAGCCCATCACGAGATCCGTTAGATCTCGATCTAGCGGTTCTTCATCCAAAAGGGCATTTTAGTCCATACATTTTCGTTTTAAATTTGAATTTAGTTTCGAATTTGAAATTTATTTCGTCTTTATATTTTTCCATTTATAGCGTGTCTGATTTGGTATTTTTTGTTGCCTTTTAGTTGCTGAATTTTCGCCAACATGGTAGCATTTTCCCGAAATGTAGAATAGCAGATTTTTTGTAATATTCCCCTTGATATTGTAAAACTGCATCCTGCATTGTAAAATAAAATCACAATTAGTAATATTTATATTATAATAATTGTAATTTTGATAACACTATTGTAAAAGATCATGGACGTTTTGTAAAACCTGTATGAAGATTGTAAATCCATCAGATCCTATTATGTGCGTTTTTCACAAATGCCAAGCATCTTTGTAAAATTTGAGTCCCTGTTATAATTTTGCATCCTGCATTGTATAATAAGATCACAGTTAGTAAAAAATTGATATGCAATTGTAAAATACGATCTGAGATTGTAAAAAAACTCGAGATTGCAAAACAGTTCTGAAATTGCGAAATAGGTCATTTATATTGTAAAATACGATCTGGGATTGTAAAAAAACACTCGAGATTGCAAAATAGGTCATTATATTGTAAAAACCTGGGAACACCCTCCATCTCCAGCATCCTCTCTACCCGCACCTGCTCCGCCCTTCTCCTCCACGTCCCACCTCCTCCATGCACGTCCTCCTCCGCACACACACCTCCGTTCACGCACTCCTTCAACCGTCTCCTACATGATCCACCTCCTCCATGCGTATAAATGTAAAAAGCCAGTCTAAAATTTGTAAAAAAATGATATACTACTGTAAAATACGATCTGGGATTGTAAAACAAAACTCGAGATTGCAAAATAGTTCATTATATTGTAAAAACCTGGGCACGCCCTCCATCTCCAGCATCCTCTCTACCCGCACCTTTGTCGCCCTTCTCCTCCACGACGCACCTCCTCCATGCACCTCCTCCTCCCACACACCTCCATTCACGTGAAACATGACCGCGAATCTCCAGGGCGGGCGTGACGTGGTGGTCGGAACTGGAAGATGGTTCGCGAGGATCGACACCGGAGGCTCGTGCTGCGAATCGAAGCGAATCTGCCATTGTTGCGAATCGAATCTCCAGGAAAGGCATGTGGTGCTCGTCGAATAGGGAGACAGGTAGCAGAGAGAGGGAGAGAGAGAGGGAGAGGGAGAGGGAGAGAGAGAGAGAGGAGAAATTTGTTGCATTCTAAATATAGATATGCTAAAATGACCATAATGGGATTTTCAACATTAAAAATATATAGACAACGAGCTTTTAATGGTAACCATCGGATTATTTGCGGATGGTCAAGATCAAGGGCTTTCCTTGCACCCAGGAAAGGTGCACCTCATCTGAAATATTCTCTCTCTCTCTATATATATATATATATAGAGAGAGAGAGAGGGGGGGGAAGGGAGGAAAGGAATCCTACTCCATGGAGTAGGTAACTTACCTACTCTATTTTCTTTTTTCCACTTTTTTTTTGAAAAATGCTTTGGAAATGATAAAATGATAAAATCATTACAGAACTCACTCGGATAACCCTATACTTAGGCTAAAATAACCTAAGTATAAGAGGAAAAAGAAGAGGGAAGAATATACTTAGGTCGATCCCCCCTATACTTAGGTTGTGAATAGCTTAAGTAGAGAATATGCAATAAGGTAGAGGGACATGCGGTGAATACCCAGAGGTTGTACAAGGTTCCCCCTATACTTAGGCTGAAGAGTGTCCTAAGTATTTGGGTGTGAAGAATTAAGGATGAGGAACTTGGAAATTGTTAGGGTTGGAGATGGAATGGATTTACAAAAATGATTGCATTTGTGGAGATGGAGAGTGGATATGAGAGGGTTGGGTAGAATACACAAATTAGGCTCACCAAGCAAGCATAAACCCTTATTTCACCAACAAACATGAGTCCATTACGCAGGGCTTAATGATAGAGTTTAGGCACTATCTTGGGGATGTATCTTCACCTCTTAACACTCAATCAGAATCTATGTAAAATGTGGGTATTACTCTCTCATAATCCAAGGTTCATTCATTCCATTAATTTTGGTCGACTTGCATTACAGTGCCAATTTTAGCTTAAGGTTATCATTGTATTAAGGTAGGTACAGATCAAGCTCATCGTCTAATGGTCATTCTCAATTTCCTTTAATATCCTAAGTAGTAAATCAAGAGGAAGATAAAGAAAAATCAATGCATTCACGAAATCCATGATGCATGATTGAGAGAAGAACTTATATTTCCTCTCGCAGTCTCCATGCATGTGCAAGATAGTATTGAAATTTTAACACTACATCCACGCAAGTCGAAGAAATCACACCTAAACATGAGACTATTAGTGGGAAGAAATGATTTAATTTTTGGCTAAGTCGAACGATATTTACATGTGTCTTGATGAATCAAGGAGAATAAGTGAATTCTCATAAATCCTTATTGGTGTGTCTTAGCCTACGATCAAGCATGAAATAATTGAAACGAAGGAATCTCGGAGAGCCGTGTGCCTAACCTAGGTTCGAACACTCAAGTGAAACCCATCCATACTGGGGAAAAACAAGGTTCACACAACGTTATGCAAAAGTCTAGGTTCATGTACACATGTGATCCCTCGAATGAGGACCGCTAGAAATGCAATTATGCACAAACTGAAAATGAAATAATTTGCTAATTAAAATCCTTGAATTCTCTTGAGTTTCTTTTGCGGCTCCTTGCAGTGGGAGCTCCCAACTCCATGCCTCCATGTTGATCAAGTGTCCTCCATCTCCACGGGCTCTGTCATAATAGAAAATATCATAAATAAATTAAGAAATTTAATCAACAGAAATACAAAAGCAAACACAACACAAAGAACTAAATGTTTGAAGATAATAAACTCAAAATAATTCAATAAAATCCAAAAATTAACAAGGATGATCCGTGTCCCCGACGACTGCAGCATCTTATGTACGTCAAAATCACCTACTTGATATCTCATTTTTATCTTCGTAGCATAGGAGAAATCCCCTACTTAATATGTCGTTTTTATCTTCGTAGCATAGGAGACGATTTCAGATGTCATGCAAAATACCACACTTTTGAATATGTGGAATATTTATAATTTGGCAAGTCTACCAAGGTCGAACATAGGGACATGAACCTCCTCGTCTCTTAATTGGATATTAATTATTAAAGTTGAGTGATTAAAATCTTAGATCTAGTTCTTCTGAAGAAGACACAATGCATATCACAAAAATCACAGACAATATGCATAAAATAAATGATGCAATTGACAAGACATTTAAACAATGATGCACACAAAATAAGGATACATTTTTATTACATGCAGAAAAATTTCAATAAAATGTTATAAATGGAATGATGAAAAATATGCAATTTATAGCAATTAAAAATGATGCAAGATGCCATGCAAAGATATGTCTTACAAATAATCTTATACTTGAGCAATTAAAAAGGGATCAATTTCACTGTTGTTTGAAGTCTAAAAATAATGCATGTAACCATTAATAGCACTCCACTTAAAGGCAGTTGACACAATAGAAATTTAAATTTTTTTATGTTAAACAGAGTTTCAAATCAGTGAATTACATATGTCCATTGGTAAGTCATTAAATCGACGTTGAAATCAACAAAAAAGGAGATCATATGCTCAAGATATTAGAAATATAGTCCACAGGCATAAATACAGTAAAAACATGCAAAATAAATAGAGGAAATGTTGCAAAATGGTCCTTAGAGGGGCATTTTTGTAATTATGGAAATTTAGAGTGGTTTTCATATAATTTAAACATCCGGGGGGTTATTTATGCAATATCATAAAAAGGTTGGACCCCATGCAATTTTCCCCGATGCTGCATGTGGAACACGTGATCTGTACATGTCTGTAATTATTGAAAACGTTGAGGCATGTATGCAAATTGCCCAACCCGTATACGCATTGCACGTGCGCGGGCTAGGCTTGAGGCAAGGGTCGGATCGGCTGCAGGTTTAGAGGTCATGTGCCGTGTCCTCTACGCTTCGTCGCTTCTTGAGGTCCATCGAGCCCCTTGGTTTGGTACCAAGGATGGAGGATGAGTTGGACCGTCCAATCAAAACAATTGGACTGCATCTGGAGACTTGTCCTCTGCCTTCTTATCAAGAGCGAAAAAGAAGGTAGGACTCCGATGACCCCTACGGAGCTCCACCATGGTCCTCCTCAATCATTGAAGGTCGGGAAAGAATCGGAGGAGGCAGGTGAAGATCCTACTGGAGCGAGGAAGTATTGTTGATGGTCAGAACAGCAAGGCGGTGCTCCACCATCGGCGTAGAAGCTCTAGATCGGACCAGTGAGGTCAGCTTCGATCATTGAAGGTTGAGAATTGCAGGGGTTTGCAGATATTGCCGAAGCAATTGGGAGTTGAACAACGGTCATCGGGGTGGAGAAGAGAATTGCTCGGAGCGAGATCGCCTCTGTCTTTGGAGGAAGAGATGGCTTGGAGGTGATGGAGGTTTAAGACGAGGGAGGTGGCGATCGGAGTGGTTTGAGAAGGTGGTTGAAGTGAAGAGAAGGTAGAGGTGCGGAGAATAGAAAGAGGAACGGTATGTATGTGTGAAATTAATACAAAGAAATCAAAGGAAAACGAGGAAGAGGGAGTTACCTGATCGGAGAGGTGATTGCAGTTGCATGAGTGGCTTGGGTTGAAAGGTTGTGGTTGCTCGGGTGTTTGTTCAACTCACACTGCCATGACAAAGGGCTTGACGGTTGTGAAGTAGCCTCATGATGAATACCCATTCATCACTCTTTATTCTTATATTTTATCTACAAAAACCTTTGCAAATGCATGTATATTCATGTAAATACAAATAATTACCAAAAGCATGAATTGTATAAAGTTTAATAATTAGCATGTTTTTGTGCAAAAATAAAAGAATAAAGAGTAAAAAGAAAAGGAGGGAAATATTTAGAATAAATATTGAGCAACCCAATCCCAAGGGAGGGCTCAGCATGGGCCTGACCGCATAAAAGCCAGAGTAAAGGGAGATAGGGACTCATGTATCTAAATATACCTATAAAATAAAAATATTTTCCTCTAAAAATGGAAGAAAATGGGCTTGTAAATACTTGTATATTTTTATAAATATAAAAATCAAAATAAAATAGAAAAAAATAAAAAGAAAACAAAAACCTTCACCTTGTGCATATTCATCATGTACATACACTCACCTATATTTATTTAACCTTATAAATAAATAAAATTAATTTCCAAACATTTTGTAAATATTTCATCTTTTATGTTGTAAATAAATAAATTAAAACCCATTAAAACAAAAACAAAATAAAAAGAACAAAATCAAAAATTAAAAATCACATTGTAAATATACCATGTATATATAAATAAAATATAAAATGGGAATAAAAATGTAAAAAATAACAAATTAAAAATCAAAAATTAAAAAAAGACATATTGTGTATATACCTATATATAGCTATATTATGTAAATATCTTATGTTTATTTTGAAAAATTAATTAAAAATCACCAAAAAATAGAAAAAATAAAACAAAAATATTTCATGTTTTGAGTTTTTAATAAATATGCCATTTACTATTTTTAATTGATTTTTCAATTCATTTCCAAATGGCAGCCTCCCAGTGGTCCACGGGGATGTTGACCGCCCGGTCAACTCCCCCTCCAGGACCACCTCCCACGGGTATAAGGCGCCCGACCCGACTTCTCCTTATTTTGGCGCCTAAACCCGACAACCTCGCACCTAAACCCAGGGTCCTAATCACTCTCCGATGATCCGGGAACCGCGCCCGATCTTTAGCCTAGGGATCCGTGCTCCATCGAGCCAGACCCGAGCCATTCTTCCCGGACCTGCACCCTTATAAAGTCTCAGCTCTGCCACCTCATTTCATATCTTTGGATCATTCGCCGACCACCCAGTGTCCTCCAGTGCCTTAGTGAGAGTGATAGCTCGCTCCGGGCATTGTCGCAGCGAGGAGGAGACGTCTGAACCACTGATCCGGCGAGTTTGCTCTGCCGTGCTCCGCCCAGAGCAGGAGCCAGAGCCTCGGACGACGACGGTCCTCGAGGCAAGGACCCAGAGCTGCCCAAGCTCATCCCCAGTCGATCCCTCCACCTAGGTTGCTTAGATTCTTTCCCTAGTGCTTTAATTTTTGATTTCCCCCAAATCTCGCCATCGCCGACCATCTTCGATTCCGGCCATCTCCCCCTTCCGTTCGATCATCGGATCTCACCATCATCTCCGTCTTCCTCCCGCGCACGTTCTACGCACCTCCACTCAACCCAGCTCGCACAGGAGCTGGGGTTTCGAGCTCCTCCATCCACCCCTCGCCGGAGCTCGACCGCTCCGCCTCACCAGTCACCTTCACCCCCTCTCACAGGGTCGAGGCAGTTTTCCCTTGACCCGCGAGTTTGCTGATGCACTTTGCAGGTACATCCAAGCCCATCTGAGGGCTTGGACCATTTGGTCCAGCAGCTCCGCCTCCGCCGGACTTGCCAGAGCTTCTCGGAGCTCCATCGAGTCATCGGAGGACTCCATTCGACGCGTAAGACTTCCACGCTCCTTCTTCGATCCTCAAAGGCCTTCCAGGAGGAGACCAGCACTGTCACGAGCCCGGCGAAGTTCGTCGGAGCCCAGTTCTTCCTCCATCCTTCAGAGACGTCCGATCGACCCCGAGCTCCAGTCTTGATCCTGACCGTTCATCCGAGGAGCGTCCAGCGCCTTCCGATCTTGGGAGGGGCGATCTGGACCATTGATGCCTGATGTTTAGCCACAACGCCCCTCCACCGTGCGATCTTCCACGTGGCTATGCCTTGGCCGTCCGATCAGCCCGAGGAGTCCAGCGTTGGAGCGTCACTCGTCCTCGACCGTTCGATCCACCACGTGGCATCCATCCGACGGCCTCATTAATAAAGGGTAATTTATCCCTTAGGCCCCTCTGTTTATTTTATTTCGCATTTAGTCCTGTAAATACGTTAGTCAGTTGTTTTATTTTTGGTATATTTGCACTTTAGACCCTGTATGTTTCTCTATTTTCATATATACCCCTGTTTGTAGTGAAGCACGTGCATCGACACGTGCCTTTTTGGGATATTTGCATAGTTAGCCATGTAGTTCTGGATTGTTATGGAATGAATGAATATTTTTAGGAAATTACATTTATACCCCCTGTGCGTGATTTATTTGTGCATGTGCGCTTATTTGCGGGTAATTTACAAACAGGTCCTCGGACTTTTGGTACATGTTACCAAATAGTTCCAGAACCTTATTTTCTTTGCATATAGGTCCTCGTGTGCCCGACGTGATTTCGTGGGAAAATTACACCGGACCCCCTGGAGCTTTGGGTATTTACATTCAGGTCCCTGTGTACTGTGCCCTTGTGTTTGATTAGAATAAAATAGCAAACTCACTCCAAATTCCATGAAAATTGGATACATGGCTCCTGCCATGTTTTAAAAATTTCTAGAATTTTTGGGGACATTTTTGATCTCATTTACTATTTTTAAAAATTCAAAAACATGCATTTTCTTTACTGTCTGATCTAAAAATTCACAAAAAATATTAAAATACCTCTAAAAATTACAAAAAAAATTATCTACTGTGTCTTTTGCCTTGTTTGATTTTCTGACCAAGTTTGGTCATTTTTTATCATATAAAACTCATAAAAATTGAAAAACACCTAACAACTTATAAAAATTCTAATAACTATTTTAAAAATCCAAAAACAATAATTCCAGTGCCCGAATTTTCCTTAAACTTTCTCGTTTAAGGAAAATTGACTCCAGAAGCTAAATAGACCTTTTTGCATTTTAAATTGGCCTTTTACTCCTGATTGGACATTGCTACTGTTCTCTTGCATTGTTTGATTTTTAGAAAAGAAAATAAAAATCAGAAAAATCCCAAAAAATCATTAAAAACAGTAAAAATCATAAAATACACAAAAACATTTTGCTTGAATTTTTGATTGATTTTTGATGCATTAAATAATTGCTTGAAGTTGATTGGTTTACTTGTTTCCTCATTTTCCTTAGTAATTAAAAATCCAAAAAAAATATAAAAATTTAAAATCCACCAAAAAAATAGTTGTCTTTTATTTTTCTATATTTTTGACTACTTCGTAGGCCGCAAGGCTATTACGTGCTCCCTGAGTCCGACCCTGGTCGCTATACCAGGCTAATCTAATAGCCAGGACCGCTATAGTTTTCACTTGATTTTATCTCTGTTTGGTGGTCTACTTTACTTTTTCTTGATCGACCGAGAGGCTCTTGAGCGACTGAGGTCGCAATGACCTTTGTTTATATTTTTCCATCCTTAGTTGCTCGGGTTTTTTCGCAGTCATCACCTCAACTCCTAGGGGGGATGTGCCCATTGTCGGAGCTTAATCCCGCCTCCCCCTATCACATGGAGGAGGAGAGAACTAGGGAACCCCCCCATGGAATGGCGGACCAAGTTGGTAGTGGGCGGAGGTGGCTTTAAATAGGAGCTTTGTTCAGTTACAGATGATGAAGAGGGTGACATGTAATGGTTGAGGGAAAGAATGGAGGCATGGGTTGATGGCATTGAAGGTCGCACGAGGAGCGAGGGCGTTATGGCTATGAGAGTGAGGGTTTAGGTAGTGGAGAGGTGATCGGTAGTGGTTGCCAAAATAAGAAGGGGATGAGAGGCACGGCGTGCATTACATGGGAGAGAGGAAAGAGATGGAGGTAGCAGATAGGTTTTGGGTCGTTGGATCTTGCGATCTAATGGCCAGGAAGAGGGCACTAAGCAGTGGATGGGATGGCATCTGGGGATGCAGATCCAAAGATGGAGGGGGCATCAAAGAGGTGCAGTTGAGATGGTGCAGGAGACTCATCCTACAGCCGTGAGAACGATGGAGACGTGGGAGGTGCTCAGCTGATGGATGTGCCCTCAACTAACATCTGAAATGAAAGCGGAAGGTGGAGACTAAGATCATATCTGAAGGATAAGATCATATGGCTGAGTGAGAGGCGGCGATGAACGGTGGGGATGAAGGTTGGGAAGTGAGATGAACGAACAGGAAGAAGGGTGCATGGTGCAAGGAGAAGTGAACCGCATGGCAACTCCACAGAGCGTCGCGTGGCCTGATTAGCCGGTAATCTCACTTGGGTTTTAGTTTATTAATGGAGAATGTCGTTGTGCCCAAAGAAAAACCAACTAAATCAAACAATTATTAAATCCAATCAAAGCAATAAGAGAAAATGACGGATTCTTGCTATTTTAGTTATTAACCTGGTATAGCTCCCAGGGTCGAACTCAAGGAGGCAACAATTATTAAGCAAGGGTTATTCGCTTCAAAGACAAGCAATGAAATAAAAGAGGTAATCTAAACAAGCTACTCTTGGATTTTTGAGTGTTTTTATGTTTTTATTTTTATTTTATGGAAGGCAATGTTTTTTATGAGTTTTTGAATTATTAAAAATAGCAAATCAAAGAAATTTGTAATGGAAAAAGAAATGATGAAGAACAACACAACAGGAACTTGATCTAATTTGTACAGAATTTTTGGAGACAATAATTGATTTTTATTCCATGCAATATAGACAAGAAAATAATTGCAGCAGAAGGACCGAATTGTAATTATTGCAAAGAGTTTGATCAGATTATAACAGAGAACGCCTATAGTATACTTAGGCATTTTTCACACAACATGGATATGCATATCACGTGTAAACAACTATGTGGACTTGTATTTTAAAAAGCAATAAAATTGATGACTAATGTGCAAGTATCACAGTAATACACGTGCAATATTCACAAAAAGGGGCAGCAGATCTCGTGATATGAGCTGAAGTGGATTAGTTTGCAAATAAGATAAGTCCAAAGACATGAACACAAATTACCCAAAATATATGTTGTACACGCACGGGGCTCATGAGCTCGGCCAAATCGTTGTGCGGTGAGGTGGATTAGCATGCGACGTGTGGTTGAAGTATGACCTTTGGATCAGATCTGATCCAAGGGTGTCTATACAATCTGGGCAAGCCTCTTGTGTTCTTCCCCCTTTCGCACCCGGCAATGAAAACCAATCGTGTGACGACGTTCTTTGTATGAAGATAAGCTGCGTCGGTGGCTGATGGCAGTTCTTCGTGAGGATTTTGATTTGCGGTGGATCCCAGTTCTTCGATGATGCTTCGTGAAATCGGGGAAGGGACGTCGTAGATCTCGGCTTAGCGGACTAAGATAACCTACAGAGTGTGATTCCTTTTCTCGATTCTTTTGGAATCGGATTGTAAATGTGAGCACATGTAGAAATTAAATCTCATAATGATGGATATGCATCGGAGAGCAAGTGTACCAAATCAACCACTATAAGATTATAAAAAAGCATCTACAGTTTTTTTAGGATATGAGTGCATCCAGATCTCACGGTGATGTAATGATTACTTCACAAATTAGTCCATGGAAGATAGTCTCTCTCCAGGTATGGTAGTTGTCCTGATATCCAGAAATCTCACTTCTGCAAGTTATTAATGTTCTCATCGAAGCTCCAAATCCTACAGGAACAACGACTTCTAGAGGATGTGAATTTCAGATGTTCGTTGGATGTTGCGTTGCTCCGATATCCTGCAAATACCGAATTGACTCGAGTTCGAAGACTCGGTCCAAAATGCAAATAAGAAGAGTGAGCGGGGCTCCGTCGGCGGTGGGGAATTTGGAGCCTGGGATATCCGTGATCGGATATGGAAGGTATGGGAGATAGAAGAAGAAAATGAAGTGGATTGAAGGTGAAATGGATCCGCGACGAATTGGTCAAGTTGGTTTCGGTAACAAATAGAGTTTATGGATCTACGGCTACTGAGATTACATGAGCTTCGAGCTAAATCGAAATGAAAATTAAATCTAAGGTTACACGATGGAGTGGATTTGCCTGGGTTGAGGATCGAAGATCCTCGGGTCATTGCCTCGACGGATCGGCTTGACCAGTGGTTGGGCTCGCCGGAGGCGGAGCACGGCGACGGATCAAAGGCGATTTCTCACTCGAATCCTCGCTGCAACAACGCTTCCACACACTGTCACTCTAGCTGAGATCTGGAGCTCACCAGAGAGGAGGAGATTGGCCAAAGATGAGAGGAAGAAGATGGGGGCTTATTTATAAGATGAGAAACGTCAAATTTCGAATGAAAATTCGGCGCGCAAAACGAGGCTGGAAATTTGAAAATCATATGGGCGAAAATGAGGGTTGTGAAATCTTTATTTTGGTGAAGAAATCAACTCGATCGGATCAACGACCCGCTTTAGTAAATTTGGAGAAAACGACTTGACGAGCAGTTTATTTGGGCTGAAGGAGGAAAAGGACGAAATAGGGAAAAGGATGAAACAACAGATTAAATAAGAGATAAATAAATTAAATAGATAAATAAATGTTTTAAAATTACAAGATAATGAAAATAAATAATGTTAATAATTTAATAAATAATTTTATGATGATTTTTAATAAATAAAATAAATTAATTAAATAAGGTAAAATAAATAGGAACCTTTATTAATAGGTATAAAATACCTATGTTATACATACTTTCATTTATTTTGATTATTTTCAGATTTTATAATTTTTATTTTTATTTTATATAATAAAATAAATATATACAAAATATTTAAAAATACAATATGTGCACAAATATATAAATAAATAAATAAAAATATATACAATATATACATATATACAAGTATACCCATATGGTCCCAAAACCTACTTTTTGCATATTAACTCTGATTTCAGTGAAACAACTTTTATTTAATAAATATTTTTAAAAATGAACTTTAAAATTTAGCACACTCAAATCTGAGTTCATACGACCAAGTTATGAGGTTAGGAAGTTAGGCTTTACGACTTTTAGATTTTGAGATTTATTGGTATTTATTCACATTTATTTTTAAATTATATTTTTGTATTTTTCTAGTGATTTTTATGAACATTTTAGAAAAAGAATTAAGTTATTTGGAGTTACAAATAAATAGATAGAAAATAAAAAAGTTTTATACACATAATGTACATATATACAAAGGGGTCCAAATGCCAAAACTCACACATCTTATTCCATGATTTTTTGGTATTTTCAATAAATAGTATTAATTATAAAATGAAGTTTAAAAGTGAGTTTGGTCAATTTGGAGTTTTCTATAAATAGTTATGAAGTAGAGAAGTTGGATTTTTAGGCTTTTTAGGTACATTGTATTTATTTATTGGTTAAATAATTTTTCTGATATTTTTATAAATTCGTATACATTATTACACATAACTTTCAAGAAGGAAATATTTTTGTTTGAAGTTGTTTTATTAACAAATAAAATAGGTGAAAATATGTGCAACGTGGAAAATGGTGAATATCTACAAGTGAGATTTGGTTTTCTTGATTTTTATAAGTTATGGACCCTATCTCCCACTACTTTATTCGTGGTCGATCAGGTCAATTCTTGACCTTCTCTCGGGGTTCGGGTTAGTATGCATTTATTCCATAAATACATCATTCTTTATTTCTTTTCTTTTTCTTTTCTCCTTGATTCTTTTATTTTGGTTAAAAAGAATGATAAATGTACATTATTAACAAATATATGGTGAATGGTAAATAATGAGAAATAATGAATATGTACATGTGTTTTACTAAGGATTTTAGATAAAATAAAAGAATAAAGATGATGAATCATGGATTCATCATTCCCCTATACTTTACCTTTACTAGTCCCTTAGCAAACACTTATTCAAAGAAGAAGTGAAAAAGAAAAATAAGAAAAAAAAGGAAAGAACTTAGAACAATATTGATTATTAAACTTATCTTCATAAAATTGAACTATGGAGCTCAGTCAGACCTTTGGATTATTAGTTTGTCGTAACCTTATTGGGATATAGGTTTAAGACTCAACAGCCTCTAAGTTCCACCATTCTATGGTCAAGACTCCTCAATAATCCAGATCAGAATAAGTCTACATACGCAAACTCTAGTGACCATGTATCTTTCCTTGTACTGTGTAAGTGATGTGTAGCTCCCCACCTCAGAAATGACAAAGAAACAACCTCCCTTAACAAGGTAACTCTAATTCCTCAGTCTAGCAGCTCTTTCCTCGAGGAGCGGGGTATTCCCTTCTAAGTTCAAGTTAAGCGGCTCAAGAAGAGGGGGAAAGAAGAGAATGGACCGTGGCCAGTGTAGCCACGTATCCCTAGGATCCCAACCAGTGTAGCTAAGTCTCCCGCTGCAAGCTTCTTGAGATGAGAACATGTGATACATAAGCTTTGCTTTATTGATTATATACACTCCAGCAGGCATTTTATTTTCAATCAGGCCTATCGACTTTTTTGGAATTTTCCTTGATTTTGTATTTTTTCTTTCTTTTTTTTAATGTACATATGTACAATATATCTACATGGTGCAGCATATACATAAGGAGTTTTTCCTCTTGAGCCAGTAGACTATCCCTCTTTTGAAACTTTATTGCAACCCACAACTCCTGTCTTTAGACCTCAACACCATCAGACCAAGTTGAGATGCACTTCCTTCACTAAAAGAAGACGAGAGGTTCTGCCTAGAAGTACTACCCTAGTGTGCTACCCCAAGCCAAAGGAAACTGCCTCCTCACCACCTCACCCGTAGAGAGCTATGTGTAAGGTGCTGGTGCAAGTAAAGCCATTGTCTTTGAGAGTCACGCATGCGTTGTTAAGTGTTCTACTTAGTCTCATCAAGATGACATGTGAACATAGACTAGTGGACTCAAAGAATTAAGTCTCTATGGACCTGAAAAGTCTTAGACCCAAATCCTATAAGGTTCCTCTGAAATTAAGTGGATTAAGGTCTTAACCAAGCTCCATTTTCCAATTTTATTCTAGACTAGTTTAAATGTCAATACTATTCTGAATAATGCAAATGCTCATGCAAGAAAATATTTACAAACCTTTTTTAAGAGAAGAAAATAAAAGACAAAATCTTTTTGAAAAGTTTTTCAAAGAATTTTGCAATTTTTATGGATTTTATCTTTTTTCAAATTTTATTTCTTTTCAATAATCAATTATACTCATTTACAAGAATTTACAAGGTTTTACACAGAATTTACAAAGAGTTTTATGCAATAATTTATACACATTTTATACAAAGTTTTACAAAAAAGCCTTTTTTATTTACGAGTTTTATGTACAAATCTTACAAGTGGATTTAAAAGAATTTATATATATATTTTATTTACAGATTTTATAAACAAGTTGTAAATTACATAAATTACAAATAATTACAGATTTTATTCACACGTGGATTTTATAAGTTTACAAAAACAATTTTTATACCCATAATTTATATCCCATGTGACAAAATATTTTACAAAAATTTTACAAACCATTTTACAACTTTACAAAAGATTTACAAATAATTTTGAAAATAATTTTACAAATGATTTTAAAGAATTTTTACAAATCATTTGTACAAAAATTTTACAAACGGTTTTTGCAAACATTTTTTTCACACATTTTACAAACATTTGTACAATATACATAATTTTGATACAAAAATAAGTTACAAAGATCTTGCAAACAAAACATTTTTTACAAACATTTTGCAAATCATTTGTACAAAAATAATTTTACAAATGTTTTTACAAATAATTTTTACAAATCATTTTACAAAAATGTTTTACAAAATATTTTACAAAACTTTTTACAAAAGAGTTTACAAACATTTTTACAAACATTTTTCAAAACATTTTTATTCCAATTTTATAAATAATAGCCATATTATTAAAACACAAAAGTACGAGTTATGTCTAAAGTATATATATAATATATACGACACCCCCCTATACTTAGCTCGAACTATGTCCTCATAGTGATCAAAGAGCGACAGATGAAGACATAACGCGTGCTAAGTATAGAAAAGTGAAAAGAATCCTATACAATGACTCAAAGAATAAAAAAATGAAATGAATGGAAGTCGGTGATGCCCCCTATACTTAGGATCCAGTGATCCTAAGCATAGAAGACTGTATAAATGGGGAAGACCGAGGAAGAGAATATAGAAATCAATGAATCCACTTGTCCCCCCTATACTTAGGTTAAAAGATCCCAAAGTATAGAAAAGAATATGAACAGTTGAGGAACAAGAGAGAGAATAGAAGAAACTGAGACAAATATATACAAGATAAAAGGACGACATTACTCCCCCTATACTCAGGGTGAAGGATCCCTAAGTATAGGCAACAACAGGAGTAATGAAATGGAACGAGAATGAACAACTCGGTGTTTATACCCCCCTATACTTAAGATAGAGTACATCCTAAGTATAGGAAAAATAATCCTAAACGAGACACGGGGTGTAAAACAAAAGCGGAAGAAACTAGGAACAAATCAAGACGAAATACATATATACAAAGTAGACAATGTTGAGGTGCCTCTCAACAAGCGCTAGACTTTACGCCCCTAGCTGGGCGCAAAGGCTAGGTTAACGCAGTATCAAGGTTCAGGACATCATCTGTAAGGTGAATACCGTATTGTCGTTGTAGTCTCAGTATGAGAACAACAGCAAGGTCAACAGTGTAAACGATGACACCCAAATAAGAAATCAGGCGGGTGTCTACTGCCGGGTAAAGAGATAGGAAGATAAAATCAGGATCCGGTAGCACAAATGAAATCATCGGCTCGATATCAGAATGGAGTGGAAGGGTAGAGCCGAAGAAATCAAACATGGAGAAAGAAGGATCGGTCACGGAATCCTCCACGCCAATCACCGTCTCAAAAAGGTATGTAAAGTCAAGATTAGGAGACTCACTAAGAAAACTGATATCTGATGCACATAATAGAGAAAAATCAGCAACATCATCAAATATCTCAAAGATCGTCTCATCCTCGCGAGAGTCGTCGAGGAGAGAAAACTCAGACTCATAAAGATCAGAAATATCATAAGACTCGGTGTCATGATCCGATAGATCGAATACACATCTAGGAAGTGAAACCGAGTACACGGCGCATGTGGCATTCTCCCGCAGATAACCCTCGGGGAGTAATGCAATGAAGAAAAAGGAATCAGAATCTAACTGGGAATCTGCGTCACTGTCAAGCACCCACTCCTCACACCAAAATGTCTCATCAGCTGAAAATGGCCTCTGAACAATCTGGAAACAGGAAATGGTACTGATCAACAACACGGAAGCCGTTGAAGTGTCTGAAACTGATCCTCGAGCTGTGGCAGTGCTGGCTATCGTATGGTCCTCATAAAATATATCTATCTCATCAAAGTGGAGGACAAAAGGCTTAAATATGGGACTATCGATATCATGCATCTCAAAATGATGTCCCACATTTATCTCTGGCTGCTGGGCTAGATCGAGATATCCATATTAATCCGAGAAGTACCTCTGAGAAGTAAAATCTAACTGGTCCTGACATGGAAACTGGAAAGGCTGAAAGAATGGCTGAAACAGTGAGGGCTCCTACTCTGTTTCTTGGAATACCGAAAGAGGTGGTATCCAAGAATCCTGAACTGTGAAGTGCGGAACTTACTCAAACTCCGGCTGGAAGACCAATGGAAACTCGACCAGTGTCTGGAAATGGAAACTCATGGTGGTTGGCTCGTCGTCAATCGTATGCTCTGCTGTAGTATCCACATCCTCTGGCTGGTATGTGATCTCTGAATCCTCATGAAGTGTAGCACATCCAACTGGTATTGCATCATCCTCATGTGTTGTCCCAACTAAAGCATCTCGTGAAGGTGGAATGTCTGAAAGTACTCTCGAGATGGTCTGAAATATATCCATGTTGGGACTGTGGTGTGAACCACCACACGAGGTCACTACCAGTGTAATCTGCTTAGCGGTCAGCCCCCTCATGGAGATCTCAACAAGGTCTGTCATCGAAAGTCCATCATATGGGAATCTCCTCTAGAGGTCAAGAAACCTCAGCCACGAATCATACAATGGCTCCTGGGGGTCTACTGAAAAATCCGTGATGAAAGACCACATCATATCTGATCTACGCTGGGGGTAGAATCTCTACAAAAACAATGACCGTAAATCACCTCACGTAGCAAACTTCCTTCCCAACCGTCTGTGCCAACTCTTGGCTCTACCCTGAAGTGTGAAAGGGAAGGTCATAAGCTATAACTCCTCAGAAGTGATATCTGAATATGATCGTGATCCACAAAACTCCCCAAACTCAGAAAGATAAAGATATGGCTCCTCGTGCACTTCCCCTGAAAACTTCGGCAGTAGCTGAATGAACTCTAAGTCTAGAATGAAGGGACTCAATGTAGAAGCTGACTGCGCTCCATGATCTGGATGCTCATCCGTCATCCCATTATAGAAGTCGTCTGAAGCTCGCAACTGCTCAATGTGATCGCCTATGGAATGCACTCTCATATGAACCAAGGAATCGCCCAGGTCTCGCATCTACTCAATCTGATCTCTGCGGGCGTCAACTCCAAGCTCAGCATGCCCAGTAGAAAGAGGGAATAGAGTAGAGGAAGAAAGATAAAGAGATGAGAGGTCGATCGGAGTTTCGACCTCAAACGAAGTCAAACGAGAATGATGTGGATGAAAAAATGGAGCCGCAAGATCCGACTGAAGGGAACATCGATCCATCATCACGACTTGAGAAGAAATGACGTGGGGAGAAGATAAATAAGGGTGGGAGGGAGGGATAAAAGAGAATAAAACAGAGTGAAGACGAGAAGGGAAATGGAAGGTGACTGCTAATGACCTAGAATGATGATAACCAACTCACACCAATCACATACAAACACAATGCAAATCCCCAATTCACCTACTCAACGCAAAGTGAGGACCGCAAATGTGCGGTCTTTTATCTTGTCAATTTTAAGAGTTAGGTGATCAAACAATAGTTGTACAAACACTTAGGATGGATTATGGGTTTGGGGCACTAACCTTAGTGTGTATGTGAACAAATAAATGCGAATACAGTGAGGGGATTGCTCTCCCAAAACAATGAAGTGAATCAGTTATGTTCTTTTATGGTCAAGTTCAATTAGCAGTCCCAATTTTTAAATTTTTGATTTTATATATTTTTTTGGATATTTTCAATGAAACGTTTAATGAATTTTCTGATTTCCTTTTTATTTTTAAGTCCAGAAAACAGAGGGAGGATTACGGAAAAGCTGATGCGCGATGAAATCTATGAACGCATGCACGAGATAGAAGGCGTACCTTTTCCATCAGTCTACATGCAATATGATCCGCGCATAAATTTAAACTAATCTATATGAATGCAATGCGAGAACCATCCTAAACAGGAACTTCTATTATCGTGAAGCAAGATTTATTTGTCTAAGTCCAAGCAAGTTCTATAGGAACAGGTATTCAATTAGTGGCTTTGGACCTAATGCTACCTGGCTCAATCAAATAGAAACCTAAATCTAGGGGCTCAAGCACAAAAATCTACGTGAAACAAAAGGAAATAAAGCGATAAAAACAAAACACAGTGAGATCCCTGATAAGCACGAAATTCAAGGGGTCTAATGTCTCTCACAAAGCGGAGACAACCGTGTCGCTGTGGTGACCCTCAAGGAATCCCGTATTTAATCAACAATGAACCCACAATCAATAAATCAAGCAATGACAAATAAATGTGGAGTCAAATTTATTTTTAACTCTACAAACAAGATGTATAGGTGTAAGTATGTAGAGAGTTCGAACACAGGGAGCAAGGCAGGATAGATCAAGCTAAGTGCAAAATGTGATGTGATTGTGATCAATGCCTACAAGATGCAAATATTTTTGTGGGTTTTAATTTTTAATTTTTTATCTTTTATTTTTTTTATTTTGTAATTTTGTATTTTGATTTTTAATTTTCTGATTTTTATATTTTATATTTTATTTTTTTTGTTTCTTTTTCAATATTGGAAAATAAAGCCAATGTAACAAAAGACAAGATAAAATATGTATAAAAATGTGCAAAAATGACCAAAAATTCAGAAATAAAATGTTTTTGATATTTTTAGGAATTTTTACTGTTTTTGTGATTTTTGGGTATTTTTCAAACTATTTTTGGTATTTTTAAATAATGAAATAAGGGAAAACAGTGAAAATTATGCTGGCTGTGAGTAGAATGGGAATTAAAATTAGCAAACAGCAACCAAAATTTTTCACACTAATTTTCAAATAAAGAGAATGAAATATAGAGTAAACAGGAACTGAGTTTGTCTTTTTTTGAATTTTCCTTGATTTTATATATTTTTTTGAAGTTTTTGAGTGTTTCTAAATTTTTAGCGTTTTTCTTTTGAGATTTTTAGTGATTTTTAGACTGACACTAGAGTAGGTTAAAATAGACACTAGGTAATTTTTTTTGGAATTTTTCGAAGTGTTTTAACAATTTTTATGGGTTTTCTAATGCAAACAGTGAAATAAATGCAAGTTTTTTATTTTTAATAAATATGAAAATGCAATAAAAATGCAATGCAAAAACATGCTGTGCAAGTACAAGTTAACAGGAGCTTAAGCCTATTTTTGTGGAATTTTTGGACTTAAAATGATAATTTAAATAATTACAACAAGCATCCAAAAGTTAAACAAGCCTGGTAGGGGTATAAGTGCAATTATCAGAACTTCCAGGGGCACATATGCAATTCCCACAAAAATATATAACGTTAAATACAAGTTTCTGGACTAAAAACAAATACCCAAACCCGGAGGGGGTTCGTTGCAAAATGTCCAACTCACGCGCACTGGGCACGTGACCTGGCAGGGGTATTCTTGGAATATTACAAAGTTCCAGGGGCTCAGATGCAATTTCTCCAAAACATTACAACTTAATTAAAAAGTTCATGGACCTAAGCGAAATAAACAAAACCCAGGGGGGTCCTTGCAAAATACCCAGCCCCCTCACGCGCACTGGACACGTGAGATGACGTGGATTGGACCTAAGTGCAAATAAGAAAACTACGGGGTTCTAATTGCAAATATTACAGAAATATTTAAACTACAGCTTAAAGTTTATGGACTGAAATGAAATACAAAATTTGGCGAGGGGAAAAGTGCAAAATACCCACGCCTTATCTCCTCGTGTGCGATCGAACGGCGGAGGGCCGCTCACTTATCCACGTGGCGCGCGTACAACGCACGATGACGGTTCGGCGATGATTGGTGGAGATCAGATCTGGCGAAGAGATCGACGGCAGAACGTGGCCAAGATCTGACGGCTGAGGTGCGATCTGGAGCGGGCCTAGGATCGGACGGTGGAAGCACCCGGAGGAAGAACAGGGAAGAACTTCGCCGAGACGAAGTTCCTCCGGCGAGCTGACGCGCCTCCGGTGGTCTGGGCCGCAACAAGAAGGTCCGGGAGACTCCTACGATGATGCTCTGGCGTCTGGGGCTCTCAAAATCGGCGGAGAAGCTCTGAGGCGCTGCTGCAGAAGCGACGGAGCTCGAAGCTCCAGGTATCTCCGGCGGAGGTCGAATCCGAGCCCCCAGGCGATGTACTGCTCCAGGTACCTGCAAAAAGGGGTGAGAGGGTCCAGGGAAAACTGCCTGGGCCCCGCGGAGGTGCAATGGAAGTCGGAAATGGATGGTGGACGGGGAAGGGACGACAGCCGGAAGTGCGCTCCGGCGATGAGCTATGGGAGATGGATCAATCGACGGAAAGTGGATTTTTTTAGGAATTTTTGATACCGAATCTACGGGGAATAAAATGAAGCGAAAAGAAAGGGGGAAAAGGGATACCTCGAAGGTGGAAGACCTGAGGTGGAAGGACCTCGACGCCGGTGGTCGGCGGAGGTGGTGGAGACGCCTCGAGCCTTCCTCGACTCGTCTAACGGCAGGGCAGTGGAGCTATCACCTCCGGCTACCCAAAGAGCACGAAAGGGAGGAGGATTAATGGTCCAAGAGGGTTCAAACTTGGGCTTGAAGATGGCGGGTTGTTTAAGTAGAAGGTGGTGGCGTCTCCTTCAAGCGAGATCCACGCGCGCATCATGAGGATTTTGTGTGATTTGAAGGCGCGTCGTGGGAGAGTGATGATCAGGGACAAAGTTCCAAGAAGGATTCGAGGCGAGAAAATGGAATGATCGGGCGCCATAATTTCTTGAAAACGGGGGAAAAATCAGGGTGTCAGAAGTGGCAGGCCTCGGTCAGGGAGTTGACCGAGGTCAACTCTAGACCGCACCTGGTTGGTCCACGTGGACCAACCAGGGAAAAGATTGAAAAATTATTTTATTAATTTGTTTAAAAATAGAAAAAGGTCGAATTAATTTTTGGTTAAAAAATAAAAAATGTTTAAAATTTTATGTAGTATTTTATTATGATTTTTAATTTATTTTATGAAGTATATTTTTACAAGTTGCTTTTATACCCCTATATAGGTATATTATCTACATATTTGAGTATTTATTTTTATTTTCGTAATTTTAATTTATTTATTTTTGTTTATTATTTTCTGAAATTATAAAATACTTTTATATACACAAATATATTTTTATTTTATTTTTCTGATTTATTTTGTATATTTAATAAATTAGAAGAGGATGTTATATAGGTATGTACATAGGTATTGTATCTTTGTTCTGTGTATATAAGTATTTTTATTTTGATTTTTACTTACATTTTTATTCTGATTTTAATATTCACAATTATTATAAGTAATATTTACAACATTATAAAAATATAAAATTATAAAAATAATAAACAAAGAATAAATTGAATATTTTAATCTGTACAAGTATACAATGAGGGTCCAAAACTCAACTTTCAAACCGTAGCTCCGCCAAATGCGAAACCACCGCCATTAAATATATTATTTTATTCTATATACAATTAAAGGTGAGTATGCCGCATTTGGAGTTTTTATTTGTAAGATACGGGTCTGAGAAGTTGGAGTTCTGGATTTTTATTCAGACCATAACTTTTTATCTGTACATTATTTTTTAATGAAATCAATTTTGTATTTTTCTTTATAAAATTAGCTACAACTTTCATGGACAAAGTTTCTTTATTTGATGTATAAAAAGTGAAACCAAAAATAGGTCCCAAAATGAATAAAGAATGAGTAAAATAAAAGGGATTTTATTGGTATTTTTAGCCCTTATCTCCCCCTACTTTATTCCGTGTCGACCTATTCATCAAGATGCCTAGGTCTCGGGGTTTCGGGTCATAAAATATTTGCAATATTTTATTCTTTTTCTTTTCTTTATTTATTCTATAATTTTGGCTTTAATTACAGCTTTTTATACACTATATAGATGCACATGTATGAATGCTAAGATGATGATATTAATGCTATTTACAGGCATTTGCTAGGGTTTTTGGTGCCAAAATGATAGAATAAAGATGATGAAATGTGGATTCATCATCCCCCTATACTTTACCTTTGCTAGTCCCTAGAAAACACTTATGCAATATGTGCAAAAGGAAAAGAAAGAAAAGAAAAAGAAGAACTTGGATTTGATTTGATTATTAAACTTGTCTTCACAAAATCAAAGTTTGGAGCTTACGTCGGACCTTTGGAATTTTAGTGCAGTCGGAACCTTAATGAGAACCAAATTTGAAATCCAACAGTCCTTGAGAATCCCAAAACTCTGTCCAAGTCTCCTCAATAGCCATGTCAGAAATACTTCAACTCATACGCAAACTCTTACGACTATGAGTCTGACTCGTACAGTGTGAGTGATATGTAGCTCCCCACCTCAGAAGTACAAGGAAACAACCTCCCCCAACCTGATAACTCTAATGCCTCGGTCTAGCAACTCTTTCCTCGAGAAGCAGGGTATTCCCTTCTAAGTTCAAGTACAACCGGCTCAAGAAGAGGGAGAAGAAGTATAGACTTTTGGAAGCTCAGCCAGTGTAGCCAAGTCTCCCGCTGCAAGCTTCATGAGATGTAACATGGATACCATAAGCTTTTGCTTTATTGGACTATATACACTCCGGTGGGGTTATTAAATTTTCAATCCGACCCACCACTTTTTTGGAGTTCTTCTTTTTTTCTCTTTTTTTTCAAACATCTGTACAACATATCTACATGGTGCAACATATATACAAGAAATTTTCCTCTTGAGCCAGTAGACTATCCCTCTTTTGAAGCTTTATTGCAACCCACGGCTTCTGTCTTTAGCCTTCATCACCACTAGACCAAGTTGAGGTGCACTTCTTTCACTAGAAGAAGAAGAGAGGTTCCGCCTAGAAGTACTACCCTCATATGCTACCCCAAGCCAAAGGAAACTGCCTCCTCACCACCTCATCTGTGGAGAGCTATGTGAAAGGTGCAGGTGTCCAAGTTAGGTCATTATCAACAAGAGTCGTGCGTGTGCTCCGAAATACTCTACTTAGGCAATCAAGAATCCATTGAACCAAGTCCCGTGATCCTCAAAGAATTAAGTCAACTAGACCTGAAGTACCTCAATCCCAGTTCCTATAAGGTTCCTGTTATTAGGTATATTTTAAGGTCCAATCAAGCTCCAATCTCCGGATTTTACTTAGACTTGTTCAACTATCAAACTCAATCCGAAAAATGTTCATGCTATGTTATGCAAGAAATATTTTTGTGATGCAATTTTCAAGATTTTGAACTTTTTTATGGATTTTTGAAAAGATGATGCATGCGCATGCAGATGCATTTTTTTGTATTTTTCAAAAAGATCTTTCAAATGTTTTTGGATTTTAGTTTTGCAAATGTTTTTGGGGTTTTTGAAAACAAAAAGCTTTGGCTGAAAACTAGGTGAAAATTATGTACACGGGAGTGCTTCTTATATATACAAGAAGTGGATTTTAAGAATTTTACAAGGGTAAGTGGTCAATTTTATAAGTACATATATATAGTGAATTTTGGTGTGATGTAAGTATTCCTCAAACTTATTTGACACAAGCTTTTTTACACAATTTTGAAAACTATAGTCTAAAATAATTTTTACAAACATTTTTACAAACATGTACACACATTTGAAAATCATTTTTGCAAAGATTTTCCAAACAGTATATATAGATTTTTCAAAATATTTTTGCAACCATTTTTCAAACCATTTGCCAATCATTTTTTCAAATAAGTTTTACAATCACAATATTTTTACAAAGGTTGAAAACATGTGACAAAATATTTGCAAAATAGTTTTCAATAGATGTTCACAAAGATTTTCAAACTATTTTTCAAACATTTTGCAAAAAAAAACATTTTCACCTGATTTATTAATCAGTATGTACAAAAAGAATTTGAGGAATGATGACACCTTTTTATTAAGATTTTTAATGAATTTTTAAAGAATAATTAGCCATATTATTAAGAAAGTACAAAAGTACGAGTTATGGCTAAAGTATATACGTAGTATATACGACCCCCCTATACTTAGCTTGAGCTATGTCCTCATAGATCGGAGATAAAAGAGAAGAAATAACTCGTACTAAGTATAGACAAGTCTAAAGAATGTATGAATCAATGAATGAGAAGTTGATCGTCCCCCCTATACTTAGGGTCAACTAATCCTAAGTATAGCAGACTGTACACAACGCAGGGAGGGTCAAGGGTGGGAATGAACAGATCGTACTCCAATTGTCTCCTCCTATACTTAGGGTAAGATATCCCTAAGTATAGACAAGAAGAGGAGACAATGGAGAGGATCAAGGACTGGAAATACTCGGGGTGCACACCCCCTATACTTAGGACAAAGTACGTCCTAAGTATGGACAACTGTCTACAAGGGCGGCACCTTTTTGATAGATGAAGAAGGTAGAAGAGGAAAAGAAGAAAAGAAGAAAAGAATAAAATAAATCAACAGATGAAAGAGTGATATGGACAGATGATCTGTACAGCGGAAGATAGAAGTGATCACCATGTATGAGATGCAGATGATATGAGTCAAAGGACACATCTCATACCAGAAGAATGGGGGCAACGTCAATGGTCGGCGGGTCATGATCTAGATATAACTTCAGGCGTTGACCATTGATGCGGAAGGTAGAGGAAGATGACGGTTCGGATATGTCGATGATGCCATTGTCATGTACCTTCCTGACCACATACGGACCTTTCCACTTGCTCTGCAATTTCCCTGGAAATAATTTCAGCCTAGAGTCAAACAACCATACTCTCTGATCCGGCTCAAACTGTTTATGGCTGATATGCGAATCGTGCCATGTCTTCACTTTCTCTTTGTACTGTAGGCTGTTGGAAAAGGCTGTGTCTCTCAGTTCTTCCAGGGCTGCCAATTCAGCTCTTCTCTGGTCTCCTATACTCTCGGGATCTAAAAGTAACTCAGTGACTGCCCAAAAAGATTTGTGCTTGATCTCCACTGGCAAATGGCACGGCTTGCCATAGACGAGACGAAAGGGAGATGTCCCCAATGGATTCTTGAAAGAAGTCCGATAAGCCCACAAGACCGAGTCCAAAAGCTGTGACCAATCCTTTCGGTCTGGGCGGACAACTTTCTGCAAGATTGTCTTTATCTCTCGATTCGATACTTCGGCAAGACCATTAGTCTGAGGGTGATATGGAGTGGCAACCCGATGGTCGATGCCGAACTCGTCTACAAGGGCCCTAACCTTGTCATTGATGATGTGAGACCCCCCGTCTGAAATCAAGACTCTAGGTACCCCGAACCGTAAAATGATATTTTTCCTCAAGAATTTGCACACGGTTTTTGCATCTGCGGCTCGGGCGGGGATGACCTCAACCCATCGGCTGACATAATCCACAGCGAGCAAAATATGCTCGAATCCCTGACTCTTAGGAAATGGGCCCATGAAATCAATCCCCCATGCATCAAAAACCTCACAGAAGTGAATGGGTTGCATGGGCATCATGTCTCTCTGCCCGCAGGTTCCCATTTTCTGACAGTCAGTACATCTCTTCACGAACTCATCAGAATCCTTGAAGAGAGTAGGCCACCATAGGCCGGATTGAAGAACCTTTTGTGTTGTCCTTTTTCCTGAATGATGTCCTCCTGCCTCAAGCTTGTGGCAGTATGTGAGGACGCTCTGCTGCTCTTCTTGAGGAATGCACCTCCTCCAAATATTATCCCCTCCTTCATGATAAAGGACGAGATCCTCCCAATGGTAAAACTTGGCCTTAGCTAGGAAGGTCTCAAGTTTCTGCCTGGGCCAACCATGAGGGACTATCTTGGCAACAAGATAGTTTACAAAGTCAGCATACCACGGGAGTGAGGTGACAGCCAAGATCGCCTCATCTGGAAACGTCTCAGTGATAGGTGCGCTGGGCTCAGATTCCTCAAGATTCTCCAATCTGGAGAGATGATCCGCCACCACATTCTTGACTCCAGGCTTATCCTTAATCTCAATATCAAATTCCTGGAGTAGAAGGATCCATCTGGTAAGACGTGCTTTGGCATCCTTCTTAGCCATTAAGTACCGGATGGCGGTGTGATCAGTGTAGATTGTCACTCTAGATCCGAGAATATATGATCGGTACTTATCAAGAGCAAAGACTACGGCCAGCATCTCTTTCTAAGTCACAGTGTAATTCCGCTGAGCGGCATCCAAGGTCCGGCTGGCGTAGTGAATAGCAAAGGGTAATCCATCCCTCCTCTATCCAAGCACAGCCCCAACGGCAAAATCTGAAGCATCCGTCATGATCTCGAATGGGAGAGACCAGTCGGGTGACTGAAGGACAGGAGCTGAAACAACCATTTCTTTGAGAGTCTCAAACAACTCAAGACACTTATCATTGACAATAAACTCGGTGTCTTTCGTCAGCAAGTCAGTGAGCGGTCGGGCAATACGACTGAAGTCCTGAATGAACCGTCGGTAGAAACCGACATGCCCCAGAAAAGACCGCAACTGGCGCAAGTTGGACGGTGGATTGAGTTTTCTGATGATATCTACCTTGGCAGGATCGACCTCCATGCCCCTGTTGGAGACGATGTGACCAAGGACCGTCCCCTGAGTCATCATGAAATGACTCTTCTCCCAGGATAAAACAAGATTGACCTCAATGCAGCGCTTCAGCACACGGTCTAGGCAGTCAAGACAAGCGTCGAACCCGTCGCCATAGACCGAGAAGTCATCCATGAAGACCTCTAAACAGTCACCCACCATGTCCGAAAATATGGACAACATGCACCTTTGGAATGTCGCCGGAGCGTTACATAGACCAAAGGGCATCCGTCTGAAAGCATATGTCCCAAACGGACAGGTGAATGTCGTTTTCTCCTGGTCTTCGGGCGCAATGGCCACTTGATTATATCCAGAGTACCCGTCAAGGAAACAATAATGACTCTTCCCGGCCAGCCGCTCGATAATCTGATCAATGAATGGTAGCGGGAAGTGATCCTTCTTGGTGGCCTCATTCAATCGTCTGTAGTCCACACAGACCCTCCAAGAAGTTGGTACTCTGGTAGCGATCTCCTCTCCAGACTCATTGACAACTGTAGTGATACCCGTCTTCTTAGGTACCACATGTAACGGACTTACCCATTTGGAGTCGGAGATGGGATAGATGAAATCGGCGCTCCACCACCTTGAAATTTCTTTCATGACTACGTCTCGAAGATTCGGGTTCAGCCGTCGCTGGAACTCACGCGACGGCTTAGCGTTATCCTCGAGATAAATGTGGTGGGAGCAAAGATTTGGGCTCAGCCCCTGGAGACCAGCTATACTCCAACCGATTGCCTTGCGGTTTCTTTCAAGAACCTCCATCAGACGAGATTCTTGTTCTCCAGTCAAGTCTGCTGAGATAATGATTGGGTGCATTTCTGGCTCACCTGCAAGGAATCTATACTTCATTGACTGCGGCAGAGGTTTCCGTTCTGGACAACTGGGAGGTGGCATATCTGGCTTCTGATATGTCTGTGTAAACGCTACCAGGTCTGCATGGGAGAACTCTCGCTCTACGTGAATCTCTGACAAAGGGCGGTTTGCGGAATCATAAATGAACTGCACTGGCTCGCACTCTGTCATGGCTGTTGGCTCAGAAGGAATCAGACAAGGCACATAATCATCAAAATCAGCCCAATAAATGTCTGAATCCGATGGATCAGAAGAAGATGAACATGATTGAAACTTATCAGCACCACTCATCACAACACTGTCAGCCTCAGGTATATCCTCATCCAGGGGTGTGCTCTCCCGGCTCTCGACTGCCATGAGCTATAGATACAGTGAATCTGTAGGCAAGGCGAGGGTCGGTGCTACAGGATCTACCCAGTTGGATTCATCATCAGTCATCACAAAATCACACACCTGGTGGATGTCTAGCTCTTCCTCTGTCAAATGCGCTGCTTTACTGGACTGCTCCGAGCATTCTAACTCTCTGGCTCTGGTTTCCTCTATCGTCTCTATTTGTATGGTCTCGCCCTCTACGCGAAAGCATACCTTCCCACAATCATGGTCGGTCACCGCCTTGGCTGTGGCCAAGAATGGACGTCCGAGAATGATGGGGCATCAGTTACCGACTCAGGGATCTCCATGTCCAACACAACAAAGTCCACGGGGAATTTCAGGCCCTGAATGGTAACGACCACGTCTTTCAATAACCCCTTCGGCCTCTTAGTCGACCTATCAGCAAACTGAAGGACTGTCCTGCTCCTAAGAAGAGGACCAAACTCGAGTCGGTCGAGTAAGGCTGCCGGAAGAAGGTAAATTGAAGAGCCGCTGTCTAATAGAGTACGATCAAATTGCTGTTCCTGAATCTCGCATCTGACATAGGGAGCTCCTGCATCTGGTCGCTTAGCTGGCAGCTTGTTCTGGATGGTACAGCAAGTGGAATGAGTGAGCACATGGATTTGATCTCTGTGGTTCCTCCTCTTCCTGCGGACGGTAGTCTTCTCTTTCAGGTTCTTCTTGAAGAGGGGGATGTGCTCAAGTGCTTCTTGTAGAGTCAGCTGAATATGAAATCTGTCTATCATCTGATTGCCGAACTCTACTTGTTGTTCTTTTTTGGGATTTTCTCGTTTATTCCCCTTCGCTCGGCGGAGTGCCTCAGGGAAGGGAATGGTAGGGGCCTCCTCAGATGGAGGACTAGGAATCGGCCCCTGTGCCTGTGAAGACGGAGAATCCATACAAACATCATCGTGCAACACATATGGATCCGCAATTTGAACAGAAACCTTTCCTTTATTCATATTTTTGTTTTTCTTTTTGTTCCCACAGTCCATAGGTACAAAATGTGGTAACATCACAGATGGTGGCTCAACAAAAGTAGATATGGTGGGCTCAGCACCACCACTAGCACCGGTCTTTGCGGCATCAGCACCGCGCTCTGGTTCATCATCCAAAATGGTGGCTTCAGCACCACCGTCTTCAACATCATCATTAGCGGCATCAGCACCGCTATTCTGCTCCTCTGGCGCTCCTGGTTCAGCTGGCGGTTGTCGCTCAGAAGAGGCACCGCCGGCTGGCATCCTACCGCTCCTAGTAGTCACAAAATCAACATCATTCAAAGAATAAGACATATCATTCAAATTGTCACTAGGAGAAGTATCCTCTGTAAACTCTACCTGCTCAGACTTCCTCTTCAGATTGTTCGAGTTAGGCTCAATCTGAGCAGGTATGGCGGCCTTGCCTTTGATTATTTCTCTCATTTCCTGCCGGAATTCATCCATTTCTTGCCTGAAAGATGCTCGCTGTTCAGATATCAAGCGGGCAAGATCATCGAGCGTTGGGTTCTCAAAGGTGGGACCTTGAGAACCGGATGGTTGTCCTTGCTGGAAATGGGGCTGCTGCTGCTGATATTGCTGGTACGGATAATTCTGGGTTGGCTGGGAATAAGACTGCTGAGGCTGCTGTCGCTGCCTCCACTACTGTTCCTGATAGGAGGGACGAGGACCATTCTGATATTGTTGTTGATGGGCATACTGGGGCTGTTGGTGTGGTTGGCTGTTCTGCTGTCCTTGGGCAGGATTCTGCTGTTGGGATGAGGAGCCACCGTTGCCCCAACGGAATCCGGGGTGATCACGACGAATCCCGGGTTGAGGGTACCGATCGTACCAAATCCCATTGACTTCCATCAATGGTTCCTGCTCAAAGGATGGTGGAGGAAGAATAGCCAGTGGCTGCTCCAGCTGATACACCACCATCTGAGTATCTGTAGATGGCGGCTGCGATGGGTAGTACGGTAACAATGGAACCGGCTCTGCCTGCACATGGTTTACCTGACGGTACGAGGTAGATGGCTGGCTGGCATTGCTACTGCTCGGATCAGCACGTGATCTGGGAGGCTGTTGTGACTGAGTTTGTGCCTCCCGGACGCACAAGATCTGCGTCTTCAGATCACTCATGGTCTTGGCAATCTGGTCCATCTGGGCCATGCCTTGCATCTGCTTCTTCTCAAGGATCTCGAGGCGGTCCAGCTTCTCACTGATTATGCCCATGTCGGCTACGGCTGATTCAGCTTGGGCTGCGGCAGCTGACACTGTATTGGGACCGGCATCGATGCGGGCGATCCTCTGGAATGATCCCGCTCCTTGCGGGGGCTTCTGTTGTGTGTAGACTCGGGCCTGGGTCATCACAGTAGAGTTTTCTGCCATGCCTTCGTAGATGGACCAGACGTCGTCTTCTCCCTTGGAGAAATAAGATCCACCGCAAGAGGCGTTCACTAACCCCTGCAGCTCCGGTGTCAGCCCACAGAAGAAACTCTGCACGAGATTGGGCTTGGAAATGTCATGATGTGGACACCGGTCTATGAGCTCTCTGAATCGATCCCAAGCTTCATGGAATTGTTCATTTGGGATCATGACGAAGTTACTGATCATGGCTCTAGCTGCGTTGGTCCGGCCGAGAGGGTAATACTTCTTCACGGATGCGGTCCGGAGATCTGCCCATGTGTCGACGAATCGCCCAAGGTGTTTGAATCAGTAGGTGGCTCTGTCAACCAAAGAGAATGGGAAGGCGATCATCTTTATGGTGTCCTCGGTCATCAACCGATCATGGATGGTGCTGCAAATCATCTTAAATTACTGGAGGTGGAGGTGCGGCTCATCGGTCGGCAACCCATGGAACTTGGGTAGAAGCTGGATTGTGTGGGGCTGAAGCTCGAAATCTCCATGAATGGGCGGGAGTCGGATCCAACAATGAGTGAGGGATGCAGCTGGGTTGTGCAATTCCCTCATGATGGTCTGTGGTGGTCTCTCAGCGTCTGGATCGCCTCCTCCTGCATCAGGTCCTCCTCCACCTCCACCGCCACCGCCCCCAGGTCGATTCTCTCTCATCTGCGCTATCTCTCTCATCAGATCACCCATGAATGTTCCCTGGTCACGGATCTGTCTCTGCATTGTCTCCAGGGACTCTAACAAGGAGTTGTTGATGGCCGCCTGATCAAATATGAACGGGGGGTGATCATGGTCATCTGGGTGCTCGCCTCTGTCTGCCATCACTGGATTCTCTGAAAAAGCAAAAGAGGCCATCTCAGGTGCTGCCGAATGATCTGAGCTCTGTGATGCAGTAAATTCTGACACTATTGGACTGAGAGAAGGAGAATGGGAAGGGTGGTCGAGGGGGAACAGGGTGGATGTGAACTCAGGCTCGGAGAGGGGACTCTCCGAGGTGTTCCTAGATGAATGAGGAGGAGTGCTGGATAGCGGTGCCGACAGGGTCGGCCTAAGAGATCTCCGTCCCATCATCTTGATCTAGAGAAAGGCAGATGAGATCTGGAATGCAAACAGGATGATAAATCAAAACCCCCAAATTCACCTACACAACTCTTGAGCTGATGACCGTGAGAGTTCGGTCTGTTATCTTGTCAATTTTTATTAGGTGATCAGTCAATCTATCAGAGCGTTAGAGCGAGCTGTTAGGTATCCTACTTTCCTAGCCGACTGTCCCAATCCACGTCAGATCTTTCCCAGCCAGTATGAATTGCGGACCGTAACCCGGTTGTTCCCGCTAATTCAATCTGTTAAGGACATCGCGGTCCGCTTTACCGGTTACCGGAGAGATCCTCACTGGAGAACGACTAACCACGACCAGTAGTCAACCAAAATTTCAGATGTGGCTCTATCCTAGTGTCGAGTCACTCTCTCGCAGCAGATAAATCAAACAAGGAGGGGGTTACTCTCCCAATACAAAATTTTTGGTGGGATGAGTTTTAAGGTCAAGTTTGCATTAGCAGTCCCAATTTTTATTGTTTTCACTTTTTATGTATTTTTCTGAGCAATCATCGTCTAAAGAATTTTCCAATTTCCTTGTTATTAAAAAGTCCAAAAAAAATGGGGGAGGAACGCGGAAAAGCCGATGCGCAGTCAAAATCTATGATGCATGCAGGGATAGAAATGCGTACCTTGTCGCCAGCACTCTACATGCAAAGTGATCCGCGCATAATTTAAAGACAATAATTTAAACTACCTATTTGCATGCACGAGGAAATCGTCCTAAGATGAGCAACTTCTATTAACGTGAAAAACAAGTAGCTATGACAAAGAAAAGAGTCCGGAGTCCGGTCTAGGCTCACCCCTCCTCTTCTCGACACATCGAGTTCAGGAGTAGCGCTTAACATGGTGGGCTCGCGGCACGTGGCCTCTAGTCCAAGTCAAATAGCTTTTTCAATTGATTTTTAGCCAAGTCCAATTGCGTTCTATAGGTGCAGGCAAGATATTAGGGATTGGGCCTTAGCTTCTTAGTTCGTCACAGTTAACAAAAATTCCTATGTCTAGGGGCTAAATCCTCGTGAAACAAATAGAAATGAAGGCAAGAAAACCGCGAAAAACACAAAACCGCGGTGAGCCCTCAAGTGAACAAACACTTGGAAATTAGGCCCGAGTGTTCTGGAGAGTCTAAGTTATTACAAATAAAGTCTCTCTCTCACTTTAATTCACAAGAGTTTTTAGCCTACAAAAATTCTATAAAAATGATGGTCTTCTCAACCCTCCAAATTTCTTTCGATGCTAAGTGAGCTTCCACGTGGGTGCCCAAGCGCCTTGAGTAGAGCGCTTCCCTTGCTTGGCGGTACCTCGCACAAAAATTCAATAAAAAAGTGATTAGACCAATCAACAATAGAGTTCAATAAATGTATAAAAAGATAAGCAAATATCCACAATCAATCACAAAAGAATGCTCTATACGCTGTTGCTCCCCGGCAACGGCACCATTTGATAAGCACGAAATTCAAGGGGTCTAATGTCTCTCACAAAGCGGAGACAACCGTGTCGCTGTGGTGACCCTCAAGGAATCCAGTATTTAATCAACAATGAACCCACAATCAATAAATCAAGCAATGACAAATAAATGTGGAGTCAAATTTATTTTTAACTCTACAAAAAGATGTATAGGTGTAAGTATGTAGAGAGTTCGAACACAGGGAGCAAGGCAGGATAGATCAAGCTAAGTGCAAAATGTGATGTGATTGTGATCAATGCCTACAAGATGCAAATATTTTTGTGGGTTTTAATTTTTAATTTTTATCTTTTATTTTTTTATATTGTAATTTTGTATTTTGATTTTTAATTTTCTGATTTTTATATTTTATATTTTATTTTTTTGTTTCTTTTTCAAGATTGGAAAATAAAGACAATGTAACAAAAGACAAGATAAAATATGTATAAAAATGTGCAAAATGACCAAAAATTCAGAAATAAAATGTTTTTGATATTTTTAGGAATTTTTACTATTTTTGTGATTTTTGGGTATTTTTCAAACTGTTTTTGGTATTTTTAAATACTGAAATAAGGGAAAACAGTGAAAATTGTGCTGGCTGTGAGTAGAATGGGAATTAAAATTAGCAAACAACAACCAAAATTTTTCACACTAATTTTCAAATAAAGAGAATGAAATATAGAGTAAACAGGAACTGAGTTTGTCTTTTTCTGAGTTTTCCTTGATTTTATATATTTTTTTGAAGTTTTTGAGTGTTTCTAAATTTTTAGTGTTTTTCTTTTGAGATTTTTAGTGATTTTTAGACTGACACTAGAGTAGGTTAAAATAGACACTAGGTAATTTTTTTTGGAATTTTTCGAAGTGTTTTAACAATTTTTATGGGTTTTCTAATGCAAACAGTGAAATAAATGCATGTTTTTGATTTTTAATAAATATGAAAATGCAATAAAAATGCAATGCAAAAACATGCCGTGCAAGTACAAGTTAACAGGAGCTTAAGCCTATTTTTGTGGAATTTTTGGACTTAAAATGATAATTTAAATAATTACAACAAGCATCCAAAAGTTAAACAAGCCTGGTAGGGGTATAAGTGCAATTATCAGAACTTCTAGGGGCACATATGCAATTCCCACAAAAATATATAACGTTAAATATAAGTTTCTGGACTAAAAACAAATACCCAAATCCGGAGGGGGTTCGTTGCAAAATGTCCAACTCACACGCACTGGGCACGTGACCTGGCAGGGGTATTCTTGGAATATTACAAAGTTCCAGGGGCTCAGATGCAATTTCTCTAAAACATTACAACTTAATTAAAAAGTTCATGGACCTAAGCGAAATAAACAAAACCCAGGGGGGTCCTTGCAAAATACCCAGCCCCCTCACGCGCACTGGGCACGTGAGGTGACGTGGATTGGACCTAAGTGCAAATAAGAAAACTACGGGGTTCTAATTGCAAATATTACAGAAATATTTAAACTACAGCTTAAAGTTTATGGACTGAAATGAAATACAAAATTTGGCGAGGGGAAAAGTGCAAAATACCCACGCCTTATCTCCTCGTGCGCGATCGAACGGCGGAGGGCCGCTCACTTATCCACGTGGCGTGCGCACAACACGCGATGACGGTTCGGCGATGATTAGTGGAGATCAGATCTGGCGAAGAGATCGACGGCAGAACGTGGCCAAGATCTGACGCCTGAGGTGCGATCTGGAGCGGGCCTAGGATCGGACGGTGGAAGCACCCGGAGGAAGAACAGGGAAGAACTTCGCCGAGATGAAGTTCCTCCGGCGAGGTGACGCGCCTCCGGTGGTCTGGGCCGCAACAAGAAGGTCCGGGAGACTCCTACGATGATGCTCTGGCGTCTGGGGCTCTCAAAATCGGCGGAGAAGCTCTGGGGCGCTGCTGCAGAAGCGGCGGAGCTCGAAGCTCCAGGTATCTCCGGCGGAGGTCGAATCCGAGCCCCCAGGCGATGTACTGCTCCAGGTACCTGCAAAAAGGGGTGAGAGGGTCCAGAGCAAACTGCCTGGGCCCCGCGGAGGTGCAATGGAAGTCGGAAATGGACGGTGGACGGCGAAGGGACGACAGCCGGAAGTGCGCTCCGGCGATGAGCTATGGGAGATGGATCAATCGACGGGAAGCGGATTTTTTTAGGAATTTTTGATACTGAAGCTACGGGGAATAAAATGAAGCGAAAAGAAAGGGGGAAAAGGGATACCTCGAAGGTGGAAGACCTGAGGTGGAAGGACCTTGACGCCGGTGGTCGGCGGAGGTGGTGGAGACGCCTCGAGCCTTCCTCGACTCGTCTAACGACAGGGCAGTGGAGCTGTCACCTCCGGCTACCCAAAGAGCACGAAAGGGAGGAGGATTAATGGTCCAAGAGGGTTCAAACTTGGGCTCGAAGGTGGCGGGTTGTTTAAGTAGAAGGTGGTGGCGTCTCCTTCAAGCGAGATCCACGCGCGCATCATGAGGATTTTGCGTGATCTGAAGGCGCGTCGTGGGAGAGTGATGATCAGGGACGAAGTTCTAAGAAGGATTCGAGGCGAGAAAATGGAAGGATCGGGCGCCATAATTTCTTGAAAACAGGGGAAAAATCAGGGCATCAGAAGTGGCAGGCCTCGGTCAGGGAGTTGACCGAGGTCAACTCTAGACCGCACCTGGTTGGTCCACGTGGACCAACCAGGGAAAAGATTGAAAAATTATTTTATTAATTTGTTTAAAAATAGAAAAAGGCCGAATTAATTTTTGGTTAAAAAATAAAAAATGTTTAAAATTTTATGTAGTATTTTATTATGATTTTTAATTTATTTTATGAAGTATATTTTTACAAGTTGCTTTTATACCCCTATATAGGTATATTATCTACATATTTGAGTAATTATTTTTATTTTCGTAATTTTAATTTATTTATTTTTGTTTATTATTTTCTGAAATTATAAAATACTTTTATATACACAAATATATTTTTATTTTATTTTTCTGATTTATTTTGTATATTTAATAAATTAGAAGAGGATGTTATATAGGTATGTACATAGGTATTGTATCTTTGTTCTGTGTATATAAGTATTTTTATTTTGATTTTTATTTACATTTTTATTCTGATTTTAATATTCACAATTATTATAAGTAATATTTACAACATTATAAAAATATAAAATTATAAAAATAATAAACAAAGAATAAATTGAATATTTTAATCTGTACAAGTATACAATGAGGGTCCAAAACTCAACTTTCAAACCGTAGCTCCGCCAAATGCGAAACCACCGCCATTAAATATATTATTTTATTCTATATACAATTAAAGGTGAGTATGCCGCATTTGGAGTTTTTATTTGTAAGATACGGGTCTGAGAAGTTGGAGTTCTGGATTTTTATTCAGACCATAACTTTTTATCTGTACATTATTTTTTAATGAAATCAATTTTGTATTTTTCTTTATAAAATTAACTACAACTTTCATGTACAAAGTTTTTTTTATTTGATGTATAAAAAGTGAAACCAAAAATAGGTCCCAAAATGAATAAAGAATGAGTAAAATAAAAGGGATTTTATTGGTATTTTTAGCCCTTATCTCCCCCTACTTTATTCCTTGTCGACCTATTCATCAAGATGCCTAGGTCTCGGGGTTTCGGGTCATAAAATATTTGCAATATTTTATTCTTTTTCTTTTCTTTATTTATTCTATAATTTTGGCTTTAATTACAGCTTTTTATACACTATATAGATGCACATGTATGAATGCTAAGATGATGATATTAATGCTATTTACAGGCATTTGCTAGGGTTTTTGGTGCCAAAATGATAGAATAAAGATGATGAAATGTGGATTCATCAGTCCCCCAAGTGCACTGGCACTCGACGAAACAGACCCCGAACTCTGTCAAGTGGTCAACGCCCTAGAAAATATTACAAGTGATAACAAGAATGATAACGGAACAAAATACTAAATGTCCTCAAAGGATCTTCCAAATCTTCTACTCCTCTTCTCCTACGGCTCGATGGAGAAACTAGCCGCCTTCGCTTCGCTCGGGTGCGCCAGTGCTCCTAGGAATGTCGCCCTCGCTCGTCGGGCCCTCGCAAGAAAGAGAAAAACAAAAGATATGACAGATCACAGTTATGCAAAATATATCGAATAAAATGAAGTAGAAAATCAAACAAGCAAAGAAAAACAAGTATATGCACAAACCAAGAGCAGAAGGCAAAGAAGACCTATCTACCCTCGCCGTACCTCCCCAGCAACGGCGCCATTTTGATTAGCCGGTAATCTCACTAGGATTTTAGTTTATTAATGGAGAATGTCGTTGTACCCAAAGAAAAACCAATTAAATCAAATAATTATTAAATCCAATCAAAGCAATAAGAGAAAATGACGGATTCTTGCTATTTTAATTATTAACCTGGTATAGCTCCCAGGGTTGAACTCAAGGAGGCAACAATTATTAAGCAAGGGTTATTCGCTTCAAATACAAGCAATGAAATAAAAGAGGTAATCTAAACAAGCTACTCTTGGATTTTTGAGAGTTTTTATGTTTTTATTTTTATTTTATGGAAGACAATGTTTTTTTATGATTTTTTGAATTATTAAAAATAGAAAATCAAAGAAATTCGCAATGGAAAAAGAAATGATGAACAACAACACAATAGGAACTTGATCTACTTTGTATAAATTTTTTGGAGACAATAATTGATTTTTATTCCATGCAATATAGACAAGAAAATAATTGCAGCAGAAGGACCGAATTGTAATTATTGCAAAGAGTTTGATCAGATTATAACAGAGAACGCCTATAGTATACTTAGGCAATTTTCACACAACATGGATATGCATATCACGTGTAAACAACTATGTGGACTTGTATTTTAAAAAGCAATAAAATTGATGCCTAATGTGCGAGTATCACAGTAATACACGTGCAATATTCACAAAAAGGGGCAGCAGATCTCGTGATATGAGCTGAAGTGGATTAGTCTGCAAATAAGATAAGTCCAAGGACATGAACACAAATCACCCAAAATATATATTCTGCACGCGCGGGGCTCATGAGCTCGACCAAATCGTTGTGCGGTGAGATGGATTAGCATGCGACGTGTCACGTGTGGTTGGAATATGACCTTTGGATCAGATCTGATCCAAGGGCGTCTATACGATCTGGGAAAGCCTCTTGTGTTTTCCCCCTTTCGCACTCGGCAATGAAAACCAATCGTTTGACGAAGTTCTTTTGAATGAAGATCAGCTGCGACGGTGGCTGATGGCGGTTCTTCGTGAGGATTTTGATCTGCGGTGGATCCCAGTTCTTCGATGATGCTTCGTGAAATCGGGGAAGGGACGTCGTAGATCTCAGCTTAGCAGACTAAGATAACCTGCAGAGAGTGATTCCTTTTCTCGATTCTTTTGGAATCGGATTGTAAATGTGAGCACATGTAAGAAATTAAATCTCATAATGATGGATATGCATCGGAGAGCAAGTGTACCAAATCAACCACTATAAGATTATAAAAAAAACATCTACAGTTTTTTTAGGATATGAGTGCATCCAGATCTCACGGTGATGTAATGATTACTTCACAAATTAGTCCATGGAAGATAGTCTCTCTCCAGGTATGGTAGTTGTCCTGATATCCAGAAATCTCACTTCTGCAAGTTATTAATGTTCTCATCGAAGCTCCAAATCCTACAGGAACAACGACTTCAAGAGGATGTGAATTTCAGATGTTCGTTGGATGTTGCGTTGCTCCGATCTCCTGCAAATACCGAATTGACTCGAGTTCGAAGACTCGGTCCAAAATGCAAATAAGAAGGGTGAGCGGGGCTCCGTCGGCGGTGGGGGATTTGGAGCCTGAGATATCCGTGATCGGATCTGGAAGGTATGGGAGATAGAAGAAGAAAATGAAGGGGATTGAAGGTGAAATGGATCGGCGACGAATTGGTCAAGTTGGTTTCGGCAACAAATAGAGTTTATAGATCTACGGCTACTGAGATTACACGAGCATTGAGCCAAATCGAAATGAAAATTAAATCTAAGGTTACACAGATGGAGTGGATTTGCCTGGGCTGAGGATCAAAGATCCTTGGGTCATTGCCTCGACGGATCGACTTGGCCGGAGGCTGGGCTCGTCGGAGGCGGAGCACGACGACGGATCGCCAGATCAAAGGCGATTTCTCAGTCGAATCCTCGCTGCAACAAAGCTTCCACACACTATCACTCTAGCGGAGATCTGGAGCTCACCGGAGAGAAGGAGATTGGCCAAACATGGGAGGAGGAAGAAGATGGGGGATTATTTATAAGATGAGAAACGTCATATTTCGAATGAAAATTCGATGCGCAAAACGAGGCAGGAAATTTGAAAATTCATATGGATGAAAACGAGGGTTGTGAGATCTTTATTTTGGTGAAGAAATCAACTTGATTGGATCAACGACCCGCTCTAGAAAATTCGGAGAAAACGGCTTATTTGGGCTGAAGGAGGAAAAGGACGAAATAGGGAAAAGGACGAAATAGGGAAAAGGACGAAACAACAGATTAAATAAGAGATAAATAAATTAAATAGATAAATAAATGTTTTTAAAATACAAGATAATGAAAATAAATAATGTTAATAATTTAATAAATAATTTTATGAAGATTTTTAATAAATAAAATAAATTAATTAAATAAGGTAAAATAAATAAGAACCTTTATTAATAGGTATAAAATACCTATGTGATACGTACTTTCATTTATTTTGTTTATTTTCAGATTTTATAATTTTTATTTTTATTTTATATAATTAAAATAAATATATACAAAATATTTAAAAATATAATATGTGCACAAATAAATAAATAAATATACAATATATACATATATACAAGTATACCCATAAGGTCCCAAAACTTACTTTTTGCATATTAACTCTGATTTCAGTGAAACTACTTTTATTTGATAGATATTTTTACAAAATAAACTTTAAAGGTGAGTACACTCAAATCGGAGTTCATACGACCAAGTTATGATGTTAGGAAGTTAGGCTTTACGGCTTTTAGATTTTGAGATTTATTGGTCTTTATTCACATTTATTTTTAAATTATATTTTTGTATTTTTCTAGTAATTTTTATGAACATTTTAGAAAAATAATTAAGTTATTTGAAGTTACAAATAAATAAATAGAAAATAAAGAAGTTTTATACACATAATGTACACATATACAAAGGGGTCCAAACGCCAAAACTTACACATCTTATTCCATGATTTTTTTGGTATTTTCAATAAATAGTATTAATTATAAAATGAAGTTTAAAAGTGAGTTTGGTCAATTTGGAGTTTTCTATAAATAGTTATGAACCTGAGAAGTTGGATTTTTAGCCTTTTTAGGTTCATTGTATTTATTTATTGGTTAAATATTTTCTGATATTTTTATAAATTAGTATACAGTATTACACACAACTTTCAAGAAGGAAATATTTTTGTTTGAAGTTGTTTTATTAACAAATAAAATAGGTGAAAATATGTGCAACGTGGAAAATGGTGAATATGTACAAGTGAGATTTGGTTTTCTTGATTTTTATAAGTTATGGACCCTATCTCCCCCTACTTTATTCGTAGTCGATCAGGCCAATTCTTGGCCTTCTCTCGGGGTTCGGGTCAGTATGCATTTATTCCATAAATACATCCTTCTTTATTTCTTTTCTTTTTCTTTTCTCCTTTATTCTTTTATTTTGGTTAAAAGGAATGATAAATGTACATTATTAACAAATATATGGTGAATGGTAAATAATGAGAATTAATGAATATGTACATGTGTTTTACTAAGGATTTTAGCTAAAATAAAAGAATAAAGATGATGAATCATGGATTCATCATGGCCCAATCAGATTATCCAGAAAAGAGAAAAATAAAAGAAATTAGAAAAGAAATAGAAGAAGTAAAATTAGGAAAAAGTCAAAACATGAAAGTTGTAGATCTCGATGAGATCTACAAGTTTCATGTTGGATAAATGACCAAAAGAGATTAAAAACACAAAGCATAAAATTATGAAGTATTTTTAAAGGATTAAAAACACTTGCTTTAGTTGTTTTATAAACTTTTTATCTTTTTAATTTCTTTTTAAAATCAAAATAAATATCTACAATATTTACTCTATTTTTGGAAGATTTTTAATAAGAAATAAAACAAAGAAAAATAGAAGCAAATAAAAAGGGTTAATTTATAAACAATAATTAGGGATATTTATATAAGATGGTTAATTTTTAACAAAGCGGTATTAATGAAGATTTCTATTGAGTTGTTTAATCAAGGAGGATAATGATTGATAGATAATATGATTAATCAGATATTCATCATTAGCCAAACCCTATGAATCTCTCAAGATTTCGACATTCTAGTCTTCATTGTTTTTCAATGTTTAGAGTCAATTAGGGTTTGATTATTTTTATTGTCCGGTGAACTCATACCTCTTCGCTTTCTTACTCTTACCAAACTTGATGACTCATATCTGTGTTTTGAACCATGTCGGATGATCTTCTAATGAGAAGTATTCTTATGTGAGATTCTTTGACAACCATACATACAAGAAGGTTAGGTTTCTAAGGATAAGTGACTTGCATCCTAGCCAAGAGCTAGAGGTTTAATCTTCATCTCAAAGAAAAGAACAACCTCCTGCACAATCCCCACTTCCTCACCTTCCTTCATAGCATGCGTGTAATGTTTCCATAGATCCTTCCACATGTAGTTAGTTACATTCCAATGCCTCGACTTGTCTATTTTTCCACACATGGTATTGGAACTCTCCTCTAGCTTATTACAGTCAAATATCACAATGATAACTTCACCAAGATGATGTGCATACTTAATAGCCAACAAGAGATATTTGGAAAAATCTTAATAAACGAACAAGAAGAAAATGAAAGAGGAAATTTTCTTGCAACATAAAAAAGAAGTTTCGAGGAAGACACTTGCAATTTCTTCATGCAAATTAAAGAGAGAATCTTCAACATCAAAAAATCTAAAGGAGATTTGCAGATTATTTCAACATTGGTGAAGTACTTTAAAGCAGCCCCCATGCAAAGAAGATCTATCCTCAATTTTTTTGACATTGGCATCTAATTATTTGATGACTTTTTAGAGTTAAACTACTGTCTTTTTCCTCAAGTATTGTTTGGACACACGCTTATTTGCTTACTATATTTGATTTGTTGCTTGTGTACTCATGTTACTCTTTTTGCTTATGATAAAAAAGGAAGTACCTAATGCACATCTTTAGGGGAAGCCTTTGAAAATTGATTAATCTTGATCAATTGTGCTTTAATTATAAGTATTATTAACATGATAGCTTATAATAATTTGTTAGTCTTGTTATTATCAAAAAGGGGTAATTGGTTAAGACATCATAGTTTTGATAACAAGAAAAATAAACTCTTAATTGATTTTGCTATCTACAATATTTGTTATCCTTTGCACTAATAAAGTTCTAAGTTAAACTTCACACAAGTTAAATGATTAAAGTGTTGTTGTATTTGCATTGACTATGTAATATGTGTTATCTCAAGATTGACTTTGTTCTTCCTCAAGTTGACTATTCAGTGGACTTCATTCGATAAAAAAGTCTAAGTGTTGTTTTTCTTTATTAAATCGGTATGTGTGTTTGGTACAAAGACTTCAAACTTGAAGTCCTCACTTAATGTTGCATTTGGCGTATATACACTTTGCACTAGTATACCTTGACTCTAGTCAAAAGAGATTTTTCAACATAGTTGCACCATTACGCCCTAATCTTAAACTAGTACACCTTGACCTAAATTCTTAAATTATGTATTAACCTATGATGCACTAATACACCTTGATGTACATATGTGCACCTTCAAGTTTTTTTTGAGAGTATTTGCACCTTCAAGTTTAACATTGGGAAATAGTTGTTTCACCTGAACTCTGGAACAAGCTTTGTGTTACAGGGTTAGCAAAATGGGTAATACGTTTTTGTAAATAGTAAGTATTTGGATGATTGGGATGGTAAATGTGATTTGATGTGTGATTATTTGTGAGTGATAAAAGTAAGACCCAGTCATTAATTCCAACCCTAAAATTGAGGAGTAATTAGGAGGTAACCCAAATAAAAAAAGAAGCATTACTTTCGAATAATTGTTTTACCCTGATGAACCAATTGCCAAACAATCCCTTAATAGAGTTATATACATTGAGGTATTCTATGTGAAAACCTTTCTTCTATAAGAGAAAATAAATCCATTAAGTTGTATGCTTGTAATACACCTCTCCCCCCTCCCACACACATACACATCTTTGGAGACTTTTAGAGAGTTGACTATCTATTACTTTGCAGCTTTTTTGTCGAGACTACACCAAAAGTAGGTCAATTAGTGAATGTTTGTAAAATCCAAGCAGGCCAGTCGTAGGCACAAGACGTAGCGCTCGTTGATAACGCTCCCGCTACCCTTGTTAATTCGAGCAAATTAATGTTCAAATTAATTGATATTGTTCGTTGCAGTCAGATAATGAGAGCATATCAAAAACCACTTTCAATTATATTCAAGTTAATTTTGAGCGGCAAATTTTTTTACTTGGTGGAAGTCCAAGGTCGAACTCAGGGAGGCAGCTGTCTCCTTAGGTAGATTCGAAGCAAATTTCCAAGGTTTGATTTTCAGAGGAGATATTTTTACTCTTTTTCGGGTTTTTTATGCCAGACACATGCAAAATAAGGCCAAATTATAAGTTAAACCAGATTGATGGTCAAATTAATTCCAAAAATTATGAAACTTGGCCAGATGATGAATTATGATAAAATTAGTCTACCCTAATTTTTTTGGAATTTTCTGACACTACATTAATTAACTATGAATTAAAAATGAATGCAAGGTGATTTTGACTAATTTAATTTTAATAAATACCAAATCACACTATTTTTTGATATCAAAATTATCCTAGATAGATCTACGAGTGAAGAATCCAAGAATTAATAAACCTAAATCTTCGTGTGAAATGGTCCTATGAAAAATCAATAAATCAAATCAATAAATGATTTATTTATGCCTCGAGATGCGCGCAAATGAGATGATTTTTGGTCACAGTACGAACTTAATTGTCTTGAATCTAATGTGATTTTTTGGGGAATTTTTAGATTCACAGAAAAATTACTATTAATTAAGAGGTGAAATTGGGCAAAATATAGCAAAAATGAGCCACTTAATTAATAGAAAATTCTACTGATATTACAAAAATATGCCACCTGTCATAATGAAGAGGACAACATAAACTTCACAATGCAATTTTTAGAATTAAAAATGAGGCTAAATGTATATCTAAATATGCGTGCAAATACAAGGGTATAAATGCAATTACAGAAATTTAAATTGCTAGAAATAAAACATGCTGACAAGGACTTTTGTGCAATTACCTAGAATGCAGGGGGGTAGATGCAAATTTTCCACGGATCACGTGCTTCTCACGAGAAGTGCGCCTGGCAGGGACTGAAGTGCAATATAGAAAACCTTCAGGGGCCTCGATGCAATTGACCCAGGAAGCACGTGCTGATCACGTGGGGTCCTGAGGCTCGGAGTACTTCGTTTGCTCGAGACGAGGCTCGGGTGACTCTAGAGGCTCGGGTGTTGGCTCAGAAAAGCATCAGGGATCCAAGCATAACGGTCGAGGAAGAGGCTCGGATCGGGTAACGTGGATGGATCTGGGCCGTGGGATTGAGTGGTGATCCGACGGTGATGAAAGGCGGACGTGTGGCATGGCTTGACCCTTTGTATCAAGATTGATCAAACGGTCTTTGAAGCTCGATGAAGAGGACGACGTGGACGACGAAGCACCGCTGGATCTAGAGGAATCCAACGGCCCTCGGCTGCTTTGGCTGATGGCGACGTGGCGTGATCAAGCCCGTAGGATCACGGATGATCCAACGATTGCGGAAGGAGTCGTCGTGGAGTGCTCCTGACCGTTCGATCAAGACGATCGAACGCCTGTGGGATTTCGTCCCCAACGGCCCTCCGCTTCCGACGGTGGAGAGGGGCTGGGCTCCGATGAAGTTGGTGTAGCTCCTCCCCGTCCTCTTGTCATCGACGAGTGGCGATGGAGGGTCTGGAGAAGCTCGGAAGGTGTGTGGCGAGCGGTAGAGCGTCCGGTCGTCTCAGGGGGAAAAGAGATGCGCTGGAGCTCGGTGACGGAGGAGCTCGAATACAGCTCCGACGAGCCTCCGGCCAATCAAGATGGAAGTACCTCAAGGGTTAGAGATATAGCCGAAGCATGCGTGGTGTCCGTGAAGTGTTTCGAAGCGAGATGAGAGGCCTATGGAGGAGTGAGGATGGCTGGTGAGCGAGCTCTGCCGAGATGGCGGATCTGGGATCGAGCGAAGGTGAAGTGCGGCGTTTGACGAAGCTAAGGCTAACGCGAGGATCAGTGCTCCGTCGCGGAGCTCGGAGGGAGGACGGTGGAGCGAGAAGACGATTGTGGAGGGCGAATTTAATCGGAGAAATCAAAGGAGAAACTGAGAAGGAGATCGGGAGGAGAATGGAGGATGCTACCTGGGATTAGAAGCTCAGAGGAAGCTTCCGTGTCGTCGCTCGAAGGTCGGTAGGAAGCCTGAGCTCAAGCAGCTCACGGAGGTAGCTGCAGCACGGCGAAGTTGGCCGTGGATCTTGCCGGAGAAGAAGCCCTTTCTTTTCTCAACGTCTCAATGAATTGCTGTCACCAAATCGAAGGCCGGAGCTCGGGGAATCTCTCTGGAATGGCGGATAGGCCTGACAGTGGTCGGAGGCGGGTGATTTATAGGACGAGGGTGACGGCAGGGGTAGCTGGGAGGCGAAGTTCATGGAAGTCATGGGTCGATTCTAGTGGTAGTCGTGAGGAGTGAGGAATCTAGCGAGGATGAGGGAAGAGTAGTGATGGTCGTGGTGGCGTTGGTGATCGGAGAAGGTGGTTGTGGTGGAGCCGAAAATAGAAAGGGGGTGGCCCCATGCGCAAGATCGAGATCGTGGGAGAGAGAGAGAGAGTCGATCGGAGGTAGACGACGAGACCCTAGCCATTGGATCGTGAGATCCAATGGCTACCAGCGAAGCGCTAAGAGATGGCTGAGATTAAATCGAGGTGATGCGATCGAAGAGTGGAGGATGCTCCACGTGTCATACTAGAGGCGCAACGCTATTGGACAGGTGAGATTAGATTAGGACCTGCGATCGGGTGGCTTGTATTATAGCAACAGCAGATGGTAACGATGCATGGATGTGGGCACGATCGAGTGGTGATTAACGCGCCACGTGGCGGGTTGAAGGCGAGGCACCAGCGGACGGAGTGGATGTGATCCAGATGCTGATCGAAGGGCTGAGGTGCGAGGCGGAAGTAGGGCTGTGATCAAGAGAATCAGATGGTTCAACAGCTGCCACGTGGAGAGTTGTGGGTGAGGCGCTAACGGGCGGACGAGATGAAGTCCTGAGCATGATCTGATGGTTGAGAAAAGAAGCGGACGTGGAGAGCTTGGGACTGTTGGATCGAGATGAAGATCCAACGGTCGTGAGCGAAGGCGGATGAGACAAGGGGAGCGGGCCGTGTGGCGCAATCAGAGGGCACCACGTGGCCAGCTGTGAGTAGCTGAGAGGGGAAATGAGATTAGAGAGAGAAGAAGGCCGAATTTGGAAAAACTCAAAACATGAGAGTTGTAGATCTTGATGAGATCTACAGATCTCACGTTGACCAAAAACAGAGATGAGGTCAAATATGATACAAAAATACAGGAATACAAATATACACAGATATAGTATACATAGAGGCCCAAAAACCCAACTTCTTCCTACGAGCTTTGAATTGGATGAAATTAGTCTCATTTTAAAGGTCTCTAGATGTGTATTCATCTGAAAGTGAGTAGACCTATTTTGAAGTTGGTACAAGAGAACTATGGGCCTTCTAAGGTCCAGGGGTTCTAGGGCTTTATTGGGTGTTTTACAAAGGAGATCTCTGACTTTCTTCCTTATATTATTAACTAAAGGTGTATATATCATAAGGGAGGTGTTGTTTTATAGGGGGATATTTTACAAGTAATCTTGGCTTCTTATTTAATGCAAATATGAGTGCTAAAAATGCATATATTATGTTTGCATGTATGAATGCTAATTATGCAAGATAAGGGGAAATATGTTGCTATTTACTCGGGAACAAAGCTCTATTTTCGACTTTTTAGAGTGATGAATCACAGATTCATCAACCCACTATACTTAAACCTTGCTCATCCCCGAGCAATTAAAATGAAATGCAAGAGTGAAATGATTTTGGGTTCCATACCAAGGTCATGAACAAAAGTTGAAAATTGAGCTTGACTCGACCTTTGGATTAATTGTGTGGCGGAACCTTACTGGGACCTAAACTTAAGACCTAACAGACTTCAAGTTCCACAAGTCTTCTATTCAAGACTCCTCAATAGTCAGGTCAGAACAAATCCTCAAACGCAAATTTCTGATGACTATGATTCTTACTTGCACTGTGTAAGTGTAAAATAGCTCTCCACATCAGAAATGGCTCAGAACCAGCCTCCTCTAACAAGGTAACTCTAATTACCCGGTCCAGTAACTCTTTCCTCGAGGAGCGGGGTATTCCTTTCTAAGTTCAAGTGCAACCAGCTCAAGAGGAGGGGGTAGAGAAAAGAATGGACGGTAGCCAGTGTAGCTACCTATCCCGGGATGCCTGATCAGTGTAGCCAAGTCATCCAGCTGCAGACTTCTTGCTAATAAACATAAGGTATTTTATTTTCACTTAAACTTGTCTGATTTTTTTTGGAGTTTTTGCATTTTTTTCTTTTTCTTTTTCTTTTCTCTTTTTTTTGAACTATATACAAGGTGCAGCATGTACATCAGGAGTTTTTCCTCTTGAGCCAGTAGACTATCCCTCTTTTGAAGCATTATTGCAACCCACAACGTCCTGTCCTTAGACTTCAACACCACCAGACTAGGTTGAGATGCACTACCCTCCCTAGAGGAGGACGGATGTTTCCACCCGTGTGCTACTCCAAGCTAAAGGATTCTACCTCCTCACCACCTCATCAATGAAGAGCTACGTGCATTGTGCTTGTCCAAGTTACGTCATTGTCTAAAAGAATCATGCGTGTGCACGAGATATTCTACTTAGACTAATCAAGATGACATGTGAACATAGACTGGCGGACAGAATTAAGTCACTTGACCTGAAAAATCTTAATTCCAGTACCTATAAGGTTCCTCTGAAATTAGGTGGATTAAGGTCAAATCAAGTCCATCCTCAATATCTACTCATAACTTGGTTCAGAACCCACTAGCTTTTCACTCTGCATATGCAAGATATGCAGATGAGGGGTAGATGATATGCTATGTACATGACTGAAATGCAAGACTCTTTTCTTTTCAGATGCAGGGATGATGTGCAAGCGTAAATAAGAAGCCTTTATTTTCAACATTCTTTTTGACACTCTGGTATACCTCCTATGATACAAGTATTTTATGAGTATTATACAAATTATACAAGTGTATTTTACAAAAAAAAATTCTCAAAATTTTACCCACCCGTAATTATTGCATAATATATACAAAAATACGCAAAAGTACGAGCTATGGGTAAAGTATATATGTAATATATACACGCCCCCCTATACTTAGCGTATGTTATGTCCTCAGAGCACGAAAAGAGACTAAAAAGACATAGCTCGGGCTAAGTGTAGGAGAGATAAAATTACAAAAAAGTATAGAAGTCGCTCCGCCCCCTATACTTAGGTCCTGACAGCCTAAGTGTAGAAGATGACAAAAAATGATGCGGACGAGGGCAAGAGGGGAAAATGGTTGAATATATACAAGGCAGGCATCGGTCCCACCTATACTTAGGCGCTGGTCAACCTAAGTATAGGAAAGGAGTGGGTATGAGAACCGACGTGATCTGGAGGATTTACAGAGAACAGACTCAGGTTACTCATCCCCCTATACTTAGGATCTGGTCATCCTAAGTATAGTCCAAGATGGTGATCAATGATGCTGGGATGAGTTACTGGAGTTGTGGGAGGAGAAAGGACAGAATGTACAGGAATGATGGTATATACAAGTGAGTCAGTCTGAATCTTTCAAGATGCTGCTGATGGCTGGAGCTCACTGTTGCAAGGTCTCCTGCGTGGCTCGAGGTGTATCTGTTGAATCTGTCTCGTGCATAAACACAATCTCCTCAACATGGACTAACTGCTCATTGGATTCGACGAAGTGTTTCAACAGTTGTCCATTCACAAGGGATGTCGGTGCGTCATCTGTGAGATCTGATATCTCGACACATCCGCTATCATGCACCGCTCGGACAATGAATGGGCCCGTCCACTTAGATTTCAACTTGCCTTGGAAGGTCTTCAGCCTTGCATTAAATAATCATACCTTCTGTCCAGGAACAAAGGTCTTTCGTCTGATATATCTATCATGCCAACGCTTCACCTTGTCCTTGTACACCAAACTGTTGTCATATGCACGATTTCTGACTTCCACAAGCTCATTCAGATCCATCTCTCTCTGCTTCTGCCCAAGGTGTGTGTTTCAGTTGACCTTCTTAATTGCCCATTCTGATTTATGCAATAATTCTGCGGGCAAATGGCACGGCTTTTCGAATACCATTCGGAATGGGGAGGTTCCTAGCGGTGTCTTGTAAGCTGTCCTATACGCCCATAGGACCTGATCCAAGATCTGAGACCAGTCCTTCCTGTCTGGGCGGACAAGCTTTTGCAATATAGTCTTCACCTCCCGATTCGACACCTCAGCCATACCATTAGTTTGTGGGTGGTAAGGGCTAGCGACACGGTGTTCGATGTCGTAGTCCTTCAGGAGTTTCTTCACCTCCCGATTTACAAAGTGGCTACCCCCATCTGATATCATCATTTTGGGAATCCCGAAACTAGAGATGATATGATCTCTGATGAATTTACAGACAGTTCTGCTGTCTGGAGCTCGGGTTGGGATAGCCTCCACCCACCTGGATAGATAATCTATCGCAAGAAGGATGTATTCAAACCCGTGGTAACAGGGAATGGGCCCATGAAGTCAATGCCCCAGGCGTCAAAGACATCACAAATGATGACAGGCTGCATTGGCATCTCATCCTTGGGACCAACGGTTCCTCCCATTCTCTGGCATACTGGACATGACTTTGCAAAGGTGATAGCATCACGAAAAGAGTCGGCCAGTAAAAGCCACACTGAAGTACCTTCCATGCGGTCCTCTTCCCGGAGTGGTGTCCTCCTGCCTCCAAGCTGTGGCATAAAGAAAGGACACTCTGGTATTCCTCCTGAGGAATACACCGTCTCCAGACACAATCCGGTCCTTTAAAGAAAAGGATCGGATCCTCCCAATGGTAGTGTCTCGCATCCGACTTAAGTCGGTCGATGTGGCTCTTGGGCCAACCCTCGGGAACCTTCTTGGAGACAAGATAGTTCACGATGTTGGCATACCATGGGAGTGAGTCGACAACAAAAATCGACTCGTCAGGGAAGGAGTCTCGAATTATTGAATCCTCGGAAGTATTAAGATCTTCGAGACGAGAAAGATGATCGGCTACTACATTCTTCTTTCCAGGTTTATCACGAATATCCAAATCAAATTCCTGGATAAGTAAAATCCACCGAAGAAGATGCGCCTTCGCGTCCTTCTTCTCCAACAAGTATTGTAGAGCTGTGTGTTCAGTGAACACAATTACCTTGGATCCAATTAAGTGAGATCTGAACTTGTCCAGGAAAACACTACCGCAAGCATCTCCTTTTCCGTAACTGTATAGTTACGCTGAGCGGTATCAAGCACTTTACTTGTGTAGTGGATTACAAACGTGATGCCATCTCTTCTCTGTCCTAACACAACCCCAACAGCGAAATCGGATGCGTCTGTCATGATCTCAAAAGGTAGAGATCAATCTGGGGCTTGTAGGATAGGTACGTCCATGATCATTCCTTGCAATAGCTTGAAGGCCTCAAGACATTTGTAATCAACAACAAACTCCATGTCTTTGCCTAAAAGCTCAGTTAGCGGTCGGCAATCTTAGAAAAATCCTTGATGAATCTCCGATAAAATCCGACATGCCCGAGGAACGATCGCAACTACTTGACGTTGGTTGGTGGCTGAAGTCGTCTGATCACATCCACCTTGGCAGGGTCAACCTCCATTCCTCTCTTGGAGATGACATGCCCCAACACAATGCCCTCCGTCACCATGAAGTGACTTTTCTCCCAGGAGAGCATCAGATTGACCTCACAACAACGTTTGAGGACTCGGTCCAGATTCCTAAGACAGGAGATGAAGGAATCACCGTGGACCGAGAAGTCGTCCATGAAGACTTCCAGGAATTCACCGACCATTTCGACGAATACAACAATCATGCACCTTTGAAAAGTACCCGGAGCATTGCATAATGCTAAAAGGCATGCGCCTGAAAGCATAGGTACCAAAGGAGCATGTGAATGTGGTCTTCTCCTAGTCCTCAGGAGATACGGCTACTTGATTGTAGCCAGAGAACCCATCCAAGAAACATAAGAACTCTTTCCCGCTAGTCTCTCTAGGATCTGATCAATGAATGGTAGGGGGAAATGATCCTTCTTCATCGCGGCATTCAAGCGTATGTAATCCACACAGACGCGCCACGACGTGGGCACTCGCATCACGATCTCCTCTCCGTCCTCATTGGTGGTCGTCTGAATTCCCGACTTTTTCGGAACCACATGGATCGGGGCCACCCATTTCGAGTCGGAGATGGGATAAATGAAACCCGTGTTGCACCATTTCTCTATCTCCTTCTTCACTACCTCTCGTAAATTTGGATTCAAATGACGTTGGAATTCACGAGAGGGTTTGGCATCATTCTCCAAGTAGATATGGTGCAAACACAGAGCTGGATTTATCCCGTGGAGATCGGAAATGCTCCAGCCTATTACCTTACGGTTTTTCTCCAGGATCTCCAGCAAGCGAGATTCCTGCTCCTCGGTCAATCGCGAATTGATGATGACCGGATACTTCTTCTCCTGACCCGCAAGGAAGGCGTATTTTAGTGTTGTAAGTAAAGGTTTGAGCTCAGGTAAGGTGTGATCGTGTAGGAAATCTGGCTCAATCGAATCTGGCTCAGTGTTGGAAGTGGATGGATCTTTCTCTGTTACTATTGCCACCAAATTGTTTGGCTCTGGAGTCGGATCGTCAAAGGTCTCTATGCAATCGGCGAAAGCCTCGTCCGACTCGTCATCCTCATCTTCTGATTGTCCTAAAGAGGGAAGGACTGACAAGCCCAGCTGGGCTTCTAAGTCATCGAAGATGTAGGGGGATGCAGGTTGTTAACTGTACTCGTCTCTAAGGATCTTGCAAACTGACTCATGCACTGGATCATCTCCGGAGGGGAGGGACTCATCGATGTTGGATGGGTTCTGTCTCTATGGCCCAACTGTGTCTACATGGTCTCGGTCTGCTTCGGATGAAGAGTACTCGGTGCTGGGCTCGGAATCCGGTCTCTGCCATCTGGTTTGCTTCATCTCTAGTTCCTCATCTCTGCCAGGAGTTTGGAACCGGATCTTCCCGATCTTATAATCAAACAAGGCCCCCGTAGTTTTTAGAAAGGGCCTACCTAAGATGATCTGGGACTCTCTCTAATTACGAGGGGTTTCCATATCTAGGACAGTGAAGTCCACCATGTATTCTTGACCCTCGACTTTGATTACAACATTCCTCAAGTCTCCTTAGGACCTCTTGGTTGATTTATCAGCGAACTGCAGTAGGGCTATGGATTTCCTAAGAGGTTCGAGATTAAGCCGCTCATAGAGGGTTGTATGCATTAAGTTAACTGAGGATCCGTTGTCTAGGAGAGTGCGTGCAAACGCAATGTCATCGATATGACTCACCACATAATGTGCACCCATGTCTCTTCGTTTCCTTAAAAACGAGTTCTTTATTGCACAAGTCGTGGCTACTGACAGAACGTGTTTCTCAACACGACTTTTGATCTTCCTGCTAACTCTAGTAGGTGTGCATATCACCTTAAGGTATTTCTGAAATGCAGGAGTCATTTCCACGTACTTATCAAAGGGGATTGTGACCTTGATATATTTGTTGCAGAATTCTGCCATCTCAGGGTCATCTTTTTGATTTTTTTGATTTTCTTCTTTCTACCCGTAAGAGCTCGGGGGGAAAGGGATTATTGACTCTAACTCAGGTTCTGGTACTGAAAAGTTTTCATTGAAAGCTGAAACTGAGTTCTGTACACGATCGGAAATTGAAACAGACTCGGACTCTGACTCGAACGAAAAGAAACATGCTGGGTCGAAACCAGCGATGCATCTTCCACTTCTTCTGGACGGTCCTCCTCAGATGGAGGTGCGGACTCTTCATCAGTTTTGTCGGACTCACTACTAATGCGGGTTTGCTGCATCGAGGACCCAGAAGTCCTCTTCTTCTGCCGATGGTGGTGATGGTGCTGCTCCTCTTCGGCCTCCAAGTTCTCCTCAGGTAGAGACTTGGCGGCTCCTTCCTTCGGTGTCCGTGCCCGATCAGGTACGATCACGGTCCTTCCACTCCTGAGGGACATATAATTTACATTATCATACGAAAGGATCTCATGTTCAGATAAAGACTTATCTGAATAGTATACCTGATCACGAGGTCGGTTTTGGCCTTGATTTAGGCTGTTCGGGTTGGCCTGAACCTGGGCGGGAATTGGGGTCTTTGGCACCATTTGTTGATCCTGGGTAGGAGAAACACGATTCAGATCGGTTCTCATATCCAGATAGTCATTATGGATCTGTTGGACCCTATCAGACAGGGTCTGGATCGCCAAGGTGAGGGACTTCAATTCGGTGGGCTGAGCTGGCTGGTGATGCTGACTTGTAGACGAGGTTTTGTACTGGCCCTGCTGGCCATGCCGATACTGCTGATGTTGATGGGACGGACCCTGTTGGAATGCGCACTGTTGCTGCTGGTGTTGCTGAGGCTGGTATCCTTGTTCGGGCCTAGACTGAACAAAGCGTGTTGCGGGGACGGAGCTGGTTTCTTGGTAAGCTAGGGAAGGTCGGTGATGCTGACCATTCCCCATCCCTGACTGTCTGCCGACGGGGTCACGGCTGTACCACAGTCCGTTGATCTCGAACACCTGCGGAGGCTCCTCGTATCCGGTCTCCACTTGTGGGGGTGCATGCGGGTCCTGCTGGGTATAAGTATGATCCCAGACACTCTGAGGTCCCGGTGCCTGTTCCTATACAAGATGGACTCGATGTACAGTTACAGGTGGTGCAGAAGGGGCATGCAGCTTTATCTCAGAAAGTTCCTCCACTTGCTTTGGTAGATGTGAGAGAGACTCAAGGTCAGTGACCCTCTTGTGGATCTGCTTGACCATGATTAACTTATCAGCAATCATCCCCATGCTGGGAATGAGGTCCTCTGTCAGATCCGCTACAGTACTCCGGGTTGTCTCATTAGATAAGATTGAGGGAGACAATTGATAGCCCCTGGTGGCATGTGACATGCCGGTTTCCGCCATCTGCCTGAGTATCTTCCATACAACATTCTCATTTTTATTCAGATAGCTTCCTCCACAGGCAGCACTTACTAACCCCTGCATCTCCGGGGTTAGACCACAGAACAAGGTCTGGACTAAGATCGCCTTAGAAATGTCGTGGCAGGGACAATTCTGGACTAGGTCATTAAACCTATCCCGGCATCATGGAATGGTTCACTGGGTCCCTGGGAGAAACTAGTGGTCTTTGTTCTCATCTGATTAGTTCTACTGAGAGGGTAGAACTTCTTCAGGAATAAGTCCTTGAACTGCATCCAGGTGGTACATCTCACCCCTAGGTTCTTCAGCCAATGTGCTGCCTTATCTCCTAAGGCGAAAGGGCTGGCCTTCAGTCGAATGCAATCCTTCCCAACCCCAGGATGGCTAAGGTTGTTGCCAACCAGCTCGAAATCACGAAGGAAGGCGTATGGTTCTTTATGGGCATTTCCGTTGAACTTCGGTAGCAGGCTAAGGAAGTGGGGATTGAGCTCAAATTCTTCGGCTGGAACCGCTGGTGCTAACCAACTTTGTATCTCATTCTTTGTTGGGTAATAGGCATCAACCATTGGTCGGTCGATTCCTCTTGCCACAATGATTTGTCCCATTCTTGCTGTAAGATCTGCATTCTGTTGTTCAGCTTGGGCGAGGCGAGCCAATACTTGCTGGAGTGGATCATCTTGGTTCTCCTCTTCTGGGGGTCGCTTTGGTGGCATCTTGTCCTCTAGTCCTGGGAAATGGAAATGATCTGGATTAGAGGATAACTCAAGGAAGGGTTTCTTACCGAGGCGATGGTCTTCCTCGGTAAGCTCAGAGGAGAGGAGAGGGTTGGTTTGAGAGTAACCACCCTGGGTGTGAGGGATCCAGAACTCAAGAGGGTCATGAGTCCTGGGTGGTCCAAGGTGCGCTTGGGCCTGTAAAGATGATTTTTGTGGGGGGCTCAAAGAGAGATTAGCGAATAATGTGTCGATATCCCCTCAGTCATTCATCTTGAAGTGGCGAGAAGAATCAGGAGTTCTAACTAAAGATAGGATTTTACTCCTACCTGAAGCAATCAATTTAATCCAAGACCCTGGGTTCACACTCAACACAGTGAAGGACTCGAAACCGGGTCCAATTAATCTTGTTAATTTTAAGTGTGATTTTTCAAGCAAGATAGCAAGGATTTACGCGGCCTATAGGGAAGTCGGCTCAGAGCCAGCTGCGTCTTCCCTGTTTAACCTGTCACCTAAGATACCGCCGGTCCTTCCTTTCTTCGCTCCTATCCCAAGTTGATGGACTCAAAGACCATGCCCCTATCTACATGCAAGCAGGCGAAGGCTGACAAGGCTGGAACTTCGCCCCGAAGGGTTACTAGCAACTTGTCGCGAAGTACCGCCGGTTCACCCCTGACTACCCGCGAACAGGCGGAGGCTACTTGGTACTAGTCAGTGAATCTAAAAATATTCAACTCATGATATTTGCTAGGATCAGTTGGCCCGTGATATGGAAGGCGGTGATTTTGGCTCTGCCTTTAGGTGTTCACACACACTCAAGTACCCTCACTCAACCTGAAAACAAGGTCGGGGATTAGTCTCCCGCAAACAATTTTTCCAATTTTATTGATTTTTTTGGTCAATAATGTTAGCAGTCCCGGATTTAAGATCAGTTATCACTTGTTAGTCCAACCACACAGCACGCCTATCGTCCAGTCCCAATTTCCGTTTAATTTAAGTGTGAAAAACAGAGGGGGAAATCGAGAAAAGCTGATGCACGAAAAACGATGATGTGTATATTGAGTTAAGAAGACTTACAATGATCCCTTCGCTTGTACGCATGATGCAAAACAGAATTGAAAACTTTACACTACATGCAAATGCAGACGACAAAATCCGCTCCTAGACAGGCAGTTCTATTAGCGAGTGAAGAACAGGTTGATTTGACTAGATCTGCGGTCTAAGTGCATCTTTTCCTTTTTCCATCTCCTTGTCATCATCTTCCTTACGAAATCAAACAAATCATCGGAAGATTCCAACCTCCACTGTGGAGTACACGTAACGAATCCATCCAAAAAGAGCCCACAGGTTTCCCTTCCACGAAGGTTATGGAGGCGCACGTAACGAAGATAGAAATCTTCGCCTCCGTAACATTTGCAGGTCTATAACAATTGGAGCGGCAGTCGTTGATGCGGCGGCGGAGCTTAGCCCAAGATGGAGGTCGGCGAAAATCTGCAAGCAGATTGCGATGGCGATGCTGCTGGGGTTCGCGGCGGTGTCGTGGTCGGTGGTTGGTGGTCGTGATGGCCTGGTGCATCAAGGAGAGAAAAAGAGATATATGGCATGATTTGTAAATTCGATAGAGTATTAGGGGTAATTTTGACTTTTTCTAACGGAAACCGTCAACTTTAACGGTCATCTGAAACGGACCATAACACAGGGTCATGTCATGTAAGAGTTAAGCATTACTCGAGGTTTCTCGTGTAATTCGCGATTATGCAGGGTTATGATTGAGATTGAGGAATTACTCAAGGTTATGAGTGTAATTATCCCTATATTCAAGTTAATTTTGAGCGGCAAATTTTTTTACTTGGTGGAAGTCCAAGGTCGAACTCAGGGAGGCAGTTGTCTCCTTAGGTAGATTCGAAGCAAATTTCCAAGGTTTGATTTTCAGAGGAGATATTTTCGGTCTTTTTCGGGTTTTTTTATGTAAGACACGTGCAAAATAAGATCAAATTATAAGTTAAATCAGAAAGATGGTCAAATTAATTCCTAAAATTATAAACTTGGCCAGATGATGAATTACAATGAAATTAGTCTACCCTAATTTTTTTGGAATTTTCTGACACTAAATTAATTACCTTTGAATTAAAAATGAATGCAAGGTGATTTTGACTAATTTAATTTTAATAAATACCAAATCACACTATTTTCTGATATCAAAATTATCCTAGATAGATCTAAGAGTGAAGAATCCAGAAAATTTAATAAACCTAAATTTTCATGTGAAATGGCCTATGAAAAATCAATTAATCAAATCAATAAATGATTTATTTAGGCCTCAAGATACGTGTAAATGAGATGATTTTTGGTCATACTGAATCTAATGTGATTTTTGGGAAATTTTTGGAGTCACAGAAAAATTACTATTAATTAAGAGGTGAAATTGGGAAAAATATAGCAAAAATGAGCCACCTAATTAATAGAAAATTCTACTGATATTACAAAAATATGCCACCTATCTTGTAATGAAGAGGACAACATAAACTTCACAATGCAATTTTTAGAATTAAAAATGAGGCTAAATGTATGTCCAAATATGCGTGCAAAGATAAGGGTATAAATGCAATTACAAAAATTTAAATTGCTAGAAATAAAACATGCTGACAAGGACTTTTGTGCAATTACCTAGAATGCAGGGGGTAGATGCAAATTTTCCATGGATCACGTGCTTCTCACGTGAAGTGCGCTTGGCAGGGACTGAAGTGCAATATGGAAAACCTTCAGGGGCTTCGATGCAATTGACTGAGGAAGCACGTGCTGATCACGTGGGGTCCTGAGGCTCGGAGTACTTCGGCGGCTCGAGACGAGGCTCGGGTGACTCTGGAGGCTCGGGTGTTGGCTCGGAAAAGCTTCGGGGATCCGAGCCTAGCGGTCAGGGAAGAGGCTCGGATCAGGCAACGTTGATAGATCTGGGCCATGGGATGGAGTGGTGATCCGATGGTGATGAAAGGCAGTCGCGTGGCGCGGCTTGACCCGTTGGATCAAGATTGATCAAATGGTCTTTGAAGCTCGATGAAGAGGGCGGCGTGGACGACGAAGCGTCGCTGGATCTAGAGGAATCCAACGGCCCTCGGCTACTTTGGCTGATGGTGACGTGGCGTGATCAAGCTCGTAGGATCACGGATGATCCAGCGGTTGCGGAAGGAGACGTCGTGGAGTGCTCCTGACCGTTCGATCAAGACGATCGAACGGCTGTGAGATTTCATCCCCAACGGCCCTCCGCCTCCTACGGCGGAGAGGGGCTGGGCTCCGATGAAGCTGGTGTAGCTCCTCCCCGTCCTCCTGTCGTCGACGAGTGGCGATGGAGGGTCTGGAGAAGCTCGGAAGGTACGTGGCGAGGCGGCGAAGCGTCCGGTCATCTCAGGGGGAAAGAGATGCGTTGGAGATCGGTGACGGAGGAGATCGAATACAGCTCCGACGAGCCTCCGGCCAATCAAGATGGAAGTACCTGCAAGGGTTAGAGATATAGCCGAAGCGTGCGTGGTGTTCGTGAAGTGTTTCGAAGCGAGATGAGAGGCCTATGGAGGAGTGAGGATGGCCGTTGAGCGAGCTCCGTCGAGGTGGCGGAGCTGGGATCGAGCGAAGGTGAAGTGCGGCGTTTGACGAAGCTAAGGCTAACGCGAGGATCAGTGCTCTGTCGCGGAGCTCGGAGGGAGGACGGTGGAGCGAGAAGACGATTGTGGAGGGCGAATTTAATCGGAGAAATCAAAGGAGAAACTGAGAAGGAGATCGGGAGGAGAATGGAGGATGCTACTTGGGATTAGAAGCTCAGAGAAAGATTCTGTGTCGTCGCTCCAAGGTCGGTAGGAAGCCTGAGGGGTAGGAAGCCTGAGCTCAAGCAGCTCACGGAGGTAGCTGCAGCACGACGGAGTTGGTCGTGGATCTCGCCGGAGAAGAAGCCCTTTCTTCGCTCAACGTCTCAATGAATTGCTGTCACCAAATCGAAGGCAGGAGCTCAGGGAATCTCTCCAGAATGACGGATAGGCCTAACAGTGGCCGGAGGCGGGTGATTTATAGGACGAGGGTGACGGCAGGGGTAGCTGGGAGGCAAAGTTCGTGGAAGTCATGGGTCGATTCTGGTGGTAGTCGTGAGGAGTGAGGAAGCTGGTGAGGATGAGGGAAGAGTGGTGATGGTCGTGATGGCATTGGTGATCAGAGAAGGTGGTTGTGGTGGAGCCGAAAATAGAAAGGGGGTGGCCCCTTGCGCAAGATTGAGATCGTGGGAGAGAGAATCGACCGGAGGTAAGCGACGAGACCCTAGCCGTTGGATCGTGAGATCCAACGGCTACGAGCGAAGCGCTAAGAGATGGCTGAGATTAAATCGAGGCGATGCGATCGAAGAGTGGAGGATGCTCCACGTGTCGTACTGGAGGCACAACGCTATTGGACGAGTGAGATTAGATTAGGACCTGCGATCGGGTGGCTGGTATTATAGCAGCAGAGGACGGTAACGATGCATGGATGTGGGCATGATCGAGTGGCGATTAACGCGCCACGTGGCGGGATGAAGGCGAGGCACCATCGGATGGAGTGGATGTGATCCAGACGTTGATCTAAGGGCTGAGGTGCGAGGCGGAAGCAGCGGTTGTGATCAAGAGAATCAGATGGTTCAACAGCTGCCACGTGGAGAGCAGTGGGTGAGGCGCTAACGGGCGGACGAGATGAAGTCCTGAGGATGATCTGATGGTTGAGAAAAGAAGCGGGCGTGGAGAGCTTGGGACCGTTGGATCGAGATGAAGATCCAACGGTCGTGAGCGAAGGCGGATGAGACAAGGGGAGCGGGCCGCGTGGCGCAATCAGAGGGCGCCACGTGGCCAGCTGTGAGTGGCTGAGAGGGGAAATGAGATTAGAGAGAGAAGGAGGCCGAATTTGGAAAAACTTAAAACATAAAAGTTGTAGATCTTGATGAGATACAGATCTCATGTTGACCAAAAACAGAGATGAGGTCAAATATGATACAAAAATACAGGAATACAAATATACACAGATATAGTATACATAGAGGCCCCAAAACCCAACTTCTTCCTACGAGCTCCGAATTGGATGAAATTAGTCTCATTTTAAAGCTCTCTGGATGTGTATTCATCTGAAAGTGAGTAGATCTATTTTGGAGTTGGTACAAGAGAACTATGGGCCTTCTAAGATCCAGAAGTTCTAGGGCTTTATTGAGTGTTTTACAAAGGAGATCTCTGACTTTCTTCCTTATATTATTAACTAAAGGTGTATATATCATAAGGGAGGTGTTGTTTTATAGGGGGGATATTTTACAAGTGATCTTGGCTTCTTATTTAATGCAAATATGAGTGCTAAAAATGCATATATTATGTTTGCATGTATGAATGCTAATTATGCAAGATAAGGGGAAATATGCTGCTATTTACTCGGGAACAAAGCTCTATTTTCGACTTTTTAGAGTGATGAATCACAGATTCATCACTCGTGTAGAGTAAATTTATAAATGTATGTGTATCGTGGCTTAATTTTTTTGTTATTAGTGTGCTTGCTTAGCATAAAAGTTTGTATTACTCATATTAAAGCATTGTTCACCACACTTTAGTGCACTTTCATTTACTATGCTATCCCTTACATAGGCTTCTTCATATGTCCTTACAAGCAAGAAACCAACTTAGATCATTTTTCTATGTTTAACACTGGATAAGACTAAGTTGATGAACAAACCGTTTAATCAAGAGCAAACATGTTCATGCCTAACTTCTCTAAAAAGTAGAGTGGGATATCGTGGTCGGAAAGAGAGATGGAAAAAGATATTGACTTGATGGAAAAAAAGTCAATGTGAACTCTTCCTACCTAGTAAACTTGGGAAGCTTAAATAAATGACTGATGTGAATTATTGACTTACAAGGTTGCATTGACTAGGCAACTAGTCTTGTGCAGTCAAGCTCATGTTCAGGCATGCGTGTCTAGAAGTTTAGATTTTATATCCCCACAGGTCCTCCCGATCCTTTGAGTTATACATGCAGAAGAGAAAAATATTGGACATGCAAGCCTACGACGAGCCATTATGCAATAAATGTCATTGCAAATATCATTCCCTGATCTGAAATGAAGAGCAACTAATTTGCACAGTAGGTCCCTTAGTACAATCAGGGTTATGTACCATGGACATCTTGATGATCATACATCTGTTGATTCAATTATTGAATCATAGAGGTTGGTGCTTGGATGAATATCTAAAGAGTTAAATTTGAGGACTCATCAAGCACCATCAAATGATTGTTAAGAGATGATCTCCAACCTAAGTAGGAGATGGCAATCCTTTCTCATTTGGTGGATATCTAACCGACCTCTTGATGCAGGTCCTCTGCATAAGAATAGAGATTCGGAGGTGCTAGATAAGTTAGGTCAAAGAGTTGACTTAACGAGATCGAGACAACCAAAGTCCTATGTCATATGTTATCACGATATAAGCATGCATCCTCTGACCGGGGACAGATATGTTACTATATGTCTGAGTATGTACATTTGGCCGACCAATAGGTTGATGACCTAACCAAGGTCTATACACGGGCACGCTGGTGTGCATGCAAGGACATATGAGTAATACGATCTCTCATAGGGATCATATCTGTTCATTACTAAATCGGAAGACATGAGCTCACTCATGAGATTTTGGGAAGAATCAAATTTCGTGCACGATCGTCTCGCTTTGGAAGCTTGACTGAATTTGTAGGTTTGATATATACTTTTGAAAAGTATATGATCAAGACCTAGGTATGATATATGCTTTTGGAAAGTATATGATCGATACCGACTCCCAATGATCGAATGAGAAACTTAATAATAAAACCCTGAAGGAGACAGTCCAAAAGAAATCTAAAACTTTGAGTTTCATCTTGGTCTTCCAGTATGCATGATGTACAAGTATTAGGAATACCTGAGGGTGATGTGATCATAAACGATTGTATAACCATGACGCTTCCATTCTGAGGAAGTGATGAAACATATTTGGATTTTAGTGACTCCTCTTATAGAGAAGTGATCTGATCTTAGTCCAAATGTTGAACAATGATCTGAATGTGATTCAGATACAATGAGAAGATTAGATCTACGGCTTTGATTTAATCAAACATCTATGGGAGATCTGCAAGATCTGGATTTAAGATTTGATCTCAATATCCAAGTCACTATACGTGGAACAATACAATCGCCATGTCCTTATCTCCAAATATCCGCTGAGAAAGCGCATTATCCGTGAAAGAGTTCATGCATAATTTCATTGTTGATATATGTATCTGAGCATTGAGAACATTGATAATTAAATTTGATTTAATTATCATGAATAATATGAATTCTATTTATATTATAAGGAGAGTTATCTGAGATAATTAAATGCGATTTAATTATCAAAGGACTAAATAATATGAATGTGATTCATATTATTTGGGCAAATGAGAATAGAGATCCAAGATGATTAAATGTGATTTAATAATCATGGATATGAATAATGTGGATAGTATTATCCATATTAATCATGTATATTATAAATGTGATTTATAATATATTAGAGAGAGCATATTGAGATTTATGTTTGCTAACATTAGATAATTAATTGAAAATATAATTTACATTTTATTTTAGGATATGAATGTGATTCATATTTTTCCAATAACATAATCGTAAATTTCACAAGATATTTATGAATTATTTTTGAGAAATAATTCACAACAATTGGTTGTTGTAAATCTTGGAGATCTCATGAGAAAATGAGATCTCATGAGATAATGAGATCTCATGAGATGATTGGTAGTTGTCTCCCCTTTTTAGGGGAAGTGATTAGTCTCCTCATTATTTCCAAGACTAGCCAATTAATTTGAAATTAACTTATATTAATTTGGGATTTTTACCCGGCAGACCCTATAATCTTTGTTAATTACCTCTACGACCTTTGAAACATCCTAATTCCTCCCTCACCCCCGTAAACTTGCTCTGTCTTACCCGACGAACCCTACCGTTAAATTGACACATCTAGAGTTAACTTTCTTGGGTTAAAAATGAGTA